>JAQQZT010000009.1:4613171-4624794 GCA_030068275.1 Clarias platycephalus | reverse complement strand
ACTGACGGGTGTTGGTGGTGGAGGGGCGGGGGGTGGGGGGGATTGGTGAGAGCGCCGAGCAGCCTAACGGGAGAGGCTGCCGGGGAGAGAGAGAGAGAGAGAGAGAGAGGGACAGGAGGACAGTCCGCGGAGGACACTGCACACGCATCGAGCGGAACCACAACCGGTGGGACTGGACCTCATAATAAAGCGGAGAATAATCAGCCAGCGCTACGCCGCCCTCTCTCTCTCTCTCTCTCTCGCGCGCGCGCGCTCTCGCGCTCTCTTTCTCTCTCTCTCTCTCCCTGTGTGTGCGTGTGCGCTCTCGAGCTGAAGTGCGTGCGGCGCGCCTCCGGTGGCGCATTCGCGCGTTCGCGTGCTGCTGCTGCTGCTGGTGGTGGTACTGGTGTGTCCGCGGTGCGAACCTCGCCGTGCCCGATGCCGAGCAATGGAGGCGGCGAGGCGGCGCTGCGCCAGTGCGAGCTCCTCCAGAACATGATCGACATCTCGCTGTCCAGCCTGCAGGGCCTCCGCACCAAGTGCGCCGCCAGCAACGACCTCACGCAGCATGAGATCCGCACGCTGGAGGTAACGCAGAAATATCGCACGCATGAACGCGCAAGTGGGGTTTACACATATGAGTACATATAGTATAAAAGCCTTCAGCCTCCGTTTTTTTCCCCCCTGCATGAGACTCTCTGTTGCGTTCGCATCCCTTTTCTTTTTCACTGCGCTTGTGGATGAGGATGTGGATGTGGATGAGGATGTGGATGCTGGCGCGCGTACAAGCCGGACCGGTATAGACATGAAAGATGCATATGCACTACACACACGTGCACTGGGGTACAGAAATAGCAAGTGATGCACAAGGTTAAGTCAGGTTCTTCCTTCCATAGATTCTAGGGATGCATGCGCCAACACCATTTTATTTTTTGTTCTTGTTGTTAAAGCTCAGAGCACAACACTGATCCTGTACTGACATCTTTAAAAAAGGAAAAGAAAGAAAAGCCATTTATTTTCCTGCATGCTGTTGTTCCCAAGTTTTGTGCAACATCACACGCAGGATGGCTACAGCATCAAATACATTTGCTTTGTACTAATGTGATTCAGGGGCAGAATAAGACCATCCACAATACATGTCATTATGTGCATTTTGGAATACATGCACACACACACGTACTGTATGCTGTATAAGCATGCACTAATTATTAGATGAGAATTTTATGCTGAAAGAAAGAAAAGTCATTTCTCTGCATGCCTTTTTTGTTGCCAAGTTTTGTGCAACATCACAAGCCGGATGGTTACAGCATCAAATACATTTGATCTGTATTAAAGTGATCCAAGGGCAGAATAAGACCAAGGAGAACATCATCCCCAATACATTATTGTCATTATGTGCATTATGAGATACATGCACACACACACACACACACACACACACACACACACACACACTGTATAAATATGCACTAATTATTAGGTGAGAATTTTATGGTGAAAAAAAGAAAAGCCATTTCTCTGCATGCTCTTTTTGCCAAGTTTTGTGCAACATCACAAGCAGGATGGTTACAGCGTCAAATAATTATAATTTACTTTATACTAAAGTGACCCATACCTGTCATACCGGATACATGCACACACTCTGTATAAGCATACACTATTTATTATGTCACATCTTTCATCTTTCTATATGTATATATTTTTAATCCACTGTATTAGCACCAGACTGTGCACATCACAGTGCAGCCCTGCAACAGTTGTGTTTTTGCTCGTTGGCACAAGCATAAGCACTATGAAACTGCAAGCGGGTTTTTTTTTTTTTTTTAGGAACGTCTGCAGTATGTTTTTTTTATACCACCTCTGAGCCAAGATGCAAGCTTAAAAAGCTTTAAAGGCTCAAATCTGTCTTCCCGATTTGTGAGAAACAAATAGGCTAATTATAGCGTTTCAAGAGGGACACGTATATGAGATGCTGTAAAGTGTCACGGTGGTTTGTGTATGAAGATGCATCAGTTTTTATTTAGGAAATGCAAGTGAAGATTGGGAAATACACACTTTTTTGTGTGTGTGTTTGTGTGCGTGGCCTATTTACTGTATATTACATGCAGTCTTGTTTTCATTCGATTTCTCTTTAATATGGTTTCTATTTAAGTACTAGTGTTTGTTACGAGCACCACAACACATTGCATATTGTCAACACATTAGCTTATGGAAAGTACGGTCCTGTTAGTGATGCTCATGCACATAATTATCATAGGTGCGTTAAGGAATTCAAATCTTTTAAACTAGATTTTTTTTAATAAGCATGATTTAATGAATGCCTGATTTGGTTCAGGTGTTTTTTCACACGTATGGTTCAAAATCTAGTATGACTTAAGTATGTTTGAGACTCAGCCCATCATCATAGCCAGACAATATACCAAAACTTGAGAAAAAATACCAAACTTTTAAATGTTTACAAATCAATATGCAGTTATGTGCAAACTTGGCAGGTCTTTGTCACTGAGTTACAGTCCAGTCTTGGCACCTGACCAGTTTTAGAGGAATGTGTTTATGTTTGTTAAACCACAAACAAAAATTAAGGCGTTTGCACATTAAAATATGTTGACTAAGTCTAAAAAAATGAGATCAAATGATTTACAGCAGGCTACAACATGCCTAAGAATACAATTTTAAAAATTGGATGTTTGTGTAACAACCACAGCAGCAACCTCATTTCCCCTCTTGTCTTCTCCAACCACTCAACATTCAGCATCACCAGTATACATCTGGAACATCTGCCATCATCTGCACCTGTTTGTCACTGGTTCATTTCGTAAGATAGATATATTTTTTAATGCTTTAATGATTCATATAGGTCACTGTGTGGTTTAACAAACAAAAAACATTCCTCTGAAACTGCTCAGGTACAGGCACTGGACTGAAAAATGAGAGTCCTGAGAAAAACCTGAGGAACTGTTCCTTTAAGACTACATAAAAAAATACAAGAAAGTCTGTCTCTCTGCAAGAACAATATGAAGAAATGAGTTTCAAGACTTTTACAGAGTACAGTATTTAATTGTACAGTTCATTTGTGAGTGGATTCGTTGGTGATCCGGTAACACACAACATCCTATTCATCATAACGTGAACCTATAAAGCATTAATATCAGTTTCAACGAGTGACAGGAAAGTATTTTAAATCCTTCTTGCTGATGTGGAAATTCGTTTTTCATCTTAAACCCTTTGTGACTCGTGTTAATTATTATTAACTTCATTGATTCATCCATAGATGTTTCCTGAGCTGTGGTCATTTTGATTTGAGCTTGCAACCTTTTGGGGACTAGTGACTCTAACTTTTGGCTCTTGAGCTACCACTTATTTATTCGTTCTTGTCAGACTTTCATGTGTGAAGGAGAAGTATGAGGCCTTGCCTTTTGGTCAACACTAAAACACTTTATATGAGATGACAAAACAGTTATAGCTCGGAGCCCTGGTGCATGTTGTTTTTTTTCACTGGGTAACGGATTGAAAATTCTAGTATGGCCTTAACTCGTATTTTTTCCTTTATAAAGAATTACCGAATTTGAGACATAGCTATAAGGACACTTGCAACAGTTCTTCTGGTTTTTTATTTATTATATTTATTTTTGCAATACTGTCTCGGTACGCCAAATCTATTTATGAGTTATGTGTCGAACAAAAATTACACAATGTTCGATTATTGTATTTGAAACTTTTCTGCTATGTTGACACAAATCTAGTTCTAAGTGATGTGATGTCATAATATCGATGTTGCAAGTACTGTATTTCTGTTAGTGCCTAAAAAATATTACAAATATAGGAAGCGACAAAGCCCTATCTGCATATAATTATAGTACTGTCTTATTATAAATAAGCCAGAATTATTACTATAAGCTCATTAAAGGTGCACATGTATGTAAGCATGGAGCAATGATCTAAACGACTGAACATAATCTTGTGTTATAACCCTCTAATATCAGCACTTGCCTACTGCATCTATTTAAGTATCACTAAATAAACGGCTGCGTTCAGTTCGGCTTCCTGTCAGGGCAGGAAGTTTGGCCATGCTCCCCTCCATCTGTAATCCAAGGCCTTCTTTTGGGCCCTTTCACAACTTCCTGAAGTGTCAGGGTCATGACTATTGAGGAATTGCCCCATCAGCTTCCTCTTTAAGGCTTTTTGCTGATCAGGCCCTTTTCCCCTGCAGGCTGGTCGTAGTCCAGCGTGACTGCAGGGTAGCTCTCGCTTCATTTACAGGTACAGAGCTCATTAGCATATGAAGTGTGATATTTCTTTTTCTGTCTTGCCAGGACCAATGGAAACAGAAAGAGGTACCAGGCCTCATGAGTACTATATATTAGACTTGTGGTAGTATTGAGTTTTTTTTTTTTTTTTTTAATTAAACGTATGAATTTTATGACATTTTATTTCTAATCTTACAAAATGCAATTCGTTTCAACATACATGGAATTGGCCACCGATGAAAAACCCACTGAAAATCTTTGTTAGGCGCTGGCGAAAACTATATGGAGCGGTTCGACTTTCCCGTTTTCTCGGCCAAAACGTGACGACAGAAATAAATATTGTGGTTGTATAAGATTGTCAAAACATCGCCATGGCGAACGCACACTGTATACAACAAAAGAACTGATGTGTGTGGCTTTTTTGGCCAGGTAGTGTATTGTATATCAGCAGTCAAACGTGACAAGTCGAGCAGTTTCGACTCCCATTAGGACAGAGAGAGTGGACACATGAAGGCCGTTCAGGGCGAACTGAGTAGAGCTCGTCGACTCTCAGCGAGTGTAACAGGCTCTAAATGGTCTGTTAATTCCTGCGTTGAATAAGCACAGCTGAAGTGGTTGTCACACTCCAGATGCCCTCCTCCCACCTGTCTCTCATCGCCACCTGCACTTCAGCGCAATCAAAAGAGACTTGAACTCACATTAGATTCTCACCTAAAAGCCTTTTGTTATTCCACTTCAGGCCAATTTTTTTTTTCACACCGAGCTGTACTTGTGAGCCGACGATGGTGCTCCAGAACTAAAATACTATGAGGCGATGCTTTTGATTTTACATGCTGCCTCCCCCACTGCATGCTGCTCCCTGGCACCTCAGCCTAAATTTTTTTTAATCGGTATCCCAACTGTATTGGTCTAGCATGAACATCTCCATGGGGTTGCACCTCTTGGGTTTAGAGCAAGCATATTTTGGGAAGTCGAAAAACATCAGATTTTTCTTGTTGGAACTAAATATGTTCATACAAAGCCTGCCAGTTACTCCATTGTGTGCATTTCCCATGATGCATCCTACTCAAATCTGTGCTCAGACCATTGAGCACTTCAGCATGAGCTGTGTAAAAAAATTATTACTTGGTTTATGCCACAATTCAAAAATTTTGGCATATGATTAACTGTTAATAGATAATGTTAAATTACTCAAATATACAGACCTTAGATTTTAATTCAGATAATAAATCAAATAGGCTTTAAAGTGCAACTTAAATAATAATGCAAATATACAGGCCCAAAATTATAACCCAAATTATAACAAAAATAAAAAGTAAAATATACAAGCCCAAATGATAGCTCAAATTCTAACTCAAATAAACAGGCAACAACAATAACTCACATAAGATCACCAGTATAAATCATAACTCAAATCATAACTTAAAAATACAGGCAAACAGCCCACAGGTTCAAGTGTTTGCCCAAGATTAAAAAAAAATAACTTACCTCAATCATTCTTCTTCGTTTACCAAAATGCTCTGCTGATCAGCTCACATAATTTTACGTATGTCACCGTGTAATAATGATGTAGTAGCTATTCCAGTTATGATAACTGTATAACCCAGAATGTTTTTTTGTGTACAGCACATTATATTAGGGTTGTGTCAGTACTTAGTTTTGTATTCATGCCAACTGTTTAAACGTTCCCTAAGGATTATGATGTTTGAAAATTGTTAGATGTTAATAAATAAATATTAACTTTATTGGTGCCTTACATAACAAAATTTGTACTTTACATGGCAAATTAAAAGGAGGCTTATAAATTGAGACATTAAGAAAGTATTCAAATGGAAACTGTATCTTCTGCTCCTAAAGTAATGCTGAAATGATATTATCATGTGCGATATCTGAGCGATAAGGCAAAAACATCATGTCATTTTTGAAACCATCATATTCTTTACAGTATCATGAATCTTTTGCTTAATATAGGACATCAAGAACCTTAATATAACGCAGTGGCAATAGAAGAGTTAAAATCGGTTGAGAACATAACATGAATATTTAACAGAATGCTTTAAACAGTTTATCAGAATAATTTTATATACTGTTGTCCCTTGCTTTTTCTGATATAAAAAAATAATGATGCATCAATACTTTACTAATATAATAACAGTATTATTACCTTTCATCTACGTATGATTGTTTTGCTGTTACTATAAAGCACTTTCAGTGTGGGAGTCCATGGAGGAGTCGTGTAAGCTGGTTCCTGTAGGGAGGACGTTGCTTTGTGTCTCGATGCGTCTGTGAAACACCAACGCAGATAAACAAAGAGACACAATTACTGTAGGCTTTTTTAAGAAACAGGGAGAACAGAAACTTAGCAGCATTTGCCGATTTCACCCTTATGGGCCCTGCTTTGGAAAAGAGTGTGATAGAGCGCCGTGCTATTATGGCTGCTTCTATATTTGGATCATCTTTCGGCCCCCCCGCCTGGTGTTTTCAGGGGTTGATTGTTAAATAAGAAAATGACGTGTGATGTGCGAAGAGGCTGGACAAGAGGAGGAGGAAATGGGGAGGGATTGAGAGAAGAAGAAACCAACCAGATGTTTTAAAGGGATGGGTCTCCCAGCAGGCTGTGTGTGCTTTCAGGGAAAGGAAGGAGGGGGTACTTGAGGAGCAGGTGATTGCAGTAACAACATCCCCTCCCCAAACACACAGCCCTCCCCCTTTTTTTTTCTTCTGTTAGGAGATCTATTTTTTACCCTGCCATGCTATATTGGACCAGCGCTGCTGCGGATGGATAAATTGGGAGAGGGCCATGTTATCAAAGTGAGCTTATTTTTTCAGTTGCTCCATTGCATCTGTGCCAAATTTGGGTTATAAGATCAGATCTGTCATCTGTCTTCAACCTGTGTTTATAGAAGGTTGCATTTTGTGAAGGAGTTCAAACCTCAGACCTGCTACAGAGCAATAGGGAAAGGGATCATCCATATGTCAAGTCATTTGCGGCTTTGTGTAGGGAGTTATTAGAGCATAAAGTCTCACAGTGTGACATTAGGAGACCCCTGATTAGTGGAAGCCCCTTCAGCGACGCTCACAAGCGCCCTTCTGTGATGACAATGACAACGGCAGAAAAGTCAACCATTGCTTCAGACCATGTTCTTCCCAGTGCGATAGGGGTCATGCTCTAAAACAATCATTACTAAATTTAGTAGCGTAAATTCTATACATTCAGTATTTACAATATATGAGAAGCATCTAACCAATTTAGGGGTTCAGTTCCAGCACTTATTTCAAACATAGTAAGCTTATTATTTAAACTTATCATAGTTGTGATGTTAGTAATATAGAAAACATCACAATTTTGATCAATTTATATAGGTTTGAAATAAGTGTTGTTATAAATGTTCCTTCTAATACTGTTGTTGTTTATAGTAAGAAGTCATGATATGCCATGTGAGCTAAAGGTTATCATCCATTCACCCATCCAGGAACCTCTGTAGTCCAACTAGGGACCGTGGAGGCCAATGGTGACCACTGTATTCTTGAAATCTCTTTGTAGCTTTTTTTAGTACAGTTTTTGTGGCTGGACGATTTTGATTGCTTAAAAAGCTAAAAGGTAATGAAGTTTTTTTTTTTTTTATTCTCAATTAAAAAACAACAACATATAGCTAAGCTCATTCGTACAATATCATGCTCAACTGTATCATTACACATGTTCCATGACACAAGGTTAGTTTCACATTCTCTCCTTGAGGTGCTTCGAGACATCTCATTTGTTATTCAAAGTGTTTCTCTCGCACCTCAACTCAGTGTAGCTTCATTACTTTAAGTGGCTCTCCAGCAGCGAACGAGGGGGCAGGCAGGCAAATTGTGATTTTCGCTGATTTATTAGCTGTGCGGCGCTAATCATTTCTCCTCCCACAGCAGGATTTTAGTCATAAATATTTTCCTTCTGATAAACTAGCCATCAGCACTATCACATCCTTGCTAGTACGCTAACTCAAAGAGAGTAAGCATTCCTCCCGAAGCCTCACACCTTCATCTGTCATACTGTACTGTATGTCCCTCTTTCTGTTTCAGTTTTACTTTTAGCTTGTTGAACGTTTGCCTTTTCACACAACTTGAATCACTGTACAGGAGAAAATCTATTTTCTTTCAGTGTTCAAAACTAGCATCATTTTGCTAGCACACTAGCTCTTACATCCCTGTTTGTTTTCCTGCAACTTATAAATGTCAAATGACAAAATTAATAGTTTGTCTCAAACCTGTATTTACTAATAAATTGTGTAAAAAATTAATATAAAATAAGCATATTCTTGTCAGTTTTCTAGTTAACGTCAGGTATGCTAACAATATGTGTGTTTTGTTAAAAAAGGTTTATATTTTTATGTTGTTTTTTTTTCTCAGCCTAAAAGTAGTTTATATGTGCATGGATACTTATAAGTTTAGTTTTTAGGTCACAGTGCATAATTTGAGATAATCCTTAACTGCTGCCTGAAATTGCTACTAATCATGCTAATCAAAAATACTGACTAAGAGATTGCATTGTTATTGTATTGAGATCTTATTTCTTCTAAGAAATGTCTCATTTAAAATAAAAATGAAAAATACCTTCAGTGTAAGTTGTTTGCTAGCAAAAATTCTTGCTAGCTTCAAAGCTTGGATAAAACACGACTATGGTTATTAGCTAGGTTTGCCGAACCGAACGTCGGCAAAGTTGCGCATACATCCGGGAGCCGTTCAAGAAGTCTTTGTGTTAGTGGAAAAAGCGAAGGGAGGTTTTTATTTTTTTTTTTATACCTTTTTGAAAGATTTAACAAAGACATAGCAACATAGCAAGAAGAAAAAAGAGACCCATAAATTAAGGTTAAGTCAGGTTTATTTATGACTTAATGTCTATTTATTTAATATTTTCGTCTTTTATATGTCTTTTATAAATGTTTTGATTGTTTTAACATGCAAAAAAAATTATTATTTTGTTGGAAATTGGTAACAGTGGTAATATTTTTGGGTGACTGGGACAGGTTACCTGCATTTACATTATTTCCTATAGGAAAATGCGTTTCACAATACGACATTTTAAGAACTCGCCTCCGGAATGGATTAAATTCAATACATTTCATCAACCTGGTGAACAAAGTTATATACAGTGCACTGCTGACCTTATGTTAATTTTTTTTACAGTATTAGCCAGGCTCATTATTATTGCTTTCCTACACAACTACCAAAGAACCACTCGAGTTTCATAACTCATTACCAGCTTGTGTCTAATCAAATGGTCTGATCGTTTCTGCATTAAAAATACAGCACCAGTTAAATGCTCATATTTGATACAAAGGCTGTTTTTAGCCCCCTGAAGCTCTGAAGAGCCGGGAGTGGCTGTGCCCTTTAGCCGTCCATCATGTGTGTGGACGTCACGGACACGTTGCCATGGTAGCATCGCGCGCGTGTGTTTACCTCCTTCTGCAGGGGCAGCACGATGTTGCCATAACACACGGATCCAGTGACGCAGCTCTTCAGCTCTGCCTTTTTGTTCCTGATTAGCAAGTGTACATTCCCACCCCCGTCCAAATCTAACCATGATTTAACGGAAAGGGTTGTGTACTGGATTGTGTTTACAGAGATAAAAAAAGATGATGCGCATGGTGAATCTCAGAACTTACAAAAAATAGGTACAAATAAATACTAAATCAATCAAATGGCGAAAGTAAGGCATGATGATCGTGTGTGTTGTATACAGGTGGCGTGTCCTGTCTCTTAAGCTGATCTTCTGAAGACGTTTTCTGTCTGTGGGAAAATCCCACTCTGGAAAAAAAAAAAGCCACGAAGGCCTCTGAGTTGGGGTTGCTAGGAAACCTAACGTCACACTTGCACCAACGTATTGTTCTCTGTGCTGGCTGTGTGATCCCCTAACTACCTGCAGTGTGTGTGTGTTTAAGCAACGCACTCAACACCCTGAAACCCTGACTGACCATGCCGCAAAACAACTCCCGACCAAAAAGGATACCCTAAAAAAAAAAAAAATGGTTTGGGTAATTTGGATCTCCATGGCTTCTGTTGTAATGTGAAGAGAACATGTCGGGGGGCAGATCTTTCGGTGGGTGTTTGTAGGGATATTAAAGGCTATCGTGGGCTCAGTAGGAGTGTATCAGATGCTAAACAGGGAGAATAAAATGAGATGCTGCTAAGAGATGCACAATAGCCAGTGAAACTAGAATGTGTAAGGATAATTTGGCAACTCGGTGAAAAGCACTGGCTAGTCATTATAAGCGTTGCTCGCTGATCATTAAACATTATTGACTATTTACATTTAGCTTTTTTTAATCTTTAAAAAGCTCCATCAATGCCTAGCTGGGAAACTGATTTTCTTGTTTGTGCGGTTTGTCTGGACAACGTGTCTTCGACGCCGCTGGGCCTCTATTGTAAAACGAAAAAGAACAACATTAATCCGTCTTCTTCACGTCCTGCACTGGCCAAACCCCAATGTCAATGTTAGCAGAGATAGGCTGAGAGAAAACAAGAGGACATAGAACTGGGTGTTGTTTTGCTTTCTTTGGAGCCGCGAGCTCGTTTGACCGCAGCCCACCATGACCTGTGGGGAGGATTTGTATCTCTCTGACATGTTGACTTAAAGGTTCAGTACTCCTGTCATTGTGTTTGGCATCATTCAAATGTTTGAACTTCAGGAAAAAAAACTGCAGGCAGAGTCCAAAGATGAAGCATCAGCATGATGATGATGATGATGATGATGATGAGGAGGAGGAGGAGTTATTTTCTGTTCGGGTCACATGCAGGTCCGGGTGAGGAGATTAAGCTGCACGAAGCAGTTAAACGAAAGCCTTCTTATTTACTCATAAACTCGTTCCTGAATGTTTCTGTATTCACAGTTTCGTAACTGAGATGTTGACATGCTATTGACCTTGTCATGCTGTACCTTTGTGTTGCTCTTTCATTAGCGTACCAAAGTGAAAGCTTTAAATCCAAGGTGCTTGGTTTACCATTTTTTTCTTTCTAAGAGACCCTTGGTTTAAGTGCTCAGTCCTTTTGTTCACCGTTGAGCCAGCGTAGGCTCACAACCCAAGGACGTTAACTTCTCCTTCGCAGGTGCTTATTGCACGGATTGTGAGTGTAGCGTGAGAGTGAACGAGCTGTAAAAGGCACTTGACTCTCTTTTTGACACTCTGGAAAAATGCCTGATGAGTGTTTTTTTTTCCCCTTCAGAATTGATATTTGACTTAACAGAACAGTGGTGTCTCTATACGATGCATTTTCATTTTTACACACACTGGTCTCTATACATTGCCTGAATATATGTCTAAGGTGTGCATTTTTAATTTCTTAAAGTGCCCCTATTATGCCATTTTAAAGGTTGCTAATATTGCTTAATGAGTCTCTTAAAACAGGTTTACATG
>JAQQZT010000009.1:4571949-4585515 GCA_030068275.1 Clarias platycephalus | reverse complement strand
GTGCGCGCAGGCGCTGTGTGTGTGTGTGAGGCTAGAGTAAGTGGAGACTCTTGCTTTCAGCCCCTCCTGTCTCCCCCATCTCATCTTACACAGTTAAATTATCTCCTCTCATTTGAATTAAACACACACACATTAACGGAAAGACTTTTGCTAGCTTCTCCGCTTTATTTTTAATGTTGCTCGCGACAGCGTAAAAGCCCGTTAATTCATGCTCATGTAATGATGAGATGGACAAACTGGTCGATGCATGCCCGTTCTTTTATTTTCTGCATTGTCAGGCTATACGTAGTACAAACTTTCGGGTGGCTCCTGCACTTAAACCAACGAAAAAAAACTACTGAAGACCAAAACTCAGGCTCTATATCCTAGCTTACATCTTGCATTTGCGTTCACACACACCGGACTGCATTACCCACAATGCATCTCCCGGACTGATCTACACTTCCGGGAAAAATTAGCAGGCAACATCGCTACCGACACTCGTGTAACGGAATCACTGCTGTAAAGTAAAACAAAAACAAAAGAACCGCACTTTACCTTTGAAAAGAATCGCGACAGAGTCGAGTTTCTGTGTAGAGCAGAGTGTGTGTGTGTGTGTGTGTGTGTGCGTAATTTGACACTGTGCCGGTTCACACAGTCTCCCTCGCCTTAATGTGTGTGCGTGTTTGTGTGTGTGTGTGTGTGTGAAGCGGAGGGGGTACTTCACACACATTAAGGCGAGAGAGAGTGTGTGAACCAGCACAGTGTCAAATTACGTGCACACACACACATACAGTAGTGATGGGCTGAGGAAGAAAAAGGATTTTTAACTTCTGTATTGTGAGTACATGCACGCTGTACACACACACATACAAAAATTTTATATGTTTTACACACCACACGGGGTCACAGTGTTATAGTAAACAGTACACGCGTGCACGGATGTTGATTATACCAGTAAGAGACGCGCACTAAGACCCAGCAGGGGAGACGATTACCCACAATTCCGCAGCACAAGAGAAAGAAAAACAGTTGGCTCAGTTGTGATCACGTGACGTTCGGCGTCAAAACAAAAAGTGCTGTGATACATGATACTCGGTACTGGTAAACCAAGACAATGTTAGTTTTTCAAGTCAAAATGTATAAAAAATCTTTGCTCGTCTTGCGGAACATTCGCGGTAGGTGATTACAGACTTACATTTTTAGTTATTTACTATTCTCTTGCTGACTAAATCTCCTTTATCAAACCACAGCTATGAATTAATTTTACCCAATTCAAATCCAAAGGTCAGAAATAGTTAATACAAAACCGTCACCTCACTAACTTATTTTCACCAGATTCAGATAATAGGATGATGTTTTACACATGATGTGAGTCATACAAATGCTTTAGACTGGAAAATACCTCAATACAAGGCTTTAAGACCGTTTAGCAGAAGTTATTCCCCTTACTTCTCAGGTTCTGCATCAACCTCTCTTGTAACTCTGGCATTGCGTTCCACTTCAACCCGCGCTTCAACGAGAACGTAGTGGTGCGCAACAGCCTGATGAATGGGTGCTGGGGTCATGAGGAGAGAAGCGGAGGCCTGCCCTTCTACAGAGGCCAGCAGTTTATGGTAATCAAATCCTCTCTGCAGTTTTTAAACTGAGAAAGATGTAGAAACAGACAGTTCAGTCTCGTCTTATTGAGCTTTGTATATAACTATGACAGGCAGAATACAGTAGTTTTGTACAACGAAATATTGTTTCTACAGAAAGCTCCTACAGAAATTCTTATACAGTGCCCATGCAACTGTTGATCTTGAACTACTATATTTAAAACCCACTCCTTGAGGAGCCAGAGCCGCCCAGGTGGCACAAGAGGAACATACACAATATTGGACTTAATAATTTGCATTTTAATATTATGCCTGACCAATAATGTGTTGTTGCAGACATTTTTAAATGTCTAAAAATGATGTTTAGCTCATTTTGCTTTCAAGCTTTGCAAATAATTAAGCATATAATTTTGAAAAGTATTTCATTGCTTAAAATTCCAGAGTATTCTTATCATATATATATATTTATTTATTTATTTATTTAGTTAGTTATTTTTGTTTGTTTGTTTTGTTTTTGACAATGCGATTAACTAATTGAATTGAACTTTAGTCCAAATAGTTTTGGCCACATCTGTACCTGAATCAAAAGGGTATTAAATAAAAATGCTAATTGTTGGAAAATTGCTTTGGCATAAGATGAATAAAAACACTTCAGGACATGCAGTTATTTGAAAATATTCCAATTCAAAGTGTGGTAGATGAATCCATCACACCACCCTGACCCTGATTATTTTCTTTTAACACTCTGCCCCCTAGTGTTTGGGGCCACACTTAGATTTTTTTAAATTATTCAATGTATAAAACCTTATGATTTTGCAAGTATGTTACTGTATGTGTTAGAAAAATGTTACATGGATAACCTTCGAATAACATTTATTGTATTTCAGGTGAGCATCACATGTGACACTCAGTGCTACAGGATCTCGGTGAACGGCATACAAATGTTCACTTACAACCACCGTCACTTCCTGATTCAGCAGATAGACATCCTGGAGGTTGATGGAAACATCAGTGTCAGCTCGGTCACAGTTTAAGAGCAGATGGAGGACATGGGGAGGTTTTAAGGGGAGAGACCACTGTACTCTTACACTAATCAGTTTATTTTAGAGTGTTAAGTAAAATTAATCAATGAATGATTATGTGTATTATTGTTTTTAGGGTATAGTTACAAAATGTTACAGGGAATTCATAACTAAAGTAACTTAAGTTGAAATGGGTTAAGATTGTGATATGTTTTGGTATATCATGGTAAAAATTTAATCTAAAGAAGATAATATCTAAAGTTATTATTTTATATGATGTCACTGTAGCACATTAATCACTCTGCGTAAGTGCAAAATAAAATCACAGTGGACGTACAGTAGCAAAGCCTTGATAAGAGCACAAATTTAAATTTAAATATTTTACTACAAAAAAAAGATTATTCCCAATAAATAATCTCAAGTTTTCTCATTAGTATGTCATTGTTGACCTTCTTAATTGTCAAAAGTATATTGAAGTTAAGCCGATAGTTGCATATACTTTAAGCTCATTTACTTAAATAAATCAAATTACAGACATTTTAAGATTATTTAATTAAATACACTGAAATATTAAAAAGTCTTTAGCAAAAACTAAATTAAACTTGTATTATTAAATTGTGTGATCACGAATACACGTCTTACCTTCCTTAAACACTCAAAGGAAATTAATCTTAGTCCAACACTAGGATCCACCTTTCCTTGTTCCTAAGACACTATTAGGAAAAGGGATTCTTAAGTCCATGTATCTATATACCAAGGATGTCTGCCTCACACATTTATCACAACAAATACTGTTATTCCAATATGGTGTGACCGCGATATGCCCTTTCTTATTCGTGAGAACACTCTCAGGCAAATGGATCTTGGTACCACAAACTACATGTAAGCTTTCCACTGTCTACTAAACAAGGGGAATCTTAACATGTTTATCACAGCAAAACATGCTCATCAAAAGTGTATAATGCACGCTGTTCCTTCTTCCTAAGAACACTTGGAAATGTACCCGTAAAATCCATGTACCTCTATACAAGAACAGCTTATACAGTACATTAAATGTCTGCCACAAATGCCTCCCCAAATCACAGAAATGCCTCCTTAAAGTAAAAGTTCTATCAAATAGTGTATAACTGCATCCACCAACTGTATCCAATGGCAACTTAAATTACTGAAGGGAATTTAAAACTCAAAGCTCCTTTAACGTTAAAGCATCACTTTAATGGTCAATTCTTTAAAACAGGATATGAACTAATGAACAACACTTCATTAATTTAATAGACAACAGGAAATCACAGCGTGAAAAATGATTTAAAACAGTTCAGGAACAAATTCAACATTAATATAGTGTGTCCCCTTTAACCCTCCTATTATCTTTGGGGTCATTTTGATCTCATTCAAGTTTTAAAGTCTCAAAATAAATGATTGATATAATTGTTTTTTGCTTCATATTCACTAACTTTTAAGCATTAACTTGGGTAACGATTTTAATTATTTAAATTGCTGGGGTCAAGAATAAAGATGTTAGTAAATTTAAGGTATTAGGAGGGTTAAGTTAGTTTAAGTTAGTTTGCAAAAGCATTGTTTTTATGTTTTTAGCTTGTTGCTAAGTAAAGAGCTTAATTTCGATTGTAATAAAAAAAAAAAAAAAGTAAAAGCAAAACTAATTTGAGTGTTGACTTTTCACAATCAGACAAGAGTTACTTAAAATACAATGTTAGACAGGAACAAATAAATTTTAAAGATGAACAAAGCTTCTTTAAACACTTAAGTAAATACCACATAACTAATACCACTTTATCAACTACCACATAACTAAACTTGTTTAAAACACAGGATTGATTCAAGCACTACACTTGCAAGCAAAGCTGGGTTGTTTCTTTAATCACATTGTTGTGTTGTTGATGCTGGGTCACAATTCTGGATTATTTCGGGTACTTTAAACACGCTGTTGGTTTGCTCTGTGTTTGGTCAAATGAGATGTAGTGGGTCATTTACATATGAACACCTAATTGGGTTATTTTTACCCAAAAACTGGTTTATTCTTTATTCTCTGGTTTCTCAAATGGTAGCAAACAAAATGTTATAATATTAATATAGTATCTTAATATTACTGTTATTGTGTCATAAAGTGTAGTTTTAAGAGTTATTTAAGCGAGAATGTATGTGTGTATAGCTCAAAACCTCCATCGGTTATTGAAGATAGCGACTATTCCCCCCAAAAAACATTTATTTTATTTGTATAGTGTTTTTAACAATTGTCTTTATCGCAAAGCAGCTTTACACAATTAAATACGGTATATTGCAGCTGTGTGACGCATCCTGTACTCTGCATTCCATTTACAATATACCCTGTGTCCTCGAACCATCGAGTGTGCACTTGCAAGTCAAGTCTGTTCTTTGCGTTCTTGGAATTGAAAAACGGCATGACAAACTTTCTGGATTCTTCACTTCTGAAGCGAGGGGCATGCCACTTAAAGCTGGCAGTATTTTATGATAAGTTAAGTTTTTTCCTACTCTTATAGTTGTGGGAGGAGCAAGCTCATTTCCATGTTCACGTTGATATGGGGGTGTTCATGTTTTCATATTCTGTGCCAATAGTCGGCTATACTGTATTTTAGGAGAAAAGTGTGTTTCATTAGCACAGATAAATAAAATCCTAAATCATTTACCTTGATATCCTATGTGCAAATATCAGTGTAATAAGCTTTAAATAATTATTTTACACATTCAAATTGTTCCATGATTGCTGCATAGAATTTTTCAATCCATGCAGTATAAAATGGCTAAATGGGTAAATCAATCCAGCTTGCAGCATAACTCACTTATTCACTCACAATCTATACCACTTTATCCTGTATACAGGGTTGTGGGGGACCTGGACAATGCTAACCACTTAGCTACCATGCCACCCAGCAGCATAACTGCAATTTTAAAATATAAATAAATATGTTCATTTAAAAATATCAACTTAGAACAACGTAGAACAATGTAAAATGTAAACACCCAAATTACGGTTTCTAGACAGTTTAAATCACAAACGTGTTGCAAGTGACACTACAGTTATACTACTTGATATTTGGTTCGTTGTTTGTAATCATGTTCATACAGTACATTTGTAGTCATCTTACATTTACATCCTAGCTAAATCTCCTTTATCAAATCACAGCTATTAATTAGTATAGCAATTTCTAATCCAAAGAACAGAAATACAAATGAGGGTTACCTCACCAAGCTCATTTTCACGATTTTCAGATAGTAGGCAGACTTTTAAATGGTCATTGCACTATACAAATTCCTCAATACAATGCAATGACAGTTTGGCAAAAGTCTTTTTCCCCCTTGCTTTTTTTCTGAAGTTGCCTCCCTTATAATTCTGGCATTGCGCTCCACTTCAACTTACGCTTGAACGACAACGTAGTGGTGTGCTACAGCTTGATAAATGGGAGCTGGGGCCAAGAGGAAAAACACGGAGGCCTGCCCTTTTACAGAGCCCAGCAGTTTATGGTAATCAAAAACACTTTGCAGTTTTCAAACTGAGAAAGATGTAGAAACATCTGATATTACTGAGCGTTCTACATAACTATGACACCCAAAATAGGTTTAGTAAAAATTTGTTTCCCAATGCTTAAGTTCAATTCCTGGGTGATGCTATGGCCTCCCACAGGTATAATATGTGACCTTTCCAATCAATATAGGGATCCTATTATATTAATGAAGAGTTTAACAGCATAATAAGATATCTCCATTTTGGAGTAATACTTCTTAAACAAGAAGTATTACATGTTAATATTAAAAATATTTAGCGAATTGAGTCACAAAGGTGTTAAAAAGCACAGTTGCCAAAATTTTCCCTCAAGATTTTTTGGTTATCTCAGTGTGAATTTCAAATATTTTTTGCAAAATGCTATAACTCCCCACATACCACAGTTTTTTCACAATGAATTGTGTTTGTTATCATGTAAATATGTAATTATGTATCACTTATAGTGCTGGATAAGCCAAGCATTCCGAATGCAACTACTTCCCGCACGCAGCGTGTGCATCTCATGTCTCTTGTACACAAAGTGATTGTGCATCTCTTGAGTCTTGTAACATTATCAGCTTAAATTTCTTTTATACATATTAAAGTATGTCATGGCTCCCAAATTCAGCAAAAACAGTACTAGTGCTAGTTCAATGCTTTCAAAGGAGAATATATACACTAATCAGACATAATATTAACACCACATTACCTTAACACATTGCTGTTTATTATTAATCCACTGCAAACCTCCTGGTCCCAGACACCACAGCACAGCCCCAGTGGTCATGCGATTGTCAACTAAAATCTTTTGTCATCCCATAGCAAAATTTTGCTGATTTTTTTTATTTTTTTTTGTTGTCTAATGAGACTGAATTGAGCTGTCTGATTACAAGCTTGACTTTGTCTTTTCTATTTCTCCTAAAGCTGACTTAGGAGAAACAAAGAGAATGTAAAGTAAGTTTGCCATTTGCCAGGTTTATTTTAATAAATTCATCAAGGTGTACACATTTGTAAAAGGTTAACCATGTTGATGAAATAGGGACATCTGGGTGTACTGTATGATAAAGTAACTGGTGGTTCGATTTTATTTAAATAAAGAAGCTAGATTTAAAAATAAAACATTTATCTACTATAAAGCAATTTTGTAATGGAGTTTAGTCATTACCAACCTACATACAGTATGTACATAAGTTTTCCACATGTGGAGGGAGGGGGGGGGGTGGGGGGGTCAATACATGTTCTGTCATGTGCAAAGTGCAAATACATATTTTTGTATTGCATGTGGGCATTATTCTGTACTA
The DNA here is from genome assembly GCA_030068275.1 of Clarias platycephalus. NCBI lineage: Eukaryota > Metazoa > Chordata > Actinopteri > Siluriformes > Clariidae > Clarias > Clarias platycephalus. The sequence goes on along the minus strand of JAQQZT010000009.1, from coordinate 4,578,095 downwards.
TTTTTTTTTTCCTCCTTGAGAATTTTTGAAATTTGATGATTATAATTTTAATTTGTGAGTTGATATAGTACATTTCTAACATCTAAGGTGAGTTTTTTATGTACTATGAAACTGCTACGTATAAGGACAGCGGTAGCAAGTAACATAGTACAGTGGAACCTTGGATTGCGAGCAAAATTCGTTTGACACCTACGATGAAGCTGTCACTCAGATTGGCCAGGTCCCTAATTATGACTTAATATAAGTTTAACTGATGAGTTACTTAAAAATTCACCCCCTTTTCACAGTTATCATGTACAGTATAATGTATTTGTACTAGTTTGTATCAGGCTGTAAACGTTTATGTCTCTTGTAAAGTTGGACATTTTAATATGGGTCTCTGTGGGGACAGAGTTGCTTTCGGAGCCAGTTCCCAGTGGACATTTGAGCAAATGCAAGTTTTGGGTTAATTTTTCTGAACTGGGAGTTGGTCCTTGATTATGCACCAAAGTGATTGACGGTTACTTGGGCAGCAGGTCCCACCCACATGGTCTCTGGACTAAGGATTCTTCCTGAAAGCTTGAGCTCTGTGGCCACACCATTGATCATTCCACACCTACTGAACTGGTGCACTTGTTAAGGTAAGATTAGAAGTGCTCTCATTAATTACCTAATATACTGCTCAAAATAGTTATGATCTCGGTTTGTTTATTCCCATAACAACGTAATTATTTTTTTTTTTTTAAAGCAAGCTTATAATGTTTTGGGTTGTATTCTGTATGCTTGTAGTATGCCCGTGCTTACAGTAATTGCTTAGACTATTTGCATTATACAGGGTGTTAATGGGAGCAACTGGTTTAATTACCAAAGTAATTAAAGACACTTACAGTGTTGCCATTCATTTAATTAATGTCTAATCCTGTCCCTATCAAGTCATGGCATCATCTATAGGTCTTTCTTATTTTAGCTTCAGTAACTTAATAATCTCTCACTTATCATATTTTCATCTGCCTTTGTGAGAAAAATGAAGCACATTTCACTGGGTTTATTTATTTAATTAATCATTAAATAATCATTTCATTTCAAGACATTTTGGCAACCAATACAGCACCTGGTATTGGAACCTGAAATGGGTTTTTTTTTTTTTCATAAAAGTTAATCAATTATTGATTTTTACTACCTTTATAAAGCAAACTTTTGCTTAAAATAAGCCACCCTTATCCAGAGCAACTTACATTTTTATATCCATGCAGTTAAGGATTAAGGACCTTGCTCTAGGGTCCCCGTCTGGTGGTTGTGAACCTAGGATCTTCCGAACCATAATCCAATGCCTTAACCACTGAGCTACCTCTAACCTATAGCGGTGACTTGCATCACTGTAAAGTGATTTCTTCTTTATCCACTAAACCTACGAATGCTGAAAGCTATCCAACATTATAGCTGTAATGTCCTTTGTCCAAAAACGTATGCAGTGTTCACTAATTTCTGTCCAGCCAGGTCTAAACCATGTCTACACTTTGTTATCTACTGTATGTAGATATCTCTTCTATTTATGTAATGCCTATAAGGTTTTGCAAACTTTTAAAGCATCTGAACACAGCCGATGAGTTCTACTTTAAAATTTTTCATTAAAAAAAAAAAAACATTTTAGATTTCTGCTGAAAATAAATTTGATTTGCACATTCATATTATCAACTGCATGAACTTCACTTGTGTTGAAAATACTTTAAAATACTGTTTCTTGTAGTGTGTGTGTGTGTGTGTGTGTGTGTGTGTGTGTGTGTGTGTGTGTGTGTGTGTTGAGACAGAGAGAGAGATTTATGGACATAACAACTTGTGAAATTGCCCTGAACATGAACAAAGTGAAAAACTAAAGAATCCTTTAGACTGTCTAAAAGATTACAAAAAAATTCTGCAATCAAACTCAAACTATTTACAGTAGGCGTTGTAAAAACCCTGTCATAAATTTTCTTGTTCCATGGTGCTGTTGCTAATTATTAACCTTGTCTTCAGACATCTGTTAGATTATATGATAAGAGCTGTTTCTAGTAAAACAAAACATAAACTGCAAATCAATAGCAAAGGACAGCTTACAGGATCACATGGTGTCTGGAAAGGAAAAAGGCAAGACCTTGTTCAGGCTCACACGGTATCATCATGGACCAACAGCACCCATATTGGTGTCCGGTAGGCAATTTGTGTTACAGTAGATTTGTTAATGTCTGTTTCAGCCATACACTTGATTATTTGTGTAGATTTTTAATTGCACTGGTTGCGTTCTACTCAAACTATTTAGGCATTGGAAGAGAGGAAAGAAAAACCCTGTCATAATTTTTTACAGTGCCAAGGGTCCCAATATTCTAATGTTAGTTTGGTTAATGTCGGTTCTTTCTGCATGTTCCAACTGTTAAGTAGCCAGGTCAGTTTTATTAGGTCCTTTAGAGGACTTTTTAAATATAATGTAATCAAATAAATCCATAGTCCAAGTACTGAAGAACCTTTATTCTAATGTCAGTGTATATGGTTGGTAATCTCAAGTTACAGTATTTCTGTTGTTTGAATGTTTCTCTAAACAGATATCTTTCTTCACAGGCTCCATTCCATGCTTCACCTCATTATGTAAGAACAGCATATTGGATAATCCTTTGCAACATTGGGATAATTGGGGTTTTGTTAAGTGAGCTACACTAGGACACTGTGGTAAAGCATTCAACCAATTTATTTTGCATGTCTTCCCAGGTTATACCATATAAAACCATTATTCAGGGCGGGCTTTTCCCAGGCAGAGGCATCACCATACAGGGCTGCGTCAACTACAATGCTGACAGGTTTGTGTTACTGATGTAAAGACACAGCAATCATTTCTCTTTTAGACAGATAGAGACATACGTTCTTGATCCTGAAGAAAATTTCATATTAACGCAAACCAATGCTGTATTATAGTATAGTAATATTCTTATATTCGTCTCAGGTTCTGGATCAACCTGCGGTATATCTCTGGCATTGCGTTCCACTTCAACCCGCGTTTCAACGACAACGTAGTGGTGCGTAACAGCCTGATTAAGGAGAGATGGGGTGATGAGGAGAGAAGCGGTGGCCTGCCCTTCTATAGAGGCCAGCAGTTTATGGTAACCAAACCCTGTCTGCAGTTTTAAAGAGTTCAGCATGATCCTGTTTAGCTGTTTAAAGAGTTACCATGGAAGTGGAGGAAGTTGTACTGTGAATAAAATCTTTTAAAGTGTGAGGCAGTGGTTAGCACCGTCACCACCCACAGTCCAAAGACATGCGGTGTCCCATATTATAGGATCGGGTGGTTTTTGTCCTGTGTCACTTTTACATATTGATATTGATATCATTTTTGCACAGAATTATAATGTATGGACCCTCCCTTGAACCCATATGGTTTAAACCGTTTTACAGCGCTTAAGATTCTCTGGTTTCCTCCCACAGCCCAAAGACATGCAGATTAGTCTAATTGGCGTTCCCAAAATTGCCCATAGTGTGTGAATGAGCATGTGTGTGTGCCCTGCAGTGGATTGGCACCCCATCCAGAGTGTACCCCGTTCCCAGGATGAAGCGGTATAGACAATCATTAGTGAGTGAGTGAGTGAGCTTTTAGATGACAGATTTTATACACTTTTTTTTGGTCACAATCCCCCAAAAAACACAATCTTTTTTTATGATGCATATTTTTGCAATTCAGTTTGAATTAGAATTTCAAATGCTACTTAAAAACATCCATTTGGCTCAGACATCCATTTTAGGAACACGACATATCACCCATAGAGTTCACTGTGCACCGTGTAACCGCCTGTCCGTTAATATCATTAATCCATTCATATTTATTATAGGCTGAAGCTCAGATATTATGAAGGTCACACTGAGTAAAACATTATGGGACTGCATGTTAAATTTCAGACTTATATTTAAATATTCTTTTCAGGTGAACATCACATGTGACACTCAGTGCTACAGGATCTCGGTGAACGGCACACAAATATTCACCTACAACCATCGTTTCTCCCAGCTTCAGCAGATCGACATCCTGGAGATTGATGGCGACATCAGTGTCTATTCTGTCACAGTTTAAGGGCAGATTGTAATGTGTAATACTTTAAAGTAAAAACTGTTTCACGCAGTATAATACACGTTTTTGACACTTAAATTTCACTGTATGGTGTATATGTGGTAATAAAAGCATTAAAAACCAAGTATGATTATATGATTTTAGTATGATTACAAGATAGGAGAATAATATACTATTATTAATGTGCTGCTATTACTCCTGTAAAAAATATCGTCTTCAAAAAGTTTGAAGCAAAACGATTGCAACATTACCATACAGGGACAGAATTTGTGCCTGAGAGTAAAACTGAGGCAGGGGCTAGGGTTGAAGGTCAGATGGAGACAGAATTTGGGTTTGGTGTTATGACTAAGACAAAACTTGAGTCTGGTTGGGAAACTGGGGCAAGGTTTGGGTTTGAGGTGAGATTGAAGCAAAATGTAGGCATAAGGATTAACCTGGGACAGAAAGACAGAAATTGTGTTTGGTGGTAAGATTGGGGACATAATCTTGGACTGAGGATAGGAACAGGACAGGGATTTGCATTTAAGAGAAAAGACTGAGGCAGGAAATGGGTTTGGTGGTAAGTCTGAAACACTGGCCTCCCAGAAACACCTTTAATGGCCCAAACATGCAGAAATTGCCTGGAGTGAAGTCAGGACCGTACAGGGGATATGGCAATAACTCCCATCCGAGTTCGTAATGTGCAAGTGGTGTTTGTGCAAGAATGTGTTTACAATTCCCATAGACAGATGTGTCTCTTCTGCAAGTTGGCAACAAGTTATCCATCAATTTTCCAGAATCCGACGTTCCACTCTCCCGGATAACCTTCTGCTGAGTATTCTGTTGAGGTTGAGTCTGATTCTTTAGTTTGCCAATACATGTATTTCCACATGTATTCTATTCCAATCTATTAGTCAGTTTGTTCAGTTGATCTTGCACCGCTGTCTCAGGTGATGGTGATTTATATAATAGAAACTGCAATTTCTATTGAGAATTCACTGTAAATATGGCATTGTGTATTTACAGACCTCGTTGGTAGCACAACCCAGCTTTGCACACACGGTATGTTTATGGAATTATCACAGGCACTGAGGTTGAAGTATGTGAATATCTGAATAACATGGCCTTAATGTGAACCATGATCATGGAACTCATTATCCAGTTTGTTTCCTGCCTCATTACTACTTCAGGTACAGGCGTCTTACACTTTCCCTGGCGTATCCGCTGTGAGTAGGACTTATCATTGGGTTTATCCATCTGTTCATTTCCTTACATGCTTGATATCAGTCTGAGTAGATCCTGTTATCTTTCTTCACAGACACCTCCTCCGTACAGTCCTTCACTTGCTTATGTAAGAACCACATACTGTAATCTCATAATCCACTACAAAGGTCTTTTAAGGTGTTTTTTTTTTTTTTTTTTTTTTTTTTTAATATCTGTTTCTTTCCCCCTGTTGCATCTGTTTATTTCTGGCTTACTGACAAGTTGTATTTTGTTTTTCATTCGTTGATTTGCATGTGGCTGCCATTGTGATCTGATGCAAATTAATTTTATTTTCCTTTTATAAACTGCAAAATTTCTGTCTCTATGTATTTCTGTCCAGCCAGAATTTGTCACAGTATCGTGCAAAACTGCAAAACAGTGTTTACCTGAAGTTAAATCTGTGGCATAAATGAAATCAAAATTTTGAGTACAAGTGAATCTATGAGCAGTTATGTGTCCGATTATGAACCGGACCAAACTGTGGTCATAAATCGATTGCTGGACAGAATTTAATTAAACTGTTGCAGTACTTAGATATCTGCCTGACGTTTAACCTGCACCATAAGTGAAATCAAAATGTTGAGTAAAAGCGATCTTATGAACAGTTATGTGCCGGATTTAATAATCTGCTTTAAAATAAGCTACTAATGCGCTACTTGCTCAATGTAAATAAACACTTGCACCAGTCAGTCAGTCAGTCATCTTCTATACCGCTTTATCCTCTATTCAGGGTCGCGGGGGGCCTGGAGCCTATCCCAGGAAACTTAGGGCACGAGGCGGGGTACACCCTGGACAGGGTGCCAATCCATCGCAGGGCACACACACATACACACACTCA
>JAQQZT010000009.1:4485670-4513704 GCA_030068275.1 Clarias platycephalus | reverse complement strand
GTACTTCAGTAAAAGTTCACTAAAGTAACAGTACTTTTACTTAAGTACAAAATTGTATTACTCTTTCCACCTCTGACTTGTTTATAATAATAACATATTAGTGTTAACATCTGCACTATACTAATTGGGTCAGTATGAGGTTATCAGGCCAGATTGATGGCTCACTGCGGAGGATAAATAAGTGATATCCGCTGATCTATAACGGCAGGATCCAGCAGGTTTGTACAGTGTTTAGTGATCTCAGCAGACTGAAGTTGTTTATCATGCACTAAATCTTCTATAGGTATTACCTAGGCCTTACCTAAACCTTTCAGAAATTGTGAAGGCAAAACGGGAAAACGTAAATTAAAAGATAATAAGGGAAATGGTTTTAATACTGATCACACGTCTAGAATAGTACACAAGTCTGTGATTTGAGACACGGCCCTAATTATGGGAAGGTTAGGTTTGGATAGTGTTTTTTTTAAAAATGTATTTAATACATGAAATCATCATTTAAAAACTGCATTTTGTATTTACTCGGGTTATGTTTGTGTAATATTTACATATCTGAATCATTAAGGTGCAAAACAATGTAAAAAAAAATTAAATGGAGCAAATAATATTTTTTACCCTCAGGTACTTCACACTCTTTATGAACCTGCTGAACGACTGCAGCGAGCCGGAGGACGACGGGCAGCAGGTGGCTGGACGTAAGCGCGGCATGTCGAGACGCTTGGCGTCTCTGCGCCACTGCACTATCCTGGCCATGTCCAACCTGCTCAACGCAAACGTGGACAGCGGCCTCATGCACTCCATCGGTGAGCAACACCTCGGTTCATGGAGCAAGGATAGAGAATTGAGGCGTATATGATCCGGAACATCAGCAGCATTTTGTGAATTCATAACATTTTTGTTTTTATATCTGCTTTAAACTAAACAATACAAAATATATGCTTAATCCATACACGCCAACTTGCTTTGAGCAGCTAATCGTTTGGAATAACATGGTTCATTAGCACCAACATGAAAATCAATGATAAATTGCCGTTCCTCAAAGACGTTCTAAAATGCCACTGTTTAACATCTACTCAATTCGCATGATTAGAAATGTGACCTCATCCTGCCCCCGTGTTTGGTTTTATTCCTATCCTGCCCCAGGTTTGGGCTACCACAAGGACCTGCAGACCCGCGCCACCTTCATGGAGGTCCTCACCAAGATCCTGCAGCAGGGCACCGAGTTCGACACGCTGGCCGAGACGGTGCTGGCCGACCGCTTCGAGAGGCTCGTCGAGCTCGTCACCATGATGGGCGATCAGGGAGAGCTTCCTATCGCCATGGCGCTCGCCAACGTCGTGCCTTGTTCTCAGTGGGTCTGTACTCATTTTCCAGGCTGTTTGGTTTTCGTGCAGCCGAAGCGATCGGTTATGAATCACGATTCTCTTGTATCGCTACGCTGACTACAAAATGAACCGGTCGATCAGTCAGTCACCAGAATCGGCTGGTTTTCAGTTTGATTGGTCATGCCTGGTGATCGGCTGATCAGCCTCAGATATAAACGTTTCTGTACCAAGCGCAGAAGATCAGGAGTGGCCAACAGAAGCGCGTTTTTTTTGCTGTTACACTATCAAAAATCGTGTATGTTAAATGCCTCCGATCTGCCTTTTTTTTTAAACTTTATGAGCGAGTTACCCACTAACCCACGCTTACACCACCGCAAGCGCAAATTAGCCAAGAAATCGTGTGCGTTTAGAAGCTCGGCGTGTCCGACCGTTCACTGTCATGTTAAGTTTTCCCTTTCTCTATAATCCTAGAGGTGGCGCACTCTGTACTATTCACACATTCTCATCCCGTGTGGTAGGAGTGAATTATTTGCGAAGTTTTTTTAGAAATCATAATTGTAGCGGATGATGGAGATGCGTGCTGCTCGGTAAAAAAAAAAAAAAAAGTTATTTAATTTAATTTTAAGTTAAAACATAAACTCTTGTATTTGAAGTTAGTTTGTATTGTTTAAATGCTGCACTTGTTTTTTTTTAAGTGAGAAAACTACTGAAACAGGCAACTTTTGATTACTTATTTAAACTTAACTTTAACTTTTAACGTTTTTTAAAGGTTTAAAATTGTAACAAAATTGGTAATTAATGTAATATCGAATCTGGACATTTATAAAATCAAGATACTTATAGAATTGCAATTTTAATCAAATCGCCACCTAGGAATCGTGATGATATCGTATCGGTTGGAGGCTGGTGATTCCCATCCCTAATTCCTTATGACTTGTCATGACTGCAATAAAATCTGTTCTGCGTACTCCTTTGAGAAAATCATCCACTTTGCAGTTGAAGAGTTCCTGGAGCCTCACCGCAGGCCTCGTCACACTGCCCGTGACCAGATGTACAGTATTTACTCATTTCCAGCTTAAAATGGCAGATAATTTTGCTCTATTTGTGAAATAATTTGGTCTGAACATCACTTTCCTAGACCTGATGTACTGTATATATTTCATGAGGCCACATTTAGTTGTGTAATGTTTAAAAAAAAAACACAAAACAGTAAATTAGGTGTCTGGTCTTCATGTTTATGTCTTGATTTGTGGAGGTGGTGTTTTTTTCCCATTTATTTATTTATTATGGTTTTTTTTAAATGGTTTCCATGTGTTTCATTTCCTGCGCAGGACGAGTTGGCTCGGGTTCTGGTCACGCTGTTTGACTCGCGCCACCTCCTCTACCAGCTGCTGTGGAACATGTTCTCTAAGGAGGTCGAGCTTGCCGATTCCATGCAAACGCTTTTCAGAGGGAACAGCCTAGCCAGTAAAATCATGACCTTTTGTTTCAAGGTTGGTACAAATGGCAGCAATGCAAATGCCAGAAGCCTACTTACTGAACCACACAGTGGTTCCTTTTTCATAAGGAACTTTCTCTTCGAGTATTTGTTTGGTGTTTTTTTTCCTTCTTTTCCCTCTTCGACGTCTGTCCCTTACCGCTCACCTTCATTTTTTAAAATTTTTAAATAGTTTTTAATCCTTTCTATTGCTTTTTGCAAATCCTGTCCAGGTTTATGGTGCGACGTATCTGCAGAAGCTTCTGGAGCCCCTCCTTCGCGGAGTCATAACGTCTCCTGAGTTGCAGCTGATCAGTTTCGAGGTGGATCCCACCAGGTAGCACCGTCGCTCTTAAATCCGTACCGAACATCCCACAGATATTAAAATCATCTGGTCTCTTTCCTTGTCGTTCATTAGTGGTCCACCTTAAAAATAATAATAATAATGATTTCAGGACTTTCCAGGAATTAAAGAACTTTGTGTACTTTGCTTTCGTTCCCTCAGGGTGCACTAGTTCGGACGCAAATGCACACAAACACAATACGTATGCAAAGAACCCAATTTTGCTCACAGTCGAGTGCAAACCTTTGCATATCACGCGCATTATAATCATCACAGAAAACCTTCTGATCTTTTTAGCTGTAAACTTTATTCTTTCACACTTCTCTAAATATCAGGACGTATCTAAAGTACATAGATTGGTCTGGTTTCAGTATTTACATTAGGGCTGCACGATTAATCTAAAAAAATTAATAAATAAATAAATCACAATACTTGATTTATACACCCGAATGATGCCGATTCACTTGCATGTATCTTGGTGCATTCAGATAACACTGCGTTCACGTGTTCGCTTGTTTATTTGACAACAATATCAGACGGTATAAAAGTCACACACAAAACACTCATTTATTAATTCACCAATCTGGCCAGAGATCAGCGAAATATTCAGTCATCCATCTCTCTTCCTCAGTTACGGCGTTCCACTTTCGCTCTTGTGACACACACTACATTGCCAAAAGTATTCGCTCGCCATGCATATGAACTTACATCCAGTAACATCCAGTTCTTAATCCATAGGGTTTAATATGATGCTTTGTGCACTGGTGCGCTGTCATGTTGGAACTGGTGTGGGCTTGTTTTTCAGTCATTACACTCGGCCCCTTAGTTTAAGTGAAATGAACTTTTAATGCTTCAGCATACCAAGACATTTTGGACAATTTTATTTTGTGAGACAGTTTGGGGACGGCCTGTTTCTGTTCCACCATGACTGGTCCATAAAGACATGGATGAGCGTGTTCGGTGTAGAACAACTTGAGAGTCCTGACATCAACCCTATAGAGCACCTTTGGGATGAATTAGAGCCGAGACTGCGAGCCAGAACTTCTCGTCCAACATCAGTGTCTGACCTTACAAATGCGCTTCTGTAAGAACGGTCAAAAATTCCCATAAACACACTCCTAAACCTTGTGGAAAGCCTTCTCAGAAGAGTTGAAGCTGTTCTAGCTTTAAAGGGGGGCGGGGCCAACATCATGATTCACATTTTTTACAAGAATTGTGCAGCCCTATAACAATTCAGATGAGTCTAAAATGCAGCAGAAGGTGGCAGCACTGGCTTAAAGTTACTTTTATTCAACCAGCAAATTTTTCTTGATTAGGAATGACGCAGGCATCTCGCAGGAGATAATAAGACGATGTACAAGAGGCATCATTGTGGGACAAAAAGTATTACTCATCTTTTATTTACATTTTTGAGCTCGAACTCTTTCAGGTTGGAGGATCTCCTTGCCATCACCCTGATCTTTAGCTCCCATTACAGATTCTCAATTGGATTGAAGTCAGGACTTTGACTGGGCCACTGCAAAACGTTACTGATTTGTCTGCTAGCCATTTCTTCACCACTTTTGCTGTGTGTTTTGGGTCGTTGTTGTGCAGAAATGTCCAATGGTACCCAAGGCCAAGTTTCTCTGCAGACTGCCTGATTTGTTGTTGGGGATTTTGATGTATTGCTCCTTTTTCATGGTGCCGTTTACTGTGATTAGGTTCCCTGGTCCACCGGCTGATAAACACCGCCAAAACAAAGGTTCCCACCACCATGTGTGACGGTGGGGTTGAAGGCTTCTCCTTCATCATCGTGGCCAAACCATTTGATTTTTGTTTCCTCTGACCATAAAACAGTAGACCAGAAGTCTTCTTCTTTTTCCATTTGCAAAGGCCAAGCGGGCTTTTGTGAGCCTTATGGAGAAGTGGTGTCCTCCTTGGTCTGCGTCTGTGGAACCCAGCGGTGTGCAGTGCCCGTTGGACTGTCATCCTTGAGATGTTTCCACCAGCAGAGCCCAGATTCACCAGGATGGCCTTGGTGTTGATCCTTGGATTCTTCTTTTCCTCTCTCACTATCCTCCTGACCTGTACAGGTGTCACTTTTGGCTTCCGACCACGTCCTGTGAGATTTTTCTCCGTATTGGACCGTATTGTATTTTTCAATTATACTGGAACCTCAAAACATTTAGATATGGTCTTATAGCCCTTTTCTCACTGAGCTCCTTTGTCTTGGCCATGACTGTCCACAAACCAACAGCAGAGAGCTTCTGTTTTTCATCTGTTGAGTTGATTAAAACAGCTGTTCCCAATCAATCAGGGTAATTAGGATGCTTTAGAACGGCTTGGATGATTTGGAATGGTATAAAACTTTGGTTTCTAATATAGACTGTGACAATTTGCGAAGGGGATGAATAATTTTGGGCATGCCACTTTTTGTTCAAATGTAAATAAAAGCTGTGAGATATTTTTTTGTGACTTTCAAACAAAAATTATTTATTATCCATTAGGTTACGAGTAATTACCCAGAAATGTAAATGGCTTGATGGTAAGCCCATATATGGTGATGCGTATGTTTTGGTCATATTCCCCCTCACCCAATTATTTTTTGTTTGTGTGTGATGTGATTTTTTTTTTTTTTCTTAGACTGGACCACAATGAAGTGTTGGAGGAAAACCAGCACAACCTGCTGAGCATGACCAACCGCTTCTTCCTGGCCATCATTAACTCCTCGAGCGATTTCCCGCCACAGCTAAGGAGTGTGTGCCACTGCCTGTTCCAGGTGAACCCCAGACCCAGTCTCAGACCTCCAGTGTCATGCGCACTGCGTTGTTTTTTTTTCAGGCTTCTTTTGTATACGCTCGTGTATTCCACATGTGTTTGTGTCCTCGGTGTTGGTGTGTGTGTTCGCTGTGACCTGGTTGTGTGGGTTTTTTTTTTTTTGTTGTATCTTTTAGGCTACTTGCTACTCTCTACTGAATAAAGCCACAGTTAAAGAGAAAAAGGAAAATAAAAAATCAGTAAGTTTGGTGAGATCACTCCTCCGCTGCTGCTTCTCTTTTACAAAATAAAAGTCTCCCCTCTGGCCTGGGTGACTACACTAACCTCATCTGCCTGGAGGCATGCCACTTCTGAAGCTTTAGCATGAAGTGCTTTCTCCAAGAATCTCTTTGCATAGGCTTTCCTATTTAAATTGAGTAATGGCATTATGGGTAATGAAGTCCTTTTTTTTTTTTTTTTTTTTTAACTGACTTCAGCTTCCACCTTGCTAGCACTCATGATTTCCTGGACATTGCTAAGAGTGTTGTCTTAAATCTCAACTAATTAACTAACAAACTAACTAAACATTCCTAAGAAGAGCTTATAGTTGTAGCTTGCATTAAAAAAACAGTCCATGAATAACCATAGCAATAACAATAACAATAACAAGCAAAATAAAAATAAAATTTTTTTTCTATTTTTATTATTGTATTGATATTTGTATTTATTATAAATATAAATGATTAATAATTTGCTGTTATTTTCTTGCTTACGTAATGACTCTCTCTCTCTTTTATCGAACACTCTGAATCTTTTAGCTCACATCTTATAATAATAGTTCGTCCTTATATTTTTATACTTATGTATTCATTTATTTACAACTTCTATAGCCTCATTGCTTCTGCAGGCTCCGATCTGGGTGGTAATTATTATCGGTTGCTAATTATTAAATACGTGTACCCTCTCGTGTCTCCGGTCTCAGGTAGTGAGTCAGCGCTTCCCTCAGAACAGCATCGGCGCCGTGGGCAGTGCCATGTTCCTGCGCTTCATCAACCCCGCCATCGTGTCCCCGTATGAGGCCGGCATCCTGGATAAGAAGCCACTCCTGAGAATAGAGCGAGGACTCAAACTCATGTCCAAGGTGCGAGGACCACCACCTTTTTCGGTAGACGGACATGATGGATACAAGGCTGTTTCACCACTCCTAACCACTAGGGGCAGTGGTTGAATGTCTGAAAAGCTTTCAGGACCTACAGCATGACTTATAACACAGTCATCTTTTGAGCATATGATGTAATATTTAACAGCACCTGGATGTTATCTATATGTTTATTCATTCCTCCACCCAAAGCTTATTTTTGTTTTTAGATTTTCTATTTAATCACTTATTTTTTTTAGTACAAAGTCATAACAGAGGGTTTTTTATTTTTATTTTTTTACTTTTTACTTACGGCCCTAACGATACGACACCAGTGTTCTTATGACGCGTCTTGTTTTGTCATCCTCTCAGATCCTGCAGAGCATCGCCAACCACGTGCTGTTCACGAAGGAGGAACACATGAGACCTTTCAACGACTACGTGAAGGGGAATTTCGAAGCAGCCAGAAAGTACGCCAGCACTCTTCCAAACCTTTCAGCTGACCTGTACTAAAGTATTCGTGAGCTCTGGAGCAGATAACGGAGACATTTTACAAGCTTTTTATTTTTCTACATGCAACCATGTCTGGTTTCAGTCAATGAAGTTTTCTGTAAGGTTTAAAACAATTGTTCAGCATTTATGGAAGGAGTCACCATTTTAAACACATAGAAACTTTTTATGTCTTCTGAAGACAAGAAAAATGTCATTTTGTTGAGGGAACGATTGTTTAGAGCTGTAATGTAAACGAAACCAGGAACTAACCTGACCCGTGGATGCAGTAGAGCATAACAGATAAAGCCAAGCAGATGCAAAGTATGATGTCTCATTCTTTAGTTCTAGAAAGTGTTAGCATTGTGAAAATGCTGTGGTATAAAAGGAGTTTGTAGAGGTGTTCAGGTCAAATCGGGGTTTCTGTTAAATGAAGGCGTAAAAGCGATTGACATTTACAGAAAACAGTGATGATATTTGGTGATATCCAAATATTTGGATGCTGCACGCATACGTCCGTGAATGATCATCCCAGCTGAGGTTGCTCAGTGCCCACTGCAGTCGTTCCCATTAACATTAAGCGAGTGGAAACTGAAAATCGACAGATAACTTGTTGCCATCTTGTGGATGAGACGCATCTGTCTGTGGAAACTATACACACAATCGTTCACCAACACCACTTGCACATTACAGTAACTCGGCTGGGAGTTATTACCACATCCTGCGTACAGGCCTGACCTCACGCCAAGCCATTTCCACATGTTGGGGTCATTAAAGGAGTTCCTGGGGGGCCAGACATGAACCAGGCAATCCGATCACGGCTACAGCTTACTGAGAAAACTTTCTACCTTAATGGTATCCAAGCACTAATGAAACACTGGGATAAGTGCATTAGTATAGCACGGGCTTATATAGAGAAAGTTATCAAAAGTCCTGGTTTGACTTGAACGCCCCTCGAAATTTTTTGAGTTTATATACAATATTTCCAAGCCCATGTTTATATTACATCATTTAAACATGCACATGGATCAACAATCCTGCTTTTTTTGTTTTAATCAAAAGTAAAAAAATATAAATATTTAAAGTGAAATATATATTAGTTATAGCTGGTTCCATGTTTAGGGAAAGAAAGATAACTTTGAAATCTTTTTTTTTCCCCAATCAGATTTTTCTTGGACATTGCATCCGATTGCCCTGCCAGCGACTCGGTGAACCACAGCCTGTCATTCATCAGTGACGGAAACGTACTGGCTCTGCACCGGCTGCTGTGGAACAACCAGGAGAAGATCGGCCAGTACCTCTCCAGCAACAGGTGCTTCATGTGCTTCCATCTGGAGCAGTACGGTTTAACTTATATTGCTTATGGAGTTGCTCATACAGTATGAGTTTACATATAGAATGCTGATACTCTCATGCTGATACTCCTTTTTTTTTTTTTTTTTTTGGTTTTGGGATCACAGTGTTCACATGAATGTAAATGCCGATGCAAACACAGAATCAGCATAAGCATTTAGCTAAAGCCAAGCACTCCCATATATGCCTTTTTTTTTGTCTAGTTGATATTTGTTAAACAGATACGGCCTTGAACTGCCTTTCACTTAAGGTCTGGCAAGCAAATAGTATTTCATAAACTACCTTTGCCTTCTTGAGGAAACATGATGTAAAGAAGTGTCTAATTAATGAAACCTATAGAAACTCTCAGTTTCCAGAGCTTACTGTGTATGCTTAAACATTAAACTTTTATTTTATTTCAAAAACAAATTTTTTTTAGAAATGGTCAACTTTGAAAATTCTATAGTATTTTCTTCTATAGTAAATTTTTTCTTAAACTGTAGCAACAAAATATGAAAATGTAACACCGAAATTAAGTTAGGTTCATTTTATTAGTCCACTCAAATTCTTCTGAAACGTTGAAGCCCCGCCCACTTTAGAATGGCCTTGTGTCTTATATTCAGAAAGTTTATTTTCTGATAGTTTGTGTGTCACTATGAAATGCAAGCGAGTTTCCTTTATTATCTGTAAAAACCCTATTTAATTTAACTTATAAGCCTGAGCCTGTGGACCTAGAATGTTTTCCATATATAGAAAGAAATATCTCAGTTTCTAGATGATGGTCATCCATACAATTCTACATTTGGAAATTTCCCAGAATGTTGATTATTGTTGGATTTACGTTGGAGAACCAGTATGACTTTTATTACCTGATAAAAAAATATATATTAATTAATAAATTAATAATCTAAACAAAGAATTTCAGCAATTAACTGGTAAAAATAGTTACTTATTATGATATTAGTCGCATTCTCTTTTCATCAGGTGTTTGTTATTTAGGGTGTAATGCTATCACTTTATGACCAACTGCAAGCTTTTAACATATAATCTAGTTTATAGTTCTTCCTCACCATCAAAGATTTACTTTGTTATTGGAAATTTGGCCAGGTCTAGGAAAACACAGAAGGAGAAAGAGAGAGTGAAATAAAAGTGGACATTGCTGGTCCACAGCCGGAGAGTCGCAGGTAATTTGTTGAAAATTTACAATTTTCAAATGCACAAAACAAAGCAAAGAATCGGCCCGGCAGGCAAATCTGTTTGAGTCATGGAAACTATGCGTCAGCCAAACAACGTCTAGAAAGGAGTGAAGGAATATAAATGGCCACAGATTAAAGCACTTTCATTTTATTTGGTACAACTCTACTTAGGCAGCCAGAAAGACAACTCCACCTATTGTAGAGTTATAAGTTTGCCCATACATCATGAATGTTCTGATGAATGACCAATACACCATTTACGTTATGTGAATTAAAGACCATAAATGACTGAGGTCATACATTTATTTATTTATTTATTCATTTATTTATCAAACCCAATGGACAAAATACTGTAGAGATGATGTAAGTGGATGTTCTGCCTTTGAGCATGCAAATATACTGTAATACTAATTTTAATAATAATATTTACGTATTTTTTGCGTGGAGCTGATGGCGTTTGATTTTTTCAAATTATTTATTAAATTTTTTTAGTTCGTTTTTGCTAAAATGTTTGAAATCTAGAGTTGTATTTATTATAATTTTTTTCTAGATGGTAGCCTATGGCCTGTTTTTCAACTGTAGTAGCTTTTAAATGTGAAGTAGACTTATGAACAGGGCTCTGCAACATGATAATACTGTATGATAACAATATTGTAGTCAATTATGGCTCATTTTATGCTCTTTTTATAGCAGTTTTTGATACAACACTCACATCACTACTTATAAATATTTTCATCTTTGACCTTTCCTGTTCCATCAGTGAAACATTCAGGAATCAAGCCCTGCAATACATATCCAGAATGTTAAAAAATCCAGAAAATGATAAAATCCAGAAAATTATATTATGATTAATACAATTTTTATGCTGACCATCAACATAGTATTTTCAACAGAATCGTTACATTCTTCATTGTAGCCTTTTTAATTTAATTAAAGTCCACTGTATTCATGCGTATTTGATGGCCTTACAAGACAAAATTACTTTGCCTACATTTTGTAATACTTCAGGGATCATAAAGCGGTGGGTCGGCGTCCCTTTGACAAGATGGCGACTCTCCTGGCCTACCTCGGACCTCCTGAACACAAACCCGTAGCTGACACACACTGGTCCAGCCTGAATCTCACCAGCTCCAAGTTTGAAGAGTTCATGACCAGGTAATAAAATCCTCAACATCAGGTCCTGGAATAATTGACCTCATTTACTGTTACACTATTCACTTTCTGTTGTCTGTTATCTTGGATATGTTTATCTTTGCTGCTTAAGAGGGTTTGATATATAAACTGTATGTTTGGGGTGTGTTTATTTATTTGTTCATTTGACATCATCAGTTCTATCAGTTTGTGCATCTAGCAGAGTTGCCAATGTGACAAAAAATATACATTTCATCTAAAAGTACAGTATTGGAACATCCAGGTCAAATCTTTTTGTTTTTGCCATGAACTAAAACCTAAGCGGTGATGGGGCAGAGGCCGGGCATCCCAGGGGCCACACTGATCTAATGCTAATGCCTTCGTCCCTGAACACCGCGCTCACTGGCTTGCTGTTGCATCACCAGATTGCATTGCAAATTTAGTGTGCGAGAAACTCAGCTGTAGTCAAGGGCAGTAACAGCCACCTCGCCCATGGTGGGAAATATAAAGTGGCAAAAAAAACGACCATCAACATAGACTGCCAAGTCCTGAACAAACACTCCATAGGCACAAAAAAAAGAAAAAGTAACTTTTGCATTTTGGAAACAAGGCTAATTTAAAACTACTCAGTATAGCACCATGCATCATGGGATTAATGAGCGGTCACTATGATGTATAAGCCTCATTTTGATCCTGTTTTCTGTTTGTGTGCATTTATTTATTTCTTTAGTCTAACTAACTTTTAGCCGTCAAAATTGAGAAGTACAAATCGGGTGCATTAAAACACAAGGAGGAAGGGAGTAAGAAATCTTACTTACTTAGTTTTGCCCCGCTTCTGGTTGGCGTTCCTGTCACATGGAAACTTCTGGCTCACTACTAAGGATGATGCTGAGGATGGTTTGTTTGGGATGCTGTAGGGACTGACAACGGTTCCAGTTGATGACCGTAAAGGTGGTCTTGGGCAGTTTTCTGTGATGGCCTGAGCTTGATATTAACTTAAACATCCTTCTGCCTTAGTCGACTCCCGCTCATTCGCGGTTCAGAGTTCGCCTCCTTAGTAATTCACGGAATTTTCTTTAGAACCTAACTAATAGTTATTGGCGGAAACCCCTGTAATTTCACAGAAATCCAAAATTTGTGGTTTTTCACAACTCACGGGTGCTCTAGGAACATAACCCCCCGCGTATTTCGGAGTCGACTTTATATTGAACTTTCAGCCCCATGGTACTTTCTTACCCTCATCTTCCTTGACACTGTGGCCCTCGGCTTGCTCATCAGGGACAAACTGACAATTATAGTCTGTACGTTTTTCCATATATTTTCAATTATTATAATTTTTTATATTATGAAAACACCCTTCAGAATGTTAATGTGTTTAATTTCATGTGTTACTGCATCCCGGCCCCTGTCTGCCTGTCACTGCCTGTGGTGTACTTCTATTTGAATATTTGTTGTACACCGCTGTGTCTTTATGTTAAACTGTGTAAGAGAGGTGTGGTACTGACTGGACAGTGTACCTGGACTGCAAAGTGGCTTTATTGTACGTTTTATTTGAGTTGCACGTTACAGTTGTGAGATAAAGGCATTTGGTTTGAGATCAAAAGAGTAATATCGGACCATAGATCAAAGTTTCAACTCGCATATTTACACCTAAATGTCTCAAACTCCATAAAACATGCTTTTGTTTGAACCTCAAAGTCTTAAATGATCAAAAATATCAAAACAGCAAAAAGGCTTCAGGCTTTTGTTATGTTGGCAGTTTTGGGACTTAAATTAGATTGGATGTGTTTCTCCAATCTAGAAGCAATGTTTTTATAAACCTCAGAATTCATTTTGCTTATACCATGAGGTACCTCCATGGTTCTTGACCCAAGGAACTTAAATGGCTTGTTGTTCCAATATTTTTTGATCACTTAAGAATTCTGTAGATTCAAACAAAAGATACCATGGTTTAAGCAGTTTAGCACATCTAGATGTAAATATCGGAAGTGAAAGTCTGAATTTTTATATTCCGACCTCAAAAAAAAAATCTCTATCTGTGACCTTAACAAGTACTGCATAGTCACATTAACTCCCAGTTATCTAGGGCAGACAACAACAACAGTGCATCAAAGCCATTAATCCAAACACTTTTGATCCATAGAAAAATTACGTATAGAGCTAATAGGTCTACAGAGGATGCCATGGCTATAGCTTTTCAGACTGCCTCACTTCCTCTAGAGGAAAGGGTGAACTATGTGAGGATGCTCCCTGACCGGTTGGTGGACCTAGTCTTCTCTTCATCTCTCTGCCATTGAATCAAGGTTTTCCTGTCCAATCGTTTACATACGGTCAGGTTGGTCTCGTATACTTCTTCCACCTTAACAATCAGCATAGGCGTTCCACAAGGCTGTGTGCTGAGCCCAATTTACTATGCACTCTATACTTATGACTGTACCCCAACCTATTCTACTAACACCATCATAAAATTTCCAGGTGCTCATTGAATGGTGCGGGGTAAACAACCTGGTTCTAAATATTAGGAAAAAACGAGATTATCATAGCCCTCCATATTAACAACAAAGATCATACACCATTGCACATCAGTGGGACATGTGTGGATAGAGTCCCAGCCTTTAAATTTCTAAGCACGTACATTACAGAGCATCTTACTTGGACCGAAAATACCTCAGCTGTAGCTAAAAAGGCCCAGTAACTCTACTTTCTCAGGATTCTAAGGAAAAAACATCAGCATGAGAACCTGGTAATATCTTTTTACTGCTGCACTATTGAGAATGTGCTGATCTACCGTATTTCCATCTGGTACAGGTACTCCAGAGGGTGATCAAATCTGCAGAGGACATCATTGGCTGTTCCCTGCTTTTCTTAAGGGAACTCTATAGAACACACAAAGGGCATATTATATCTTAAAGGAGCCTTCTCATTCTGTACATCATCTGTTTAAATTAATGGAATCAAGCAAACGTTACAGGTCCATTTCTCCTTATACTAATAGACTTGCTGATAAATGCTGAAAAACCTAAAAATACCCACAAATAAATAGAACACGCTTATCGAATCCGTTATCGTGCTCTGTTATACCTACAATCTGCATGTTTACATTTCTGGATTTCATTTTCTGTTGTGTATAATGTTTACATTTTGCAAGTATTTATAAATATTTATCATTTATTTATGATGTAATTGGCTGATTATTATTATTATTATAATTATACATATAATGCAGATATAAGAGAACATTGGTTGCATAATTTGTATTATTGAGCCTGCTCTAAAAAAATATTGTAATTTAAGTTATAATTAGAGTTACACTGCACGGATTGCTTTAATTTCGCTATACTTTGCATAGTGACAATAAAGAATCTTGAATCTTCAGTTCATAGCCAAAACCAAATCCTTGCTGTTCCAATACTTTACAAAGGCAATGTGTAATTAAATTTAATAAGATTGTTTGATTGGATTCACGCAAAATGCTGCTGCGTTCCCAAAAATTATAATAGTTTTAAAAAAGGGCTTCTTTAATATATGTTTTTATTTATTCTTTTTTTTTCTTCAATAAAGTCATCTCTAGCATCCCATCCTGATTGGGCTTTATAGAGTTGCAGGTAATCCCGTAATTAATTCATTCTTTTCTTACCAGGCACCAGGTCCATGAAAAAGAAGAGTTCAAAGCATTGAAAACCCTCAACATTTTCTACCAGGCAGGAACATCCAAGAACGGCAACCCCATCTTCTACTACATCACTCGCAGGTAAGAGATTTTAAATGGTAGCTCGATAGCTTCATATACAGGCACAAGTGTGTTCATATGATGGTTTACATCCAAACGTAGGTTTTACAGTAATTTATTTTTAGTTTATATGACACACATGCCATATTTCTTATTATCTCTTATTTTCACAGTATTAAAAACTGTATTGAAACTGCAAAGATCTTTACAATAAACTGTCACTTATGTCATGACCCAGCCCAATTTTGAGTTTCACTTGCTAAATATGCACTGAAGTTGTTTATTCAGAATCGTTGGTTTCATTTTGAATATCTTTTTTTTTTTTTTTACGCACTTTTGCATCATATGTTGGATCAAATAAAAGTGGATAAAATTAAGTGACCTCAGTTTTTGGTTTCATTTAGCTTCACTATGCCCTGAGGAATAGTTTTCCTGCTTTCTCAAGAAACACAAATTGTTTCTATTTACTTTTCCAGCAGACTTAAGATCTTGAAGTATGAGATATTGATTAGAACAAGAACTGAAACTCTAGATTTCAGAAGATTGGAAAAGAATGTCAGGACAGTGAGTTTCAGAGTTATAATACTCTTTATTTCATACTACGATTTATTTCATGCTAACATTGCGAGACTAAAACCCAGAAGTATGAGATAATATGTAAGAAATATTACGAAAAACTATTGATATTATAGTCGGTTTCAGTTACAGAAAAGTACAAAATAGAGAAAAGAATACAAACAAGGCTTCCATTAACCCAGTAAGATCAGTTCTTAGATTCATTTGAAGGTTTAGAGAATGGTGAGGACAATAGATTAAAAATAATTAATATATATTAAAAGAAACAAATCGTTTACAACTTTCATTTCTACAAATTACCTTTGTTCATCTTGTGCTTTGCCCCCATTCTATTGGTGTGTCTGGTGTTCGGCTGCTTTTAAACCAAATTTTGTTCAATCTACATATTCTTTAACATGAAATAAAATGTATAGCTATGATACATTTATTCTTTTGAAAGAACCAAAATTTCCATGGTCATATCTGTACGGCAAGAATGCAACCATCTATATCAATTTACATCACGTTTGCTGAGATCTTTTCGGATGCGCTGTTGTGGATGGTTGTTCAGTAGACCAGCCATGCTCCATAGAAAGTTCCCCGTAGAATGCTCTCGTGTTGATTGTAGTGGTAAGATGGATCAATGGACTTGTTTTTAATAAGCAGCATCAATGAGTTAACAGTTACAGCCGTCTTAATCCTTTAGCGCATGTGAACATTTTAGTGAAAAGACCAAGAAATAAATACCAGCAATATGAAAGCAGTTTGCTGTTACAGAAGAAAAGGAAATGACAAATTTATATGTTGTGGTATAATTCAGAAAAGCATTCCACCCGCCCAATCTACTCAGTTATTAGATTCTGATTAGATGATGTGAGGTTATGGAGCATTCGTTACATCCTGAGTTGGTGTGAAAGACAGCCGGTTTGTATCCAAGCTGCTATTTCATCAGCAGCGGAATGAAAAGGGCGACGGACATAGTGAGAATGAGCAGACCATTTCCACCTGAAGAGGTAAAGATAATGGACTGGGCCCCGCTGGATGATGATGATGATGATAATGACGACGATGACTGCACATTAGTTCCACCAGAGCCCAGAGATCCAGAGGATTGGTAGGTATTGTTGCCTGAGCTATAGTAGGTGCCGTTTGGACCACAAAGCCCCAGTCCCACCAAGCTGCACATTATAGCCACGATCACCACGCTGAACCTCATCTTGTTGTTTCTTCAGGCCTGTAGAATAAAGTACAATGATTTATGGCATTGATTTCAGCCAGTAATTAAAGTACGCTACACCATTTTTCTTTGCCAATGGTGCACACTGTTGATAAGGAAACACGGCAGTGCATCATGAGACTCGCCATTTTGTGCCAAAAGAAACAGAAATAAATGAAACGTATGATATGAGAAAATCATACACTTTAATAATATTTTTAACAGAAAATTTACCAAAAATGAAACTAATAGTGCAATTAAATAATTTATTAGTAAGATCCAAAATCACCCTGCTACAAACACAAAGTTCTATCTACAAGGATTTTCCTCCTGTATTGTTTTGCACTGTATTTATTTTTTTTTCTGCACATAAATGGTAGATTACATAAGCTAGGGTATTCTAGGTATTCAAGCTACATAAGTTGGTGTTATACCTCAAAACTACCTAATGTGCTTCAGATTTAGTGCAGTTATTTATTAAGATGTTTATTAAGAAAAAAAAAACTGTTGACCCTATTTACACTGATAATACTAATACAATTAATAGACATACATACTTTTTTTCTTTTTCTTTTTTTTGTTAGACATGAGCTAAGAACTTGAATTTGGGAACTTTTTGTAGTAAATAAATTCCACAAACTTCACCTGTATTAGTTTAATTTTAACCAAGAAACTCAAGTTTTTTTAATATTAATTATTATATGCATACATTTTCTTATTAAATTATTGTATCTTTATACTGTCTATATAAAATTAAGAACATAGTAAGCGTCAAAAGCTAAATTTCCTACTATTTCTTACATTTCTGGACTTTTATGCACGAAATGTAATTACAGTATATGTGGTTAACTGTTATTGTTAGTTATAAAAAAAAAGAGCATACAAACATTGTATGTTTATACTATATATTATATTATATGTTTATACCATAAATTCCCTTTTGTAATAAAAATCCCTAAATAAAATGAAAGCGCAACATTCCATCTTTCCTTATGATCAGAATCAAGCTACAGATGTTCCAGAATTTGGCTTCTTGTACATAGACAGTTTAAAATTCAATACTTATTCTGTTCAGGATCACTATTGTCACTATTGATGTATGATAGTTGCTCACCTGTTACACCAAAAACAAAAGTTGTGTTGCCCTCTGTTCCACGTGCATCGTCCTCTGGTACTTTATAATGCTAATGACGTCACCTTAGGACACGTCATACTACATGATGCATGCCCTTTGTTTTGCACATGGGTACTGACTGGGATTGACGCACTTTCATTTGATTAAAGTTTTGTTTTTTGGTTTTGCATTTGGAAGATCATTTGGGTCGGCTTGAAATGAAAGAAATAGATAAACTAGTTTGTGTCAGGAATCGTGATCAGAACCTTAGCTTTTGATTAAAAACTTCATGTAGTTGAAAAGAAGATTTTGATGAATGGGTGCACAACTTAATCACAGATTACATTTCTGGTTTAAGAAAACGCTGATGATTGTTTAAATTAACCTTTAAGTTTTTACATGTCAGAGACCATTTACAAGTTAGTTTTTCAGTGGTATTTACAGTACATATTTTTTTAACTATATTTTCTGTTATCTCTAGAAAATAAGGTACTTAATAAAGTGCTAGACAGATGCTAGACAGATGCTAGACAGATGCTAGACAGATGCTAGACAGATGCTAGACAGATGACACACTTGCTTATCAGCAGTTCAGACATTTTCCTAGATCTCTTTCTCCCCCTTCTGGTGCTTTAGATACTATTACCCTTTTTTCTTTTTTTTTTTGCATCAGCCTCTTTTACTCAGTGTTCGATTGAGACAGATTTTGGTCCATGTACAGTACCTACATCTTTAATCTGAAGTTTAGTGTATAGAAGTGATAAGTCCTTCTGAAATAAACAAACAGATTTTGTTTGAGATAATTGTACAGATAGTATTTTAATCTACACAAACTTTACAACAATCTACATCGATTTACATTAGAGTCGATTTACATAAGACTTTTCTATCATGTGCTGTAGACCTGTTAATTTTGTTCCAGTTGACTAGCAATGCATAGAAAGTTCATTTGGTTCTTTACAGCCTTCATGTGCCTTAAGCAGAAAGGAAGGATTGTTGATCTTGTTTTGAAATATATAATGCTCAAAAATTACAGCGCTCTTAAGTTATTTTGTTTGGTAAACAGTGCAAAGATCATGTAAGTACAAATTATATATCGATAACATAACAGCTATTACAGAGAAACAGAAGCCCGTGTATACATCATATGGTGTTATAATTCAGAAAGGAAAAAAAAAAAAAAAAATAGGATTCCATCAACCCAAACTACTCGGTTATTGAATTCATACAATAGGCGATTCATTCTGCATTAGCCGCTGAGCCGGAGTGAAAGATAGGTGGATTGTGTCCACTAATTCATCAGCATTGCCATGGAGAAGACGATTGACGTTGTGAAAAGGAGCAGAAAGTTTCCACCTGAGGAGGGGAAACTGCTGGACAGAGACCCAGTGGATCCATTTCCAGTGCCTGATGCAGAGCCTGATGAAGAACCTGATGCAGAGCCAGATGCAGAGCCAGATGCAGAGCCCGATGCAGAGCCTGATGCAGAACCGGAGCCTGTTGGCATGGCGGTGACGAGAGAGGTTGGCTTAGTGGTAGCAGACGGACTGGTGCTGTTGGTTGTGTTGGTGGGCACGGAGGTCACCGTCTCAATGCTAAGCATTACAGACAAAAGCAGTAGACACGTTGCCATGCTGAGCCCCATCTTGTTCTTCCTTTAGGCCTGTAGAATGAAACACAAAGATTTAGAGCACGGATTTTACATGCTTAGGTTTTGGTGATCGCTGTACTGCTGGTTCTGTACAAAGATGCAGAGTTGTTGCTGAGGGTTTTTTGGAATGTTGCCTTGTGATCACACATGGTTTTTGTTAATGACTAAGATTAAAATTATAGGTAATATACAAAGTGACAAGGTTGGGATAGGCTGCAGATATACTGACAACTTCAGGAAAAATATATAGAATAAAGATAACACAGAGTAATGTAAATGCAACAGTAGAACATTTACACAAAGTAAATGCTTTACTCAAACTAGTGTTTGACTATATTGTCTGCCTTTGTCTAAATTACTGGTATAAAAAACGGTTTCATCGTCCTTTCTTACTCCTCACGATGGGGAAGACTTTTCTATCATACATCATGACAGTAGTGATTCTGAACAGAATAAGTATTGCATTTTGAACTGTCTATTTACAAACAAAAAAAGGAGATGATTTTCTGACAGTTGAAGATCGTTAACCCTGACACTTAAATACATTTCAAAATAAAATGAACTTTCAAAAAATGGCTTAAAAATAAATGGTTTAACATTTTCAGCAATATTAATACCTGAGTATATTGTCTCCATGTAATTTTCCAAATAAATTTTTAAAGCCCATTTTTAAAGTGTGTAAGAACACACTTTGTACAAGAAACCTTGCACAACAGAAACTCTACGAAATGCTGCCCTCACTTTCCCTGAACATCACTGGATCTACAGTTCAAAGGGGAAAATTTCACTTATATTAAAAAAAAAATAAAAGCCTAAAGTCTATTTATTTTGATTGAAGGTCCTTCAGGAATATAATGAGATGTCCACTGGAAAATTCCATTGTCTGGGTTTGAAGCTTATTAAAAGCTTGTGGTTTGATTCCGAAAGGGTCACCCACATGCACAAACCAAAGGCTAGCTAGGATCTTACGTTTCTTTGTGTAGAAAGCTCTACAAGTGTGTCCAACCTTGTTAGACATGTACATAATAATTGTGGTGTGGCAATACATTTAATGATTTTCTGTTGTTTAATTTCTAGGCGTAATAATATGAATAGCAATTTAATAAGATTTTTTCCTTCTTGCTTTCAGGTTAGGCGTTCTAAATTAGTGTTTAGAATTAGGAATTTTACACATTTCTTTTTAGAATTTTATGGTGTTTCGTTTTTAAAGATTACTTTATAATTTGGGTGAATTAGATTTTGTCCTTTGATTTGAAATATATTTGAAATTTTCAAATAAAGTAATTTTCATCATGTAATTTATTATAAGTGTTATAATTCTTATATATAATTATATATATAATTATATGTATAATTTAAAGAGATTTAAACAAACAAAATCTCTCTCTCTCATATATATATATATCCATCATTTTGCTTGTTTTCATGAAGGTCACCTACAGTATAGTTTGGGAGCTAGTTCTGCAACTGGTTTCTTTCTACTGATCTAAAATCTTCTTACCTTATTTAAAGATATCCACAATATAAAATGTTCCTACTGTATACTGGTACTAATGTTGAGAAGCTGCACTTACAATGAAATGTTCTAACTTTTTTTCTTTTGTATTTAATTTACACTAAATGCAACTTTAAAAACAGAATTTGAAAGCAAATTTCGCACAATATACTTCACATACCTGTGATCAATTTTCAGAATCAAAATGTCTCTAATTAAATAATCATAAATATTGTCTGTGTACTATAACTATAAATGAATTAATATACTACACATTTAGTAAAACATTTGACTTGTGAAGGTTTCTGAATAATTCATTGCGTTTAAAGTTTTACAACTTTACAAAAAGCAGCCTGTTTTTTTTTTTTGTTTTTGTTTTTTCAAAATAAAAATAATTATCAAAATCATTATGTTAATTAACACGCTGCTGCTCCTTTTGTTGAAACCTAATTGTGTTATAGTTAATACTTTAGAGTTCAGCAGTTAAAATAGAATTGAGCGATTGTAGGACGTTAAACGGCTCACCTGTTCTGCAGCAGCTGATGGAAAGAAAGTGTGCGAAAGCCGATGGTACAGTACGTCTTCTCGCGCTGTGTGGTATCCGCACTTCTTGCGTGTCATTTTATACACAGAGCGACATCATGACTCATGACGCAAACATTTTGCGTTGCTATGTGCCTAAGTAGCCAGAGCAGCGTTTTTCATTTGAGTAAAGCTTTGTATTTGTTTTGCATTTGGAGATGTGGTGCCTGGGTGTCACCTAAAATTAAACAGCTCTTCCTAACTTATTTGATATACAATGCTCTAGCCGTAATTAGTAGCCGAGTTTGGTTAATTAGTTTGTTGTTTTCTTTTTTTGTTGTTGTAAAGATCTCTACATGAAAATAACCGCCTATTTGCATTTGCATATTCTTAACATCTCTTGAACAACTGCGCTTTTCAAAGACTGGCTTTTTTTTAAGGGAATTCACGTGTTGGCACATGATGCGGAAAAAAATTAAAAGTGCTTGATCACGTGCCATTTTATGAACGGCTAAATAATGTTGGTAGAATCTGTATTAAGGCGCAATATTCGCTGATTTATTAATGTATCCAATTACTATTGTAAGGACTAACAGGAACTGTTCATCTGGCAAAATATACTATTAGATAAATTTCTAATAGGTTGTTATCTATAAAATATATATATTTTTTATCTTTTTATTTCTAACTTTTTAAATGATGTCTGTCTCTAACGGTGGATTGTATTCAAGTTGACAGCAGTGACATAAAGACTTTTTCCTCTGTAATCCTTTCCTTCTCTAGCCGTGTTTTTTTCCCCCCGGGTTAAAAAAGTGAGTGTTTGTGTCTAGCCAAAAAATAACTACACTAGTAACCTTGCAGGTGTAAACTACATGCCGGAGATTTGCCTAACCTGACTTGAAGAACCCAGAAGATCGTCTTAAGCTAGTACACAGCCAAATGACAAACACAAATATGTTTGTTCACGTAATGTTGACTTGCTATTTGAATTGAGGTGCAGTCAGACGTTGTTTACCTACAGTACGCACCCTCATAAACATGGATGTCACCACCAGTATTGGGCTTGAATGAATTTCTTTTGTGCTTGTCTTTCTCTGGCTCTGGATTATTGTGCAACATCCATCTTTAAGAGATTTCTGAAATCAAATGGTTCAAAAATCGACTTACAATACACCTAATATTTGAGCGAATGTCTTTTAAGAAGTGTTCTGCTTGGATATATGACCCCTTTTCTTTGCAGAATTGTTAGTGTTCAGTTTTTTTTATTTTATTTCTTGGCACAAACTTTTAAGCAGGTCCACAAAGGTCCGTTTTTAAACAACC
Organism: Clarias platycephalus; assembly: GCA_030068275.1. Taxonomy (NCBI): domain Eukaryota; kingdom Metazoa; phylum Chordata; class Actinopteri; order Siluriformes; family Clariidae; genus Clarias; species Clarias platycephalus. Next base: position 4,490,934 of record JAQQZT010000009.1, on the reverse strand, counting down.
AGCTTTGATGTGTGTTTGGGGTCATTACCTTGTTACAGCCATCATTTTTTTACTGAAGAATTTTGAGGTAGACTTTAAAGATACACTGTTCATGAAATTCTGGGCCGATGCCAATGCTGATGTTTAAAATTATAAGTAGTTAACAATGGCCAATCCTGATTTTTATTTTTATTTATTTTTTGGTTACAGCTCTTGTGTATTCATACAGAATACATTCTCGTGCTTATGTTTAACAATGAAAACTTGCCATATTGCCAATTAACGCCACAAGGTGGCATTTCCTAGAATGGTAAATTAGAGTTGAAAAAGACTACAATGGTGCTCCTCTAATTAACCTGAACTGTAAACTTTTTCCTCCGTAACAAACTGAATGATTGTTGTATTCTTTATTCCAGTCATGTATGGCACAGTAATCTGTAGTGTCAGACTTGCATGGATGATGATTTATTTTATCAGAAGATGGATGGATGGATGGATGGATGGATGGATGGATAGATGGATAGATAGATAGATAGATAGATAGATAGATAGATAGATAGATAGATAGATAGATAGATAGATAGATAGATAGATAGAAGGTACAGGGTGGAAATCCCTATGCAAGTGAGTTTGTAGCTCTGTGTGATAAATGGTGAAGCGTAGGCTCCGGGCTCTCCCTTGCTCTTCATTTGCACCTACGCCACGCCTTGTTAGAGATTTGTGGTAAAGGTGGCTGTTTTGGAGGTTATTGTGCCAGCTGTTGGGTCTTTCCCAAAGCTGCAGCTTGGTAGGCCACTCAGATCACAATCAGATCACAGTTTGCTAGCAGAACAGTGGCCACTGTCATTGGTAAATGCTAACTTATTTGCTGTTAAACGAGTGGCTGTTAACCAGGTCAGTATTGCGGTGTTACCTCTAAATTGGTGTATCTTTATAGTCCTCATTATTAATTTTTCTGATTTGCACTAGTTTCATTAACAGCCCCAAAGCATGATGCTACCACCACCATGTTTAACATCTGATACAGTGTTCACTGCCTCACCACTTCAGTTGTTTAGAAATGGCTCCAAGGGACGTTCCTGCAATGGAAAACTCTTAAGGAGGTCAGTGCAGATCTGAGACAGACGATAGTCTACAGTATCTACCGTTGTCTTTCTCAGTCTTTCCTAGAGTTTTCCTTAGAATAACAGGAAGCTGTTGGAGTTCTACAGTTATTCTTCCATAGAAAAAAGCAAACATCCAAAGCCCAATATTGGCGTCACCTTCATGTTCATGATGAATGTATGTAAGGTTCTGACTGCAGCTCTAAGTCACCAATGGCCACAGGGTGTGATGTTGTTTTATGCTATGTAAATGAATTAACTGCCACACAGACAGCTGATTTATCTCTGTTTGTTTAGTTTTATCCGCAATACTGTGTCCTGTATAAACCTAAGATTAATATAAATCATACACCATTTAGAGGTGACCCTGTTCAACCCGCTCGCTCATCAGAAGTACTGTACACTTATTTAAGTTTCTTCCTCCCCCTGGTGGTGTTTCTTTGGGAAGTGGACCTACAATAGTCATTATGCAAACAGTGTCCTTTAAAATCCAGGGAAATAAATTTGGCATGTCATTTTAAGGAAACATTTTTGGTTAAGAAAAAAAAAATCACACATCTGCATCGTCAGAAATGTAAAAACAATCTGGTTTTTAATCTTAATCACCTCTATAACCATAGCAGCCGTGCAGTACATCAAAGGTCTAGTTATCAGCATTATCAGACAGATCTCAGATAAGTAAATAAGATTTAGTTAGCAGTTGAGATACCGTGTCCAGAATATGTTTGTTCCAGAATATACTGTAAACGTGGAGAGGATTTTGTGCCAGGTAGAAACACTGAAAAACCGGGAAAGTGTTGCTTTCAGCTAGCCCCTTCTTCTTGCCCGTAGTCACAACCATGCGTACTTCGTAAAGCTTATCGCTTTTATTGGACAGAGGTTGTATATCAGTGTGACGTGACTACAACACACTGATGAAAGGGGAATTGCATTCACTCAGGATTCCTTTCATGATTTGGTGTGACTGCTATTCAGTTTGGCACAGTTTGGATCTTCTCTCGACAAGTATTAGACCTAAACCTAATGCCAAATCTATGTGCTAAAAGATTTAAAGTCATACATTTCATGTAGTCACTAAAACTTTATTTTTCATTAATACCAGCCCACAATCTTGTTTTTTTTTTTTTTTTTTTTAAATAAATAATATCCAGTTTGTTTGCAAGATTAATCTTATCGAAGTCAGGAGCAGTTACAGACGGCCAAAACACAGTATTGGTATTAATAAAAATAAAAAGAAATTGTTATACAGTACATATAATACAGAAAATGTCTGTGCCAAAGAAGCTACTGTTGAAGTTTATGCATCATGGAAGTGACCAATCTTGCTTCCCTAAACATTTTAAGTTGCTAACTTCAGGTGTTTTTATATGAGCAATTTAAAATCATGAAAATTGCCATAATAAAAAAGCAGTTTTTCGCTTCAAACTATAATAATTTAAAATACAAATTATTCATATTTCTTTGTGAGTATTGATATTAAATTGCTTCTAGAAGCATATGACCTGTAAAAATTGTTACTTAAACTGTTTTTTGGTAAAAGCTTAAAAAGCAAAAAATCTGTAGTGTCCGTAACCATGTCAAATTCATGTTGCATTATCTTTAGGTTTATGTCTTTTCATGTGAGATCAAAATTGGCCAAGTTTCATCTGAATGATCGTTAAGGTCATTGAAAAATTTGTATTCAAAAACGTTACGGACACTACACAAATGGCCTTGAAATTATATTTAGCAAATGTGTTTCTTTTTATCTGGTAAAAATATAAATGTGAATGCATATTTACAAAAACTTAAGCATGGATCGGGAGATAAGAAGCCTTTTAACTATTGTGAAAAATTGTGTTATATGATCCTATCTGAAAAATAAACTTTTTATAAGTTGATAGGTGAGATACTTTTTAGCTCCAATACTATGTTTTGTTCCAGAGCGTGGAAATTATTTTTAAAAAATGCAACGCGATCAGGTATGCTTTTGGAACTTTTTACGAAGATCACGATAGAAGCAATTCTCTGAAGTTCTCACATGACGTGGTCAGTAGTTATCAGAAAGAGCACATTTAGCGAGACTGTGAGCATACACCAAGATCTTTTTTCTGGGCTGGCATTTTTGCCAAGCTTCTGATTGGTTCTCCTGACGCTCCTGGTGCGAAGAGTGGTTGTCCTGCGTGTGCTTGTAGTGGAGACTCCACCGGTCGTGAGGAGATCCTCTGTAACCGGCATGTCTGTCGGGATGTGCAGGCTAGAGGCAGAAAGACTTTCTAAAGTGGAGGTCAAAAGAAAACCATGTCCAAAAGATTCCTCAGTGTCGTCTAAATGACTGCTGGTTTTTGGAGCCTTCCTGGTGTACTCCGTGTCAGTGAGAACTTCTTCAGATCTGTAGTGGGTGGTCACACCAGATAGGAGACGATTGAACTCCCATCCCACCTTGCCATATGGAGCAAGTGTGTAGGAGGCAAAGTACCACCCTGATGTCACCCTTGCAAGCTGAGCATCTCCACAGACTGACCATGTGTGGCATGGGCACCCCATCACACGGGCTGAAGTGTGTCTGGTCCAGTCCAGCAGATACGCGATGATGGAGTGGTCGTCACAGGCCCAAGGGTTGTCTCCTAGTGTGATTAGTCTTAATCCATGAAGCTGTTCAAAGGCACCTTCACACACTGTGGAAAAGCGATTGACATGAAGATAGAAGTGTGATAACCTGGGTAGACGGTCTAGTGACCCAGGCAGGATCTGTACCAGTGTGTTGTGCGACAGATCCACCACCTCCAGGTTTCGTGGCAAGTTAGTAGGCACGGTCCAGAACGTGTTGCAGCTGAGGTTGAGAGTCTGCAGGCTGGGTAGCGTATTGTTGATGAACACAACCCGCTCTAGCCTGTTTGCTGACAAATCCAGCAGCCGCAGGTTCCAGTGGTAAGCTGTGTCATTCTTTTCCAGGAGACGGATGCGGTTCCCTGAGATGTGAATCTCCCAGAGCGAGCGGGGCAACAAGGCAGGCATGCGCGAAAGTCGGTTGTGAGAGACGTCCAGTGCGCGGAGGTGGGTGTAGGGGGCCAGGACATGGTCGAGGTCAGCCAGGCGGTTGTGGGACAGATTGAGAAAATGAATGTTAAGCTGGAAACCACTGGGAAGGGTTCTCAGTCCTCTATAGGAGCAGTCCACCTCTCTGTCGCTTTCACTACAGGAACATACAGAGGGACATGCTGCATTCACGCACCTGGCCAAAAGCAGCAGCAGCAGTATACAGGACAGTAGAGCGGCCTCACGCATTTTCAGTGGACACCTGTGGGAGACAGGGAAACGACCCACTGTTGGTATACCCTTTATAGATGGTCTACCTTTTGCACAATTTCACAACCAGCCTTCTTGTACATTTTTAACTACCATTTTGATGATTTTGGGTGGTGAACGGTACATATATTCCCAATTTTGTCCCTTTGCCTTATTGGAGCCAGTAGTTGCAACTCTTGACTGCAGCCATTCTCAAGTTTGTTTCTTAAGAGAGTGTCCAGTACATACTGTACACCAGTGAACGAGTTGCAGTAATCTGGATAATCCTTCCCCTTATAACGACAAATAGACCTAATAATGCTTAATGCTCATACCATGGATGGTGTGGTTTCTACTGCAGCATCACTTATATATATATATTTTTTAGTGCTGCATTTGACTAAAATTTGATGCCTTTATTTCTAATAAATGCTAACTGGACAGAGGAATCGATTCACCGCATGTGCTTGCATCCCTGCTGTAAGCTGTTTAAAAGAACGATTAGGTAAAACCAACACGAAGAGGCATGTTTGCACACTAGCCTGCTGACTGGCGAAGTTATTAATGATGCAGTGCTCTAGAGTGCCTCATCTGGGATACACTCTACTGCATTGTGAATCACTCACCTTCTCTTCATCTCTTGCCTGTCATTTCTTTGCCCCTCTGGTTGCTTTCCTTCCTCCTTTTACAAGACTCGAAAGTGCCGCTGCTATTTTGTCCCAGTCCAGTTATTCCAGTTCTCGGGTACAGCGGTGCAGTGAGAGGATGTACGAGCACCTGTGCTGCTGAACCAATGCAGCAACTCCAGAGTGCGAACTCGTAATGTCAGTGGAGCGGAAAAGATGTGTGTGTGTGTGTGTGTGTGTGTGTGTGTGTGTGTGTGTGTGTGTGTGTGTGTGTGTGTGTGTGTGTGTG
>JAQQZT010000009.1:4432633-4459915 GCA_030068275.1 Clarias platycephalus | reverse complement strand
ACACACACACACACACACACACACACACACACACACACACACACACACACACACACACACACACACACAAATACACAAAGCGCTTGCTGAACCCACTCAGATCCTCCAACATACTCACCTCAGGAAGTTTTCAAAAGATAAACTGGACTTAGACTGCATGTCTTTGACCTGATTGAAGCATAAAGTTTATTATATATAATATGTGTATTAATTATTATCAAGCTACTGTTTATTAAGTAAATAAAACTACTTTAATATACTTTAAGACAGGGTCTTGTTTATCAGAGTACGCTCAAACTGAGATTGTTTGTTTCAGGCTCGAGGTTAGTAAAAGAGTTCATTCCTCATCTGGAAACATGCTGACATGACATCACTCTCTTCACCACTTTCCCTCTCACCCACAGGTTTCGGGTTTAATGGACTCTGGAGATTCGCCGGGCCTTTTTCGAAGGTAGCGAACCATGCTATTTTCCAGCTCAATGAAAAACAGGAAGTGGCGCTGAGAAAGTCGCGTTTCAGGAAACGGCTGCGCTGTTAATAATGTCGAGGGGGAACAACACCTGTCCTCTTGCAGCAGATCGTACTCGACATGTCTCAAAATGTCTACATACTGTATATTTTCTAAATTGAGACAGAAAAAATAGCTTTAGCGATTTAGCGATTTATTTATTTTTTAATAATTCGTCTGCCAGACTTTAGTTTAAACGTGACCTGTTCTGTCTAAAGGTGCTCGTTGACCTGATCTGACGGTGCAGATTTTCTTTCTTTTCTTTTTTTTTCTTCTTCTTTCATCCGCCCACAGCAAAACCAGATCCCTGACTACGCTGAGCTGATCGTCAAGTTTCTGGACGCTCTGATCGACACCTATCTGCCCGGGATTGATGAGGAAGGCAGCGAAGAGGCGCTGAGGACACCCACGTCTCCGTATCCTCCTCTGGCCCAGAGCCAGCTCAGCATCACTGCAAACCTCAACCTCTCCAACTCCATGACCTCTCTGGCAACCTCTCAGCACTCGGCAGGTCAGCGTGCACGCAGCCACACACACGCGCGCACACACACACACACAACCTGCTGTTAATATTCTGACATTCATTATTTATCCAGGACAAACGCACGTTACACCATGAATCCTTTTTTCAGTTTGCCTAGAATTGTTTCAAGTTCAGTTTTTACATTACGCAAAAGTGCTTTTTAGGTTTATGATACGAACCACACCCTCACAGTGACAGTTTTCCATGTTCTTGGTTGACGCGTGCAGTCTGTTTGGTTGCATCACCTGTCTTCGTCTCTGCACACGAGGTGTGATGTTACACCTGCTGTAACAGATTTTCAATTCCATTTTTTTAAAGTATAAAGAATACTTTAAAATGGCTTTTAAATTGCAGTTCAAGTGGTTTAAAAAAAAAGGATTATATCTAGCAAACAGAGCCCAAGGGCGTCCTATTACGCCACAAGGTCCGTCCTTTTTGCATTCACCCGATTTGAATATCCCCATTGCTTCGTGTTCGTTTAGTGGGAGTGTTTTTCCGGCAGGTATGAAAATGTTCACCATTAACTTGCTGCTAATTTAACCTTCAAACATCTCTTAGGCAGGAATTCAAAGGCTGCTTGTAAAGTGAATTACACGGGTGTGCGATATGTTATAATGTAGTATAATTATGGATTATACAGTGATATATATATTCTAAAATACATTGATTATTATACAGTATGTTTTGGTCAAGTTAAGCCTGTAGATCGATATTTCCCAGTTTTAAAGAGGTATTATACGGAATGGGCACGTTAGTACCGATTACAAGGCGTGTTCAGGTCAAACTGGGACTTTTGATTGTATGGAATAACAGAATACAGTTATGAGAGTAACTTTATTTCTAACTTTATTTTTCTATATAATCCCCTGATACACTAAAGTACTTATCCAATACTTATTCAATAAAGTACTTAAGTGTTTCTCTAGTGCTTGGATACCATCAACGTAGCCACGATTGGCAAGCGGCGTCTGAAACGCTGGCCTCCCAAGAACCACACGTGTGGAAATGCATGGAGTGAGGTCAGGACTATACGGGGGATGTGGCCATGATTTCCAGGAAAGTCTCAGTTAAAGTGTAAAGTGGTGTTGGTGAATGATTGTTTGTTCGGTTCCCACAAACAAAATGCGTCTCTTCCGCAAGAGGAGTTATCCGTCGATTTTCAAATTTTCAAGGTTCAGTGAAGGTTCAGCGAGCCACCTGGACTGGGATCGTACGGCCGTCTTTAAAACGTTTGCACCATTTAAATGTTCTGTTAAGAGAATCTACTAAGTAACACTGTACTGTGCGTGAAGTTTTCGTTAAATGTCACTTGGTTTCATGGCCTTACCCATAAAATCCCGGTTTGACTCGAACACTCCTCGTAAATTCTGAAAAATGTCAATGATATAAAAACTAAAATGAGTCATCACAGTAATGCAGCAATAAATATATAAATGAGAGAATATGTTGTGGAATGAGTAAAAATAAAGTAACCAATATCTTATACCAATTATACAATATTATTTAAAACGTTTTTGTCCCCCTTTTCACGTCAACACCAGTGGGGCGGAGACGCTTGGTTGCTCAGACATTAAATTAGGTGTAACTAAAATAGACTTAATTTTAAATAATACGCCATTCTTTGGCAAACTTTCTACACCCTACGTCTTTTCCAGGTCGGGTTTTTCTACGAGAATCTCCCCCTTTTTTGCCCCTCCTCAGGCTAGTCTCTGTCTCAGCATCTGCTCTCCCTCTGCAGGTGTCGATAAGGAGAACGTAGAGCTGTCCCCGAGTGCCGCGGTTCCCACCAGCGGACGTGCGCAACACGGCGCAGCCAGCCATGTCCAGAAGCAGCGCAGCGCTGGAAGCTTCAAGAGGTCCAGCATTAAGAAGATCGTATGAAAACAGCGCCCTCTACTGGCCCTCACACACACACACACACACACACCATGCTGCATTTCTACGCACATCCTCCTTCCTTGTTCACTTCTTAGATTTTATTTTTAACAAAAAATTAATAATAATAATAATTTTTTTAGCCATGCCTGGCGATCAAAGACAAACCGGAACGTAGAACTAATGGGAAACAAGTTCTCAAATGTTTGGGAACCAGTCAGTGTTTGAGGAGAACTATTGATGTTGATGGTTTTATTTTTAATGCACCGTGACAGCTCTTTATTTTTATTCCAAACCGAGTGGAAAGCACTGAAATTTACCATTCCAGACTGCAGTGAGTGTTTTCTAAGCAAGTTTTGAATGCGTTTTTAAAGGGGGAAAAAAATTCTTCATTAATTTTAATGGAAAGCACTAACCGAGTTGCTCTTTCATGTTATCAGTCCCTGTAACAGTTCTTGCTTTTGTTACCTCCACAGCGTTTATATTTGCACATGTTCTGTTTTTCTTGTATGGTGTCTTGTTAAGAGGCCAAGAAGTATTTGGGATCAGTTAGCTTGGGCTACATTACTGTGTGTGTTAAAATATAACATTTGCACTTGAAATCCAGTGCGCGTGTTTCCAGGGCTAATGACATTTTAATGAATACATAAATAGATAGATAGCTGATGGATGGATGGATGGATGGCTTTGACCATGGCGTGGTTTTTAGTGTAATTACTGTACAGTATGGAAGGAACTGCTGACCTCCTGTGACTTTCACGTACATTCATCAGACCAGAGTTGACACAGAATGGTGCGGGAAAAAAACTAAAAAAAAGCCCCCAGAAGGGATCAGTGCTTCAGGTGAACACCGTATCGCATAGGGAGGATAGAAAGAGAATGGCCAGATTGGTTGGAATTGAGGGGAAGCCGCTTGTGCCCCAGTGGTGAGCGGAAAAACATTACAGAATGCAAAAATCTGAGGATACAGTACAGTGATTACAGGCTCACACAAACTAACAACTATTAAAGTTAAAGACACTTTGGACCAAGTTTCACATGGTCTTCAACAATCTTCAACAAGTTTGTATGATTCTGTTCTCTAGTCTCAGACTAGACCTAGTGGTGGCAGGACTGGAACCCCATGTGGTCTCCTGCTGATCCAGCACAGTGTGTTGTGTGTTTTGAGATGCTTTTCTGCTCACCACAGTTGTAAAGAGTGATCATCACCATATATACAGTAACACCCCCATCTAATTCAATGAATCTGAGTTTCTATTCGCATCCGTTAATTTTATCAGTGAAATGAAGGTCATCTTCACTAACAGTTGTTTTTTGTTTACTGCAAAGCCAAGTAGTTATTTCTGTTGAACACGTCATTAGCTAAAACAGAACAAACACCCATACAGCAGCGATCGGTATCAGGGATCAGCCGAAACCCAGAGCGCTAGTGTCGCTACTGCATTATATAAAGATGTGGCGTATTGTATTGGGAAAGGGATACTTAACAAATCAAAACGGTACTCGGATGATTGTTTACACTGATTCTATACTTGAATTCGCAAAAGGAATTGCGGAGCGTTTTTTTCTTTTGAAAAGATGAACAGGAAGGAATATGATCCTCGCAGGCGTCTGTGAGGATTTTTAGAAAACCAAAGTCTAGGATAATGGTGCAATATAGCTGAATCCAAGGACATTCAACAACGATGCAAGTTTATCAAGCATAGCCTTTGCGCAATCGATGAGCATTTGCTAAGTGTGTGTGAGCTGAGATGGGCTAGGTTCACATTACCATCCATTAGTGACTCAAATCTGATATATATTTTTTTATCTAATGTGACACAGATCTGTTTTAAAAATCTGCCGTATGTGGTTCAAGATCAGATACATGGTCATGTAAATGCACAGCCAGCTAACATCTCGCTGTCCTCCGGTGCAAAATCCCAAACGTATATGTTTTATTACAATCGCATCCATTATGTGAAATAAATGTTTCTGCACAAATTATGTTTTAACCTCGATAACATGAGCAAAGACAGCATGAGAATCAGATAAAAGTCACGTGTAATTATGTATATGAACTGTCATGACATGAAAATCCGATCAGACCAAAAAAAAAAAAAATCTGACTTAAACAAAGTGGCTCGTGATGTGAATGTAGCCATATTGAGCTCTCGATGGTTGGGACCAAGTCTTAATTTGCATCAAGTATTTAAATGAACGCGAGCACGAGGTTGTGGATGCCGTGGTGGTTCACGTGGTGTTTAAAGCTTGTAGACGCTTTAAAAACACCTTATATGGAAAGTGTAGGAGTATTGCCACGCACGTGACGTGCCTTGGGGATGTCCTCTCACCCAGAGCGTATGTACAGTATGGGTTCCCGGATCCATAACCCTGACCATGATGAATGAACGAATAACACAGAGCTGTGGATCGTACTAATTCATTCATTTCACGCTGGGTTGTTTTCACTGCAATTTCTGTTTTTTTGCACGTGCAACAAAGAGAGCTATAAGGTCTGAACTGCACCTTTAAGACTCTATGCATGCAGGGTTCTGTAAGGTTTCATTGAAGAGAGACACTTTTGAACAATTAAGACTCTTAATTTTTTGAAATCTTGAGGAAAGGTTGTGTTTAAAGGCATGATATGTTTCGCTGACAGGCGCTAAACTATCACCTTCACTACCCAGTATACTTATAAAAAAATTATAAAAATATATGAATACATTCATATTTACATGTTTAATCACTCTGCTTTTCCTCGAGCGCTTTTACCCACATACACGTGGTGTCACTAGCTGTCCACTTTCGAGTGGAATACGAGGTGAGATGGCACTGTGAAGGTTTTAATATTAGAGATTTATTACTCATTATTCCTTCTTTTACACGTTTAAATTACATTTTTCTTACTCAACGATAGTAAGGTAAATGTCTTTGCTCGACATTATAATGTTGATTTGTTTGTTTCCTGTATTCGGGTCAGGGCCGATTATATTAACAAAGCTTTAAAGACAAGTTTGGATCACAAAGGAAGAAAAAAAAAAAAACATAGAGGGAAAAAATTATGAATATTGTTATTAATCAGAAAACCATTGATGTATGCAGGCATTATGGCTTTGGCCTCATCTTGGGAGTTTGTGAGTGAATGTTGTGTGTGAGAGTGTGTGTGTGTGTGTGCATGTGTGGGTGTTTAGCCATAGATTTTCACAACACCCTAAGCAGTTAAAAGTGTAATTTGCTGAAGTTATGCAAAAGAGAACTTTTTTTTCATCGATTTCTTGTTTTTTATGCTTCACAACTGTAAATAATTTTGTGTAAAAAAAAAAAAAAATCAAAAGAAAAGTATATTTACTACACTGTAAATACATGTGACAATATATTGTATTATTTTGCTTTTTGTAAGAGTTCATTGCTGTACATGTATTACAGAACATGACTTATCGACTGTACGTACGTGTCGGTAACGGAGACGATCATCGTGTTCACAGCACAGGCGTAAAACCTCTGAGGATAAACAGACGGTGCCAAACCGAAGCTCTAGACAATTGTATAGAAACATGTTGTATAATAAATTCCAGTTACCATCTGATTTCATATTTACACATCTTACACTAATAAAGTCAATTCTGTCCAGATTGTATGTCACTAGTATTTTTTTTTTTTGTTCATTTACTGATTGATTGATTGATTTTTAACAGTAAAAGCTTGGTACAGATGACATGGTGAGCCTGATGTGTAGTTTACAATGTAAATATATTCAGCCTGCCCATCATTTTAACAAAATAAATATCTTATAATGTTTTGTAACTTATAAGTACCAGTACCTTAAGAAACAACACATTGTAGAACATTTTTATTTGTTTATTTTTGTTATTATTATTATTTTTTAGATATATAGACTTTTTGGAAAACTTCTTATCCTACTGTAGGTGGGCGAGTAATTATGTATGGTAGCTTCACTGACGGACCTTGATTAGCAACATAAAACTGACAATAAGTGCCCTATCAGTAAGTTCCCTATAAAGGGTTAAGTGTGGCATGCTTTTTAGGAAAGTTATCATTTAAACGATTGTTTTTATTATTTTTTTGGTCATTAGAACAGAAGTGATACATGAACAGTGATTTTCCTTGTACTGTATATTCAATACTTTGTTGGCAGAGAACAGAACTGCTTTTTTAAACTCTTACTTGTTGACCTTTAACTCAAACAGTTTGCATATAAATTAGTAACTGGCGGGTTTAAGGTTTTCTGTTTTAGTTACTGACACAAATTTCTTTAACATAATATATATTGAGAATTTCATTTATTTTAGCCAGATTGCTTTATATTTTTTATTATTGCGAACATCATTGTTTTGAGAATTATTAATTGCACTTTTCTTACCACACCTTTATTTACATAAGCAAATCATTGCACGAAAAGGGAATAATTCTAGTACACTGCAGTAATACATTGTTGTCATTGAACTTTTAATTACATTGTGTTTATATCAAACCATATTCTTACAAAATCATATCGTGCCATCATTATTATTTATTAAAGAACAACTTGTCATACGTAATACATACAAAACTTTTACATGCCTAATTTTGTGGAACATTTCAAAATGGTAAGTTCTCTGTCCTGATACATTTTTACATCATTTAATATGCACTTTTATATTTAAGATATTGTGAACATAATGTTTTGAAGCCTGTCATCAAATCCTACTGAGTGCTCAAACATTTCAGTTCACAAAAAATTGGTACATAAAATTTTTTTTTGTGTACTCTGTAGCATGACTTTTGATTGAATTTCTGTTTGATAAGAGCAGGTCAGGTGCCATAGTGGTTAGCACTGTGGCCTTGCACCTCCAGGGTTGAGGGTTCGATTCCTGCCTCGTCATAGAGTTTGCATGTTTTCCCCGTGCTTGGTAGGATTTTCTGGAGTACTCTGGTTTCCTCTCACAGTCCAAAAACAGACAAAGCATTTCCAATTAACCTAATCTCCCAAATTGTCCATAGTGTGTGTGTGTGTTTATGACTGGCACCCTATCTGGTGTGTACCCCACTTCGTGCCTTGTCTCCTGAGATAGTGCTCGCCATGAACCTGTGCATAGGATAAGCAGTGTAGAACATTCATCACATTCATCAACAGTGTTGAGGCTTAAGGACATTTTTTTATAGGGGAAAAATTAAACTCACACTTACATCAAATGTTCTTCATGAGCATGTAAACAAGTTAAACAACATGTAAACAAGTTAAACAACATGTAAACAAGTGAAACATTAAGAAAGTTCATGGTGTTTGTTATTAAGTTCAGCCTTTATTGTCACATATACTGTACATTAGTGAAATTCTTTGTTCTTCGCATAGCCCAGCTTTTGTTAGTAGGCCTGGGTCAAACCGCAGGGTCAGCCAGTCATTATGGCGCCCCAGGAGCAGGTGAAGATGATGGGGCTCGAACCGCCGACCCTCCGATCAGAGCCTTATCACACTGCCCTGTTATCTTATTGTTCAAGTTCATGTGTGATAAGTGTTAGATTATGTCAGAAATCACATGCTTGTAATTTACAATTATTTCTTGTGATGTGCAGAGATGTGTTGGGTCTTAAAACTCATCGAAAATATGTATGTATGTTTTTATTTATTTATTTATATTATACAGCAGTGAGGATTCTACATTTAAAGAATTCCTTATGAAGAGTTCATTCATTCATTTTTTTTGTGTGTGAGGCAGAATATCAAACGGGTTCATTTTGGAAATCTAGTACACTATGTAGTGCAATTACTTAAGTAATTAATTAAAGCGTGTAATTAACGTAGTGCGCGCCTGAGTAGGCCGCGTGAGTCCATTCGTAACGCAGCATCAGCGTTCAAATTATGACCGTTATGAGCGGCACGTGCGCCTTCATCCAGTGACATGAAGGCCAGTAAGTGTTCGCTCTCAGGGCGAGTTTTAACAGAAAATCTACTCCTTAAGTGATACGATTGTGTCTTTGTCGTACAAAGACTAGGTTTCTTTGTCAAGTTGATTCCGGTAAGTTTGAAATAAGGTTAAAAAAAAAAAAAGTGGTACAACGGTGTCGTTTTTGAGTTCGAAGCTAACAGGCTAACTCTGGGTTCCGGTGTCCTGAGGTGATTTTGCGTTTTCTTCCATCTTACTTTTTTTTTAATTGAACTTAAGTCTATTATAACTTCAACCAAACACATTGCATTTGTGTTAAATTACGAGATATTAGAATATCGACTGGTTTTCGTATTCTTACATTTATTATTGTAAAGCCTTGTATAAGGTAAAATCCGTATGATTCATTTGAGATTGAGTCGACTCTTTGATTCGGATCTTTTAAGTAAGGTACATTGAGTCGACTCTCAAATGCAAGTAGTTCTTTATTATTATTATTATTATTATTATTATTATAGTACTTAATATTTCATCCAGTATGTTGAGGAATAAAATTTATCTATAAGAATTAATTTAAATTAAGTACAGACAGCAACGAGTTTTGTATTTGACAGTAAACATTTAAGTCACTGATTTGACAATTAATAAACTGCAATGTTTTTAAAGTGCCTTTCTAAAAAGCGTCTGCTGTTAGTAAGCAAAGAACTACTACAATTATTAGTTTTTAAAAAAATGGATTTATTAAAAAGTGTTTTTTTTTTTTTTTTCCCCAAAGTGAATCATTTTAATAACAGAATTTATATTGATAAAACGCAAGGTAAACCAATTTTTAAAGGTAGATAAATGTCAAAGAACAATGATTACTAGGCAAAAGATTAATTGGTCAAACTACTGGATTAATTAAAAATAATCTTCTTAAAAGCAGAGTGGTAAATCATCAAAGTATTTAAGCTCACAATGTGTAGATTTACTGATTTGAATATTGATAAGTCATTTAGTGAAACGACAAATTATGCATCAGGTTTCCTTTATTATGCTTTCAGCTTATATTTGGTGGCTTTTCCTATGATGCCTTTAATCATCCTGACCAACTCGCCATCATGTGTTCTTCCTTCACATTATACCTGACGTGTTTTTTCCCCTTCTATTGTTCTTTGTGATTGACAGGTTAAAAGTGGAGCCAGAAGTGACTAGAAAATGCTGCAGTTGCCTCTAAGGCCTCTTGTGCCCCTATCAGCACTTGCTCTGCTTGGCTGGTGTTGGTACACCTTCAGGAAGAAGAGCAACCTGCAGCAGAACACTAAGGAAGAATTGTCTGTCTCCTCTGCTGCTAGAAAGCAGAGTACGGTGGAGAATGTTGTGGAACAAGATACCGCTGAAAGTGAAACTACACCTGAAGAACAGGATGTGAAAACCCATTGCCATTTTCAGTCAGAGGAAAAACAAGTGGAGGATCAAAATGTTGATCATAGTTGCTCTCAACTCTGTAGTACCATGAGTGACTCGTCTGTCCTGTCTGCGGCCTCAACCGCCACTATTCTCACCTCCACTCCAATTGTACGACTTGTGAAAGGAATTCGACCGGAGCCAGAAGGCGAGGTTTCCAGAGCTCAAGCATCTCTGCTTCTGGCCGAGAAGCCAGAAATGGAGATGGAAAAAGAAGACGACGATTCTGTTAAAGGTCGCTCAGACTTTAAAGAGATGAAAGAGACCGAGTCTTTTGCACAGCAGCCCACAGGGATCGTCTGCCCCAAAGAGAACGGAGTCACTAGCATGTCTGAAAAGCAATGCGAAAGAAGCCCAAGCCTGAGTGAATCCGGTGGCCTGGTCGTCGAGGCTATCAATGGTGCTACTGAAGAGATCACTGCAATTGGTGGTGGTATTTTAAAAAGAAAAGGTCAGGTGGAACCGAGGGTAACTCCACAAAGCCAAGTGCAACTTCAAAAAGAAATCGAGAAGAATAACAGTTTAGCGGTCACTAAGATGGTGGAGGAAAGCGTCTCTTCGGTACACACCCCGAGAGACCCATCTGCAACATTCCCAGCAGGAGAGGATTCAGGTTGTAGCACGTGCCATTCAGAGGATGGGGTAGAAGCAGAGAAAGCTTTTAGCAAGTCTCAAGCTGTGGAGAAAACGTCCAGCAGCGTTTCAATGTCTTTTAAAACTTGCCATGCCACAGACCAAAAAAGTGAAAAACTCACAAGAGCGAAGGCAGATGCCTCTAAAGGTTAGTCTCAAATAGAAGAACTCCTAATAAAACATTTCCCTTGCACTTTCTATTAAGTGCTACAGGCTTTTAGTTTTTATTTTTGAAATGAGTAAATGGATATTGGGGTAAAATGCTTAAAATGTCAGCTTTATCAGATACTCTTTTACAGGCGCTAACAGATTGCAGTGCGTGAACGGAGAGAGCTGGGTCACAAGCAAGCGAGCCACACAGTCTAGGAACTCATCCCACACTCTGTGGAACATCGAGGTGCCAGCGGTGAGAGTCGAGTGCAGTTGTACACAAATTCAGCTTAAGTACCTCTGAGCATTGGGAGAGAGATGAATTCCTTACACTGTTATATGCGCTCACAACACGAACCGGTACACAGATTTATCTTGCGTGTTCATCTTATTTGGGGCAGCACCTCGTTGGGCGATTAATTGGAAAGAAAGGGAAATACATTTCTTCCCTGAATCAAAGTTCTGGAGCAAAGATCTATGTGTCTACTCTTCCTTACACGTTCGAGTTTCAGATCTGTCATATAGAGGGTGAGTTCGCTTCTCATCCATATGTAATGTAATCCAACTGTAATGGATCTTGACATCCACTTGGAGGCAGTAGTACCACATTTTCTAATTCTTGGCTGTTCTGTTCAGGGTCTGAGGTGCAGGTGGAAAAAGCTCTGGCACTAATCAGAAAAAAGTTCAAAGATTTGGATTTGAGTAACCGCCTGAGCAGTTTACAACCTGCTGTGGTGCATCCTATACCCATCACTTCTTGGGTAAGTGGGTAGCTTCCTTTTTTATATGTCAGTAGCGCATAAATGGATGAAAGATATGAGAATTTTATTTTATTTTATTTAAGGCCTTGATTGATGCTGTAAGAGGGACATGAGGTCCCATGCCCTTCTAAAACATGTTGATTTTGTTCTCTTATTGGCTTATTTATTTAGAAAATAGATGACGGAATTAAATCTGCCAATGTCCTTTTTCATATGATGTGATTCAAGAAATCTAAAATTAAATAGGACTTGTACTGCTGTTATTAAAATAAACTAAAAAGAAAAAAATCATGGTTAATATCTTTGATGTAACTCTGGTGTTAAGGTTTTTTTTGTAAAATACTTTAGCCTATACCACCACCCCTATTTAAAAAAAAATTATAATTATTATTATAATCTAAAAACCATCATTTGGTTTCAGTCATTTTCCAGACCAGCTCAAAGTTTTTCAGTATAGTTGAGGTGTCTGGTCTCTGTGCAGGACACTCAAGGTTTTTCCACTCCAAATTTGGCAAACCATGTCTTTGCCATGCTGGAGCTGGTAAAATATTAATGGTACAGCATAAAAAGCCATTCTTTACAATCGTGTGCAAGTATATGAACATCGGGTCAGATGTTCATATACTTTTGACTGCATAAATCTTGTGTCCTTTTTTTTGTTTGTTTGTTTTTCATTTTGCTGTAACTTACACACACCTTTAACAAGATCTGACGAATGTACTAATAAACAGGTGTGTGTGTGCTTACATCTAGCTGCTGCTCCCTCAGGATGGAACTGTGGAGGTCATTGTACCTCGGGTGGAAGCAGCAAATTACCTGTTTGTTCAGCAGCACACACATCCCACCTACTATGGCTTGTGCAGTCTCTCAGAGCAGATGCTCTACTGCTACTCCCATTCAGGATGTCCCAGCCTACCCACTCCTGTGGAAGGTACACCATGCCAGCACGTTCTCTCTCGCTCACCCTGCACACCTCTGACGCCTCTGTCATGGCTTGATTTGCTTCAACCGCATCATGCCATTTGTGTTATTCTCTTACATACAGTATATGTATATGTGTCAATTATCCTGCATTTTAATATCTTTTTTTTTTCTGGCTTTCTCACAGCAGGGGTTTTGTGCGCAGCCCCATCTCCTGACGGTGCCTGGTGGCGAGCACAGGTTATTCAGCATTATAAAGACTCAGATATTGTACAGATCAGATACGTGGACTATGGAGGCTATGTGACGGTTAACCTCAGTTCTCTCAAGCAGATCAGGTTATTTCTTCTTTTTTTATTTTTTTTATTTTTTTATCATTATCCCAGGCTTGATTGTACAGCTGTGATGTTTATGAAAACAAAAGCACTGTTAAGGTTTTTTTTTTTTTTGTGTGTGTGTGCAGATCTGATTTTGTGACGTTGCCTTTCCAAGCGTCTGAAGTTATGTTAGAAAACATAGCACCTTTGCCAGGTACAGTACAGTATGTAAGTCACAGTAAAGCGTCAACTAATACTGTATTTTTCTCTCTCAATTATTTATGATGTAATTAAGTACAAGACATTTTTAGCGCATCGCCAAGTGCCTTTTGTGTTGAGGTTTTGATTTATATTAAAATATTGTTATTCTGCACATAAATTGTGTATACTGTATAATCGACACATAATTGCAAATCAGCTACAAACGTCTTTTGATTCCTCAGGAAAAGGCAGGTTTTCAATTGAAGCAAATGAGGCTCTTGAGGAATTAACACAAGGGATCCCTTTAATCATGAAGGTGAGAACCATTTACTGCCTTTTTTTCCATCTCCTTTTGAAAATATTAAAGCACAGCTGTAGTGTTTTTTTTTTTTTTTTTTTTTTTTTTTTTAAACTAATTCCTCTTTTTGATCTCTATCGGACATTGTCAGTACACTGCAGAAGAAGTTCTGTCAAAAGCTACAGCTCAACCTTGTGGAAGTCAAGACATGTCCTCCTTACTCATTTCTATTTCTATAGAATAAAAATGTGTGTTTTTCTGTTCTTTAGGTTACCGGCAGTCAAAGTGGACTGCCCTTAGTGCACCTCTGGCAACACACAGGAGATGAGGTTTGTATTGACCACATTTATTAAACCTTTTGATAGAGATAGATGGATAACATTTTGTTGCTCGTTAATACTGATATAAATTTGTGTAACCTACTTGGTACAGTATTAACAAATCAGAAGGCACTTGGTGTTGGGGTGTTATCAGAGCGTCAGACCTTTAATAGTATCAGTATTGAACTTTATGAATTGTTTTTTGCTTTTTTGTGAGAATGTTCTCCTGTCCCAAAATCAACCTAATGAGCAGCTCTCAAACTTGACTTTGAGGCCTTGAGGTTATTTATTTATAGAAAACTTTTAAAGTTTTGTGCTTGACCTTATGTAGCAAACAAATAAGCAAAGTCTGTTTCACCTTCTCTTATACAAATAATATTTCTGGCAGTGATTACTACGTTAGTTTACTAACAGCTGGACCAAAAAAAAAAAAGGGTAATTCTGGCTCTCCAAGAAGGCAGCCCCTTAATATAAATGTTCAGCTAGACAAAGATGACTTATTTTTAAAAAACAATTTTGTGCCTGAGAGAACATCACACTGCACCTGTGCTCAGTATAAAGTAACCAGGAGGATGGTGTCCTCTATGTGCTGCTGTAGATGATTTCAGTGAACGGCCTGCTGGTGGAGCGTGGGCTTTGCTCGTGGTTGGACAGCCACTGATGGTGAAGCCTGTACATGTCTGCTTCACCTCATCTCCCTAATAAGGGCCAGTCTTTGCCCACATGGGCCCTTTACGTGTATCGTGTAAAAATCATGTAATTTATTATGTTTATTAATTCTAAGAATAAACTTGGCTTATTAAAGATAAAAAAATAATAATAATAAATGAAAAATGTGGGGGGTACACTTAAGACTTCTGTGCACATACATTAAGATATAAGGTTTCCTTATTGAACTTTTTTGTAATTTTTTTTTTTTGCTTTGCTAAATGTTTGTATACGAGTTATGTCTCCGAAATGTATGTACATATTAATCCTAAACCTGTCTAATTTTTTTTTTTTTTTTTTTTTCCCCCAATTGTGTTCCTTTGCTGCACTTCTTTTCCCAATTTAAAAAATGGGAAATCTTAAGTAGGATGTGAATCTAATACGAGTCTGTTGGTGTCCTCCTGCTAGGCTGAAGTACAGACGAAAAAAAAAAAAACATCTTTCTAAAGAAATCACTTAATGTGGGTACTTAATTATATTAATGCCATTAAAAACTAAATGGATGAACACATCTTTGTGCTGCTGTGTTTTGAATCTGATCAGTAACACAGTAAAAGTGTTGCACTTTTTATTCTGCTTTTGTGTACTAAAAAGTTTAGATATGATATGACTTATTATTATTATTTTTTAAATCAATAAATTGCAGATAACTTTTGTATTTTGGGGGTTGATGGGTAAAACTGTTGCTCTTAGTTTTTTCATGGCATACCTCTTTGCATATTTAGCTGGAAAAATGCAGAGTACAGTGCTTGTACCCACTGTCACCAAAGTTTGAAAATGTTTGAATGACCTAATAAGAAATGGCGCATTTAGCCAACGGACCAGGAGCAAACGAAAGACTCTGCGCTTATTTCCCCACTGACTTTATCGTGAACAGAGAGCAGTCGAGTGAAGAGAGGACGATGATTAAATGCCCAACCTTTTACCTCGGGTGATGAGTCTGATGTGGATGATGATGCTAACTGATTTCCCATGGTGAACATATAATTCTTTATGAGAATTGTTTTTATTAAAAGTGTCACAAATGTGTTCATTTTTCATAAATAAAAATTTGGTTATAAGTGTTTGCCCACCATGGCCTTTTGTGTCATCTCAGTAAATACAATAATAAAATAGGTTAAGATATTTCTTAAAGACGGTAAATATGGGATTTGAAATATTACGGAAATATAAAACTTAGGTTGTAAATAAAACAGCTCAATAATCTGGCTTTTATGTAAAATTATTGGTTGATGGGTGGAGCCTCTGACATGAATAAAAATGGCAGAGATTTAGAGTTTATAACCAATGAATAAACCGTGCATGCTTTTAAACTTTTTAGCAAGAGTTTGATTTTTTTTTTTTTTTTTTTTTAAATAATCTATTGCTGATCCAAAAATTGATCAACAGTAGATTTTAAGTTGTTTAGCATTTCACATTGGGAAGATTTTTATAAAAAATTCAAATAGGTTGTCTTAGTAAGTACTGACAGTGTCCTGTTTGTCTGTAGTGAGATATCTGCGAGAAATGTGTGCTGTGATCCTCAATCTCGTAAGAAAAGGATGCCATGTCGATAATATTGACAGAGGTTTTTTTGAAGCTCAGATTTTAAAAGACGTCTCAACAAGACTACAGGTCGACCTTTAAAAGATGGGCAGTGACCCAGGTAAGACTCTTATTTTGCAGTCTTTTAATGTGCAACCAGACACCTGCAAGTCAGGAGCTTCTGTATATCTTGGGCTCATGTTGTCCATGTCAGGGATGAAGACTTTATTTCGAAAACTTTTTATACAGATGAAAACATGAAAAATAGATGTGTAAAATATATTTTTTTGTGAATAACATTGACTTAGTGTCTCCACCGGGACTGCTCTGAATGATGCATTGATTTCTTCCACATTAACGTGAGGATCTTCTGGAGCCCATTGAACACAATTATGACGGTCTATTGTACCATTTACGCTTCATCAGACCACGCTACTTCTGTACAAACTCCTCATCCTCATGTACCATTTGTCGAAACCACAGTACTTCATTTTCTGATCAGGGTCATCTTACATGTAGCTATCTCAGAATTTCCAATGTGCTCTCTTCAGAAAACGTATACTGTATTTGTGAACTGCTAATTCATGTCTCATGTACACATTGACAGACTTTTGCGGTGGGTGTGTAAACTATCTTCCCAGATCTTTACAGTGCCATCAGTTTCGAACTTATCACAAATTTGTTTGATTGTAAGTCGTGTTGGTAGTTCTGTTCCAAACACACACATTGTTGTTGAATTTCACACACATTTTCAAATGTACAATTTCTCTTTCTTAGTTCCTCTTTTGATTAGTAGCATATCGGGCAATAAAATCCCTCCATCATTTATGGTCACTTGCGGCATCTTCGGCTTTATCCCATGTAACGTCCAGCATCTTAAGATCCTCCATGTATGACGAAGTTTTCCCCCTGGAGTTATCCATGTCATAGCCACTTTCAAAAGTCGGATTTGTTCTTAAGTCTGACACAGTAAATTTTATACGCTTTTGCCACAAATGTGTAGTGTAAAACATAGTGATCCGGTTGACAATCTCCCACTCTGGCATTATGTGGCCAAAAACCACATAAAACCAACACCGCGACTAAGAAGTACTTAATCTCACACATATGAAGTGTGACAGTGTTGTCTCTACACCTTTAAATTGCGAGGGGAATCTCGGATGACATTTTGTCTCAGAGCTGTTTTTCACTGTATTGGACTCTGAACAAGTTCTGCTGTTCTGTACTGAACTCTGACTTGTTGAGGTTTTTCCAGAAATTAGGATTATACACCATCAGGACAGCTTTACAGGACCGACATTTTCTACCATTGTGCTTCCGGACTGATTAATTGAAATCAGTGAGGGTGACTCATTTCTCCCGCACACGCACACAAATATACAATATAGACATTTTATACATTAATTTACAAATATTGTATATAATTGTAAATATTCATTGCCAATATATGTGATCTTTGATTCCTCTGTTTTTATTCCGTTGCCGATTTCGCTTCTCATTCAAGGTCCGCTCTTGCCACTTACAGCTTGTTCTCTTCAATTAAGGCGATGTCATCGGTGAAGTTTAGACGGTTCGACCAGGCGGTTTTGACCTAATCTTGGAGCACTTCAAATTGAGCTTGCGTTGCTTGAAAGTAAAGCATATGTCTGCCACTTTCTTTGCCTCACTTCTGACAGTCACATGATGGCCCCAACGATGGTGCAACTACTGATGTCTTTAGAGAAAACGTAATACTACGCATGCTGCCATAATTCAAGTTTTTGAAAAGGGCATAGATAACAACTGTTGAAGTGTGTATAAATTTTTTGGGCCCTTCTGTGTAATCATAAATCATGCACACTCCACGTTGATTTTAAAATGAAGCTCATTTTATAGGGAGAGACTAAACACTGATAAACAGAGCCTACTCAGTATGCACTAGATTTCTCTGACATAACCTCTAGCGTTATAAAAATGATTTGTGCATGAAGTACCCTGAGCCAGCAGGTTAATTTATTCTTCGCTGTATGTGTTTGTAAGTAACGCCGACGTTCAAGGTCAAAATGCATAGTCGTAGCAGGTCGACTTTTTTCCACTTACTGTTCAATAAACCTGACATCTGGCTCGAAGCCATGTGCTTTCACTGGATTTAAACTTTTTTTTTTTTTTTCCTGAGAGGTACTTTGGTTTTCACACCATGATCGTCTACTTGAACTAGACCTGGGCTTTTTAACGCTTTTAGCACTTGGCGCTTGAGGAACTGCAGTCATTACAGACTGGACAAGTCATTTTCTTGTCGAGAGCTGCTCTGACATTTTGTTTGTGTTGATTTGGTGCTTGCTGGTCAGTTTTTTTTCTTTTTATTTTTTTCCTTCCCTCTTTTTGTCAAGACAGCCGATTTTCTTTCAGTTTTAGCTCCATTTTCTTTGCTTCATTGCTTCGCGATCAGCTGCTCCACTCTGTACGAACAGATTGTTGGATGTGAGTCTAGTAGATTTCGTCTTTGGCACACAGAGTGAAGCATTGCCATTCTCATTTCACTCTGTTTACTGCGGGTATATCCAAATTACAGACAGGTCACTGCTGAGACTTTGCTCTCTAAAGAAGCAGGATTTATTTCTTTGACTCCATTCCGGGAGAGAACCCAAGCTTGGTGTTTTGCCGCGTTTGATCTCTTCACTTTTTACTTATCTCCATCAACACATTGTAATCTCCTGTTACTCCAGGGTTGATGGAGAGTCCAGACTTCGTTCCAACTATCTTCTCGTCCCTGTTAGAACAAGTCAGTGTTTCAGTGCTGTATAACGATTTTCTCTGTACATTGCTTATACTGAAGATTCAACCGAGTTCGCGTTGCGTTTCCATGGTGACTCTGACACAAAGAAATCATGCTTTAAAACCACAGTCATTTGTGACTGTAAGTTAGGAGAGCTAAACTGTTTGTGATCTGATTTTTAGCCCATCTGTCAATCATTAGAACTCTAAGCAATCACAACTCATGTATATGGAAGAGC
Organism: Clarias platycephalus; assembly: GCA_030068275.1. Classification (NCBI taxonomy): domain Eukaryota; kingdom Metazoa; phylum Chordata; class Actinopteri; order Siluriformes; family Clariidae; genus Clarias; species Clarias platycephalus. Next base: position 4,440,870 of record JAQQZT010000009.1, on the reverse strand, counting down.
ACAAATACAGGTAGACCTCGATTCACGAAGATTCAAGTTATAAATTTTGTATTATTGTGCAAACAATAGGCACTGCAGTTCGACAGATACCAATATTTACAGTGTGTAAGTGAATTTATAAAATGTCTATATTGTATGCAAGTGTGCGTGTGGGGGTGCGGGAGAAATGAGTCGACCTCACGAGTTTCAATTAATCAGTCTGGAAGCATGATGATGGAAAATGTCTGTCCTGTAAAGCTGTCCTAATGGTGAATTATCCTAATTTCTGAAAATCAACAAAACAGAGTTCACAGCCAAATACAGTGGAAAACAGCTCTGAGACAAAATGGCGTCAGCGGTTCTCCTCGCAATTTACAGGCGCAGAGAACACTAGTATATTTGTGTGAGATTAATTTCCTTAGACACGGTTATGTTTTTTGGCCACGGGATGGAAGTGTGGGGAAAAGGGACAGCGATTTAGTAAAGTGGATCGGTATGCTTTGGATATTCGTGTCAAAGGCGCAAATCAGACTTAGGGACTTGCTCCTGGAATGGAACTTTTTCATAAGTCTGGGACTACCTGTAGCACTTTCCTCCTAGTAGTTTTCTGACCATAGGTTCATAATGTGCTGACATCACATGTCTTGTGTGCATGTGTTATCTCTTACATTTCCTACACTTCTATTGTGGATCTAATGGCATGTCCGAAGAGAAGCCAAGCCAAGTTGGCATCCCTTCCTAAAATAAAATTGAAAGATTAACCAATCAGATAAGGTCTTCATCTTCATAGCACTGACAAACAATGATTCGTCAAAAAAATCCAAATGGCTTCACTAGGTAAAAAACACCAACATACCATACCACCAACAAACTGTGAAGCCAGGCGCTTTCCTGCATCCCTGTCAGCAAACATTAGAAAGTGCATGAATAGAGGTTAGAGATTTGTACATTTTAGGAATTCAGATTTTCAGCTGCTGTTTTGATAGCCGTGACTCATATTACTTATTGGTTGGTTGGTAGCTGTTGTGGAGAAATAGCCAGTGTCATGGCATGGGAAATGTTTTACTTTTTTTAAGGAAGCCAACTGAAATAACCTCTGTGTCCTTTTTTTATCTCTGTGTTTATGTATGTGCGCGTGTGTTGTGTTGGATGATATACGTCACCACTTTAACAGTCAGTGAAATGTAACTAGATAAACTCCTAAAGTGCCTGCCATGATTTTTACACAAAACTTGCAGATCCACGTAATCTGAAATAATCTGCACATGCATGCACATACACTCCAGCCGATTCTGTTTACCAACACACACACACACACACACACACACACACACACACACATGCAGTTCTAAACATTACATTTCTGCAGCTCCCCGCCCAAATGCAACAGATGCTTAATGTGCAGCAAAAAATTTAATAATAATTTGATATTTATAATAATTATTACATTAATTAAAGAATAAGTAAATAATACATATAATAATAATTACATTCATATCAAAATAATCAATAGTTTACATGTATTAAACGTGACCTATAAACCATCATATGTGAACTCCCTTTCATACTTTTATTGTTATACAGTATGAAATTAATTCCTTCGATACTTTATAGTTTAAACAGACATAATAAAATTACCACTACAGTACAGTGCAGCTCGGTGTTGGCTTCATGTTCTTCACTGAAAGTCTGAATCCCTAAAAAGTCCAAAACTCTACCCTGTACATGCACTAATGTTTGCTAACAGGAATGTAGAGGGGCGTCTGGCTTCACAGTTTGTTGGCTAATCCTCACCGGTTAATCCTTTTTTTTTTATTTATTTATTTTTTTTAAATTTAGGAAGTGAAGCCTACTCTGCTACTCTGGCTTGGCTTCCCTTCGGACATGTCATTAGATCAATGGTACAGTAGGAGTGCAATACACAGTTTTACCACACATTCACTACATAATATTTAGAGGCGCTGTTCCCCTTCCTGTAAAATACCCAGTGAAAAATAGAGAACCGTACAGTACAAAGGGTTTTATTACTGAAGCAAACCTGTTGAACATTTTTTTATTATTATTTTATGTTCAATTTGGAAAAAGAAACAAGTAAACAAAAAAAAATTGGTTTGGTGTAATATATTTATGGTGTCAATGCTGAGCTGTGAAAGTGTGCTATAAGTTGAAAAAAAAAATTAGGTCAAAAGGCAACTTCAAATTTTTGTGGTTTGGTCATTATCTTCTTTTTCTTTCGGCTGCTCATGTTAGGGATCACCACAGTGGACCATTTGTCGCCATCTAACTCTGTCTACCACAGAATATGTCACTCTAACCCCCTGCATGTCCTCCCTCACCACATCTATAAATGTTCTTGGGCCTTCCTCTTCTCCTCCTACCTGGCAGTTCCATCTCTAACATTTTCCTCCCAAAATACCCCTCATCATCCCTCCTCTGCAAAAAACCATCTTAATTTGGCCTCTCTAACTTTGTCCCCAAACTGTCCTACTGTACCAGAACTGTCCCATCTGCACTGTCCCTCTAATATACTCATTCCTAATCCTGTCCATTCTTGTCACTCCCAAAGCAAACCCCAACATCTTCAGCTCTGCCACCTCCGGCTCTGCTTCCTGTCTTTCTGTCAGAGACAGCGTTTCCAATCCGTACAATGTTGCTGGTCTCGGTACCATCGTGTAAACTTTCCCTTTCATTCTTGTTTAAATAATAATCCAGTTATTTTCTTAATTAAACATAGGATAACATTTTTTTAAGCACTCGTCTTTTTAACTCATTCTTCTCATTCCTGTCACCTACAGTACTTTTTTTTTTTTTTTTAATTCATCCTTTCCTGACCGAGCGCTACATTTTTTCTGTCTTGTATGACTTCCCCTACCTAGTGAGTGAGCGAGCGAGCGAGTAGTCCTGCACCTGTCTCTTCTTCATCCTGCCCCCCCCCCCTTTTTTTTTTTGGTCTGCTCTGGGACAGTGTGTCTGCTCCTTAATTTCTGTGGCAGAGGTTGATTTATGGGCTGTGCACAGCACAGCAAAGTGGAGTCATCACGCTCCCTAAGCACCGCACTCTCTCCATCATGTTGATCTGCTACACTTCCTGGGTGTACTCGGCTCGCCTGATTGGTGCGTGACCCAGATTCTCACGGACGTTGGTCCTTTAAATTTTTCAAACCAACTCAGTTGCTGGTATTTTTTTTAAAAAGGACAGATAAGCAAGCAGAATTAGGGTTTCTAACTCTGGGTAGTCAAGTCCTGAGTTTTTGAGTTATTTACACATTTCAAGAGATTTTTAAATGTTTTTTTTTTTTTTCCTCTCAGAATTTCCATCTAAAAGGAAACATTTAGAATCTTCTCATCATCAAGTCAATAAAAATTGATCGAATTACATATATTTTCTCACATGCTTTGACATGCTATAATATTTATAATAAATATACATAAAAACAAAACGTGCTCTGTTATGGTCCGGAAACATTTTGGAACTTTGGTCAAAACAGTGTCTGAAACAGGTGTTATTTTAATTTCAAGATAAATGTAATAATGTCCTGTAGATGGAGCTGCAGGCTTAAATGTGAAAATTAGTGGCCAAAGCCTGTCCTTCAAGTCTTTTAAATCCTTGCCAAATGTTTTAAATTTATAGTCAATAAACCACTTAAACAATGTAAACTGTTAGCTCTTTGAGATAAACAGAGGACTCGTGTAGCCGTGCGAAGTTACAGTCCCTCTTATACACTCCATAGACGTTGTAAGAGGTTAAAGATTGACCTTTGTCTTCTGGAGACTCTCCAAGGTATTAAGCTCCAAGAATAAACCCTAAGCAAAACACTCCAGGCCAATAAACAAGCACAGATGTGAGTTGCCTAGCTGATTGGGGCAGACAGCAGTAGGCCGCCCTTTATCCCCGCCACCGTCCCGCGTATACAGGAGCCTTTCCTTCTCCCTCTGTGATTCCTCACTTCAGAAACGAACTGACAGTATCTCGCGTCGCCTCCCTGCCCCTTCCGCCGACCTTCACCGTCCGCTTTTGTCTGGCCTGCATAAGAGTGATGACGCCTCTCATCGTGCTGGCGATATGACAAACAAGGAACAAGATTACCTGTGGCATCCGGGTGGTCAGGATGGATGGGCCGGTGGATGTGTTGCAGTGCATCTTTTCTGCAGTGCATTGTGGGAGTGCAACAAGGGCATGTTTTGTAAGCTGACTGATCTCAACATGTGTACAGTTCATGTAACAGGAAATCTCTCCCTCTCTCTCTCTCTCTCTCTCTCTCTCTCTCACTCACTCACACACACACACTCAGTCTCAGTAATGGATGGTGATGGGTGTTCTGCTACAGCGAGTGGTCGAAGCTAATAAGAGCTGTTAAAAGCCACAACTTACACCCGCTGTGGAATTATATTATTTGTGTGTGGGGGGAGGGTGGGGTGGATAGTACCAGATCCTGAATAATGGCAGCCCTGCATCAACACTGAAATATATTACTGATGTTTACCAGAGGGCATTGTGGAGCAGAGCAGTTCCTGTGCATTATGCACATTACATTATTTTTTTTTCTTTCTCAGTGCATGGAATAATGCAAGAGTGTTGCCGTACATAATTGGACGGTGTTATCTGGAGGGGTTGAGGGAATGGTGTATATTATAGACCGCAAAGACTTCACAAGTTACAAGCAAGGTTCCATTCTAAAAGAAAGAAAGAAAAAATTGTGTTAAAAACTTTACATGATAAATACCAAGTAAGTAACTTTTTTATATAATACCTAGTCATCGACTTCTGGACACACATACATGACACACAGCGTTAGTGAGATGAGGCACTGATGTTAGATGAGGAGGTTGGAGTCGAGTTAAGTCAGGGTTCTGTTCAGGACAGTCAAGTTCTTCCACGTCGAACTTAACACATCAACTTCTTCCTGGAGCTTTGCCTGAAGTGCAGACAGTAATAATAATAATAATAATAATAATAATAATAATGTGAACGATTGCCAGCAGGGATGCTATGGGCTATGTTGTGAATCAAGCGTGTCTACAGTAGTATGAAAGCATCCTTTATTTTAGGACAGTTGTGTGGCAACACTCTGCAGAAGAACCATGTTTGGTGAGATGTCCACATACATTTGGCCTTATTGTGGGTATAACAGTTGAGTACGAGTATCTCTCATAGCCTTTGGTCTTCCATGAGTGACAGATATCCATCTGCCCATGAATTGAGCGCTGTTGCTTTAATCAGTAGCCAGGACTTGCTTTGCTCATTTAAAACCCTGCCAGCACTGCTTGGTGCCATTTCTGAGCGGTCTCATGTGGCGATATACCTGTCCTCGCTTAGTGCAGCACTTTGTGCAAATATGGTTTCAGCTTAACATTTCTGTGCCACATATCTCTGCTGGGGCATCCAAACGTATTATTTTCAACATTATTAACATGCGAGTTTGTAGGAACATGTTTTTTTGTTTTTTTTTTTGTACTTTTTCAAATTCACGATAATTTATTTGGATTGATTTGAATGAGTCACCTCTTAAGGCTACAAAAATTTGTAATGCATATACAGTATATGTGTAGATTTAAAAAAAATGCGTCTTAGTTGCACCGTTTTATATTTTTGATGTAAACATCATAACAATATTATGAAAGTTCTTGATAATGATTCTTCTCTTTATTTTTTCTTGCCTAGGGCTAAGTTTTTGGTCCTGGAATGATTTATTGCTAGTAAGGATCTTATTTGTTCCTCCCAGGTCAGCATCCTACACCTAATCTAAAGAACAGGCATTGGGCGAAAGCTTACAAAGCCAAAGGGTTAAACGAAAGGAGCTTTTGAGATTCTTGCCCTCAAGAGAAGCAACAGCGTTTTCCCCTACCTGTACTCGCCCCCCCCCCCCCCCCCCCTCTCTCTCTCTCTCTCGCTCTCTCTCTCTCGATCTCTCTGGCTAACAAAAGAGATATTAGAGATCGGGGTTGCTGTCATTTGAAAGCGGTGACCTTGCCCGTGCTTCTTATTATTAACCTAACCTCTGTCCGTATTGAGGGGGAAAAAAGCACTTGTGCGGGTGCTCGGTTTCAGCCACCCATACCCCGAACAATCGCTTCCATAATAATAGAACCTGTGATTGTTCACAGGCACCGGGAAGGCAATCCCCGTGATAAGAATGATGGCTTTGCCGAGGAGATGGGATATAAACATGGTGATGAGAGGGATGGATTTGAGATGGAAAAAAGTGGAGACTTTACATCCCATAAGCCCTTCGAGTGCCAAGGTTGTATGGCTGAAGGGACAATGGTCAATGAGAGCTTAGCCCTTATTCCAGGCTCAAGTTCTGCAAAGACATCTGGATCAGCTGTAGGTTCATCGGGAATTTAGCGAGGTAAAACCAGGGCCGGTGTCTATAAAGCTTCTGAGAAAAGTAAAATAAGCTTGGTTAAAGGGTTGGGAGTGTGAATGTGTTAGAAAAGTTTTCATAGGAACTTTTAGTAGGAAGCAATAGAAATGCGAAGTGATGCGAGGATAATCTGAATATATTAACGTAGTATATATATATATATATATATATATATATATATATGTATATATATAATACTACGTTAATATATTCAGATTATCAGATTCACATTTGTGAATCTTACACAAATGTAACAATGTTGTCTCTGTGCCTTTATCACGAAGGGAATCCCAGATGCCATTTGTTCTGTCAGAGCTGTTTTCCACTGTATTGGACTGTAAACTCTGTTTTGTTGAGGATTTTCTGAAATTAGGATTATTCACCGTCAGGACAGCCTTACAGGACAGACATTGCACCACCACACTCACACATACAATATACTGGACTTTGGTCATTTTATACATTTTCTTACACGCTGAGAATACTGTATATTGGTATCTGGTGCACTGCAGTGTCTAATTGTGGACAATACGTGAGCTACCTCCGTGATTAAACCGAAAGTAGAACTACGTTCCTTCCATATCTGCTGAAATTCATAACTCGAAATCAGGGACTAGCTGTAGTCTGGAGATATTTTATCCGAGTGCAAATTTTATGAGATCTTCATTAGTCAATGTCGGTACATCTTCCTGAACACATGAAAAATGGGGTTGTATGACCTCTTTCGGTCAGCTCTGAAACACCTCTAAAGGCTCACAAAGTTCAAGCAGATCTTTAAGCACATCTAAAGAATGTTTTCTTAGGACCGAGTGAAGTATTTTGTGATTGGATCATTAGCGATCAGTACCAAAGAATTCACAGTGTATTAGCAATACATCATGTCTAAAAGTAAAATCAAACTAAAGACTGTCTCTAGCTCTGTTCACACCATGTAAATTAATTTAACTTAAATTCACTTTGCACGTGAGATCCAAAACCTTGGGATTTGTTTGACCATTGAATATTTCATCATCTCGAATAATTATGAGGAAAAAAAAGCTCACAGATGAGTGTCAGTGTTGTCATGTTTCTGTGACTTACTCCTAGTAGATAAAAATCTACAAAAAAAGCACAATAGTTTCACCTTTACTCTACCATCAGATTAAAATATTGTCCTTGAAAACCTTTGTCAACATTGTTTACTTAAATGATCTTTAAGACACAGTGGAACAGGACAGCACAGCATTTTGTTTCATTAAAATGTCTGAACTGGGGCCAGTTTAAAAAAGAAAAGTGCAACCAATTACATGTCAGCTTGAGCGCTTTTGCCCGGCCTGCCAGGTCTCGAGCCACGTGTAAATGCAGACCGAGCGCTGAAAGCATGCGCTGTTTGTCAGTATGCAAGCCGCGGAGGAGGCTGCAAAGCTCAGCTGTGTTTCCTCCTGGCACGCAACCAATTGCTTTCAATATTTCTTTTTGAAAACGTCTTCCCAGGCAGGTAATTAAGTTTCTTCACACCCCTCCCCGCTCTACTCTTGGCACGGATCTCGGAGTGTAAATGATTCCAATTGAGCGTGGACTGGAATTTAATTGATCAAAATGTCATCCTCTCTGCCACTCATGTGGACGGAGGGTAATAAAAGAACTGAGGGTGGGAAAAAAAAGTTCTACGGCTTTGGCTTGCCAGCTGAAAAGGCAGTGCCAAGCTGTTGAGGAGGGCTGGCTATGCTAAATGTGCCAATAAATATAAAACGTGTGCCGAGCAGAGAAAGGGAACTTGGGCCTTTGAAAATGTTGTGGTTTAAACATCTTGATTTTTAGAATAACAATCGGTGTCTGGCGGCACGGTGGTGTAGTGGTTAGCACTGTCGCCTTGCACCTCCAGGGTCTGGGTTCGATTCCCCGGCCAGGCTC
>JAQQZT010000009.1:4414077-4432533 GCA_030068275.1 Clarias platycephalus | reverse complement strand
GCACCCTGTCCAGGGTGTACCCTGCCTTGTGCCCGAAGCCTCCTGGGATAGGCTCCAGGCCCCCCGCGACCCTGAATGCAGGATTAAGCGATATAGAAGATGACTGACTGACTCCTTCCACAGCTGGTGAAGGACATTCGAATGGTCCAAAATGTCCTGCTCACGCATGAACCAGGGAGTGTACCATAGTTTTACATCTATTTAGGAGAGCTCTCACATTAGGACTGTCCTTTTGGTGTGTCAGGTGATGCAGTGATGTGATTAGCTCTTCCTGCCTCCGACCTGACTGAGATCAATGAACGCTGTGTCCTCATCGACAGCCCAGCCCCATTAAAGAGGCATCGGTCTGCGTCCTCACAGCAGCCTGCCAAACCCCCTTATTCACTGTCGGGGCTATGGATCAGGAACACCCAGTGCAGACAGACATCATTTACTGCTCAAAGATGGACCATCTGCTTTCAAAAGGCTATATTGGTCAAATCGAGGCAAAGCATATCATGTCACTGTTGCAATTTCATAGCAAACTTTTATTTACTACAGCAAATATTGCTTGTAGGTGTGTTATGAGGTCATGAGTCACCCTGAGTAAAGTGACGCATTGTGGTATGCAGCAACAACACAAAGTGTACAGATTAATGCATGACCTCTCTGAGCAGGATCCATCAAGGCTTAGTCCTCAGTCTGTCATTTACTTCCTGCCTCGGCTTTATTTACTCGATTTATTGACGCTTTTGTGGTGAAGCACATGTAGCTGAGAGGCAAAAGGAAAGCATTAGATTGCAAATCACTGTTGCCTTTAAGCAAAAAAAAAAAAATCTTCTCTCTGCAAATGAGTTTTTCTTTGCTGTTTTCTATACACCAGCTCATATATTTTTTCTAATACAATCGCTTCCTTTCTTTTAGCGCATTCGAAATAAACCGATGCTTGGCGAACGTTCACTATGCATCAGCTCTGTTGATATATAAAAAATAAAAAAAAACGGCAGTGGCAGCCATCCAAATATCTCTTGTCTAATGTCAAGCCCAAATTAGAGAAAGCTAATTCATGATTCTGATACCGTTCTCTTTACCTCATTGAGCACTTTGTCAAAATGAGAACAGACAGCCACTCCGGGTTGCTCTAATTATCGCACTCGACAGGAACATGTAACGGATTCATAGAAAATACTCAACATACTTCTGTTAGCAGGGTTGTGGAATATCTCACAGGATAGTTTAAAATCCACATAGGGACATTATGAATTTTATCATTATATTTACTGAGACGAAGCACTACTGCACCTGATTAATTTGCCATTTGTGATTGAAGATGGGGCCAATTTTGTGGGTCATCTTCCCTGAACACACATGCCTTTTACACTACAACTCTTTTATATTTAACATACGAATAGTACCTTTTTTTTCCGCTAACATCAGTATCTCGGCTCAAACCTGAATCATTACAATTTTTTCATACAACAAATTTTCTGAACAAAATGTGAGTGGTGTTTTTCTGGGCCTTTCATAATGAAAGGATCAGTTGCGAAGGTGCTCTAAAGTAGCTCTAAAGTGGTTGCTAGGGTGTGGCTTAACAGCTGTACAATAATCCTTAGAGACCGATTGGTTGCCTGAGTAAAATGATCCCACCCCCATGTGTCTATGACAATGCAATCCACAGTTAGGTTCAGTTTTAAAAGATCCATTAAGGAAGAATTTTCCATAGCAGGGAATCCAATGTGAGTACTTTTTGTTTTAACAGGAGTACCTTCACCATTATTCGTCAATGGGGCAAATTTGGGCACCTCTTACGTCCCAGGGGTACAACTTATACCCGCTTGCAGGGTATGTTGTGACACAGCTTGCAAGCCTCTTCAAATGTGATAAATTGCAAAATGCTGTCACATGCTAGAACCTGTCAAAGTTGGTCTCAATGTTAAGTCTATGGGATTTTCTGGCCTCTTAGAAAAATCATAGCACCCCCTTCCCAGATAAGCCGCATGAATCGACACTTTTTTCGTGGGTCTACGACAAATGGTACAGGACTAGTTACGCACCAAATGTTGTACGGAAGAAGAATAAAAAAGAAAAAAAGGAAAATATTGCAAGACTGCAAGATAATTATACAAGTGATGCCTTGCTTCGCAACCACCACTAATAAGAGTTAGTAACCAGAATTTTCACATTAACTTAAGCACATATCTTAAATGCACATGCTCTTTAAGGATACATTTGTTTTATTTATTTTTTTGCTTGGTTGATTAAGCCCATTCTTTTTTTTTACCTTGATTCTCGTGTTCATAGAAAAGCTATTATTGGATTTCAGAACAGTCAAATTATTCACCTACATCAAACAAACAAACAAACAAAAAAACACGTAAGGAGACTGCTGAAATTACCTGGAAGGCTAGTGCCAGCTTAGTGAAAGAAATCCGCCCGGGGAAAAAAAAATCATGAATTACTCTGATCGGAGATCACTTAAACGCTTGGTGAAGTTGGATCGTGAAAATCGACAGTAGAAGTCAGAGCTATGTAAGATGGGTAGAGAACACGCAGTATTGGGACTAAATAGCTGCATGTCAATACGAAAACTAGTTAGTTTTCATTAGTGAGAAAATGGCTTCAGTTTGCTAGGGAGCAGGTTGGACTTGGTGCTTCAGATGAACCCTATTCCAGAGCGATGTGAGCGCCAGGGAAAGAAGAGATCCGCATGAAGCGATGCACCCAGCATACGTAGCAGCCACTATTATGATCTGGGGTTGCTTCAGTTGCTCAGGTCTAGAGTCAGCAACGTTATGTGGCAATAAAATGAAGTCAGCTGACGACCTGAATGTACTGAACGACCAGGTTATCACATCTATGGAATATACACGGGTATATTCCAGGACTCAGATTGTGAAAGAGTGGTTCTGTGAGCATGAAGAAGCATTCTCACACATGAGTTGGACGCCACGGAGTGCTGATCTTTAAATTCAGAAGACCTGGACAGATGCAAGATTGGACAGAAATACATAATGCAATGTTGTATATCAGTGTCAATTACAATGAGACATTCGTAACGTGTGATTTTTTTTTTTTTCCCATTGCATTTCGTGAGTCCTGCAAAATGTAATGTTTGATGTCCAGTTCAGTTTTCAATAACAATAACAGGAGTTTAATTCATAATTTTTTTTTTATATTTTTTGTCCTATCTTTACTAAATATACAAAAGTATCAAAGTGATCTGAGAAGCGTAGACATGATATTCTAACACAGTATGACTGCAGATCAATCCCTGTTATCCGTTATCACCCAAATGAGGACCTGTTGAGTCAGGGAGTTTTTTCTTGCCACTGTGGCCGTCAAACTCGGCTTGCTCATCAGGGACAATCTGATCATTTTGATTCATACACATTCACATTTCATACAAACGTCTGTAATTCTTATGATTGTGTAAAGTTGCTTTGCGACAATGACAATTGTAAAAGCGCTATACAAATAAAATTGAATTGAACTGAATTGAATATTGGAGAAGGTGACGGATTTCATCTTTTAGTTTTTAGAAACCACAGGGTGATCAATGATTACTATCGGAATGAATCAGAATCAGGTCTCGCGTTGCAAAGGATCCGTCTCTAATTGCACATGCAATGAGGCCTAATCATAAACCTATTCTGTTCAATCCAGACTGGTCTGTTTTTTAACCTCAAAAAACGGTTTGTAATTTGTCCTCACAAGAGACCCAGAAGAACACGAGAGAGCTGTTGAAGCTGATCACATTTCATCAGTCACATTGAGATATACATCGTAGGAGAAAAAAAAAAAAAAAGCTAATGAGAAAGTATTCCTGGGATTGTGAAATCCCACAGATTGTTACTGATTATAGCTGTAATGAGAAAGCAACCAGGCTCTTGAGAGCTGAAACGCCAGCGCTTCAGGAGGAATTGTTGCGCCTTCGGACGGTACGCCGCAGCCGTTTCTGTGATCTGAGGCTCATTTTCTCAAGCTAACCATCCATTTCTGCGGCCTTCCCAGGTTTTTCTTTCCACGGGTCAATCAAGACGCAATAAAAACGCGAAGAATTTGGCTATTTATTTTCTCTGACAGATTGCAGATTAAATCTTAGAGTAAGGCATTGAATGTGACTGTATAGTGAAGATAGATGCAGGCTGTGCATGATGTGGACAAAAATTCTACACTGATTATATCGCTGCCTATTTCAAACATAGTATGCCTTGCAATATGTCACGCGCCTGCTTTGCTCATTATACAGGTTCACGAGTATTCATTTAAACCAAAGTTATTTTCGTGCTCTGAAAAATGATCCATCCACTTGCTTATTTGAAGCTTCTGAATTTAGTTGAGACTCTCAGCAAAAAAAAATTTTTTTTTTAGAAATATAACAAAGATAAATATTACAGTAACAATTGACAAAATATACTGTGCCGCACTGGTGGAGAGTAAATATTATGTCATTGTCTGCAAAACTGTTAATTCACCACAAAGCGTTTACAAACAAGGGCAAAACCCTTTCAAGCTCATACTCCCACTGATACCCAAATACAAGCCGTGTTTTAAAAATCTGTGACAGTGAGATATAGGCACATCGTGCGTAATTACCAACGAGAGTCGCACATATTTTGACAGGGGAGGCCGGACTATAAAATTGTTTTGTTTGGTTTTCAGAGTAGATAAGGGAGCAGCTGCCAGTCACGTTGACGGACAGCTCGGTGATGTAACTGTATATCAGAGCGAGTGTGAAATGGAGGGGAAATGACTTTGAGTGACTGGCTTTATCTGCCGCCTTATATGCGCCTCATATTTACCATAAGCCCCCCATATCATCTCATATCTTTCCATCAGTCACTTCCTCAATAGCTTTGTTTTCCAGGAACGGCCGCGTGCAGTAACGGCGCCCTGCCTCTCTTCCTCTCTCCGACTCCCTCGTTTTCTTTTCCGAGCTCCCCAGCCTGATTAGCTTATGAACTATGACTGACATTTGACTATTTGCCTGTGCTGATGTTTTTTTTTTTTTTTTTTTCTGGCCCATCACTGTTTTGCCTGAGTGATTTGCATTCACAAGAAAAGAAAGGGAGCATTTCCAAATCCTCCCTGATCCATTCTCATGCCTGAGAAGATCTTATCAAGATGTAAATGTCTTTTGATGGCTACGGTGGATTTGATAATGGAGTGAATTAATAAACATTTTTGTATGTAAAGGAGCTTTCGGTAACGGCCATGAAAGAAGTTGCGCATGCGTATGGACGACCTCTGTCTCTTTCTCTTTTTCTCTCTTTTTCATTCTCTCTCTCTCTCTCTCACACACACTCACACACACATACACGTTCAATGACATCTGCGCATTTAGAGCTCAAGCTATTTCCAGGGAGTTGGATCAGGGCTGGGTTGACTGCCAATGATGAGATATTGATTAGCTGGGAAATGTCAGTGTTGAATAATAGCCTTGAGCCATGCGGGTACGAGAGCACGAGAGAGGGGCAGTGCCCGTGCTCAGCCACTGGGGGAGGCTGTTAACGTTTGCGTAACCACCATCTGTCATCAGAGCCTCTGTCATTTGCCTGGGATCGAAGGGCGGACGCGCGACGCCGCTCAAGACCAGGCAACAAGCGGACGCGCTCTTCGATTTAGCTTTGTTTTCCTCGTAGCCCCCTTGTTTTAGAGTTTCATTTACTGAAGCCTGGAAAAAAAAAAAAAAAAACACAACCATGAAGGCAGACAGCAAACACACACGTTTATGTCAGACAGAGGTGTTGGTGGGCGACGAACAAGATATGATGAGGTCGAATCTTTAGAGATTGCCCTCGTCAAATTGCCTATCACTGTGTACGGTCAGCTGTATAACCCTGGCCCATTAGACTTATATATCTCTATATATATATATATATATATATATATATATATCAGACAGCTGCTGCATTACTTTACACCGGAAAGAGAGATTGGGCATCTCTGTATGCTTGTGTGTCTTCTTGAAGTGTGGTACAGGAATTAGTAAAGAACAGCTATAAAAATGCTGAAAAATAAAAGTAATGTATAAAAAGTTACAATGAAAATTAATATGCTTTATGATCAGCAGGATTAATGAATTAATTAATTAATTTATTTATTTATTATTCTCAGAAACCTGTAAAAAACATCCCTCTTTCTTCTTCTTCTTCCTCTTCCTCCTTTGACCCCCCCCCCCCCCTCTTAAACTCTAATCCTGAAAGGAAGGAATAAATAAATAAGGATCCCCATGACAACTGAGCGAGAACAATTGTCCTGCTGCGCAGCGGATGACTGGCATCGCACTCCCTTCATCCCTCCTTAAGGCCCCCGACGGCAAATGCCAGAAGATATATTATTCATGTAGCCACGCTCCCAAGCACTATTGACAGGAAACAGGGAAAAAGTTTCCCCCGGCACACAAGCTCGGGCAAACTGTGCATGGTTCTCTCTTAGAACACAGGTGAGAGGTGAGAGGTGTGGTCTGTGTGACCGCATTGGCGAAGAGCTAAAAGCCCGGTCTCCCGACGCCGGTAATCTGTCGAGTTCAAAGCTATGATTTAAAGCTGTAATCGGGTCAAATCATGGCTGCCACCGCAAGCAAGCACGCGCAACTTCTTCTAGCACCCGAAGCCACCCCAGAGAGGTGATCAGGTGCTACAAGATTGCATGCAGCGTGTCTGTTATTCAAATCCTCCTTCCAAGACCCTCTTGTTAATTCCTGCAGGAAGATTAAGCCTTCAGAAAGCAATTAGATAATAATAACAATAAATTACGCCAAATACTCCCCTGGTAGGCAGCCCTAAGTAAAATTCAAACACACTAACACTGCTGCACGTTTTTAAAAAATTATTTCTATTTTATTTAACCATTAGAATGTATTTGAAAAGTCTAGCATAATAAATTAATTCCTTTTGGATGTTGGAATGGTCCTCCTGTCATTCTGGGCTGAATTTTACATCCTGGATTATGACGGCGTCACTTTTGTGTTTGACGGAATGCTGCCGACGTGCACCGGCTCTCCTTCTGACACTTCCTTATGCACATCTAAACCAAAAATCTTCAGTTTATACACATCTTTCAATAAAAAGTTTCTGTCGCCTCTTGTCACACCTTGCGATACAGCGTCCATGTCTTCTACTTTTGACATTCCATGCACGCACACAAATGGTTTCCTGCCTACAAGCTTCCTCTTCTCATAAAACTTGGAGTGTTGAATCTGCCAGATGCTGAGCAAACATTTGCCTGGATTTCTTCCTGTCCCTTTAAAGAAATGTCCTTTTAGCTATTATTCATCAGATAGAGAAAGTTTTTTGGCACTGCCATGTGTAGTTTGTTTACTACTGTGCCAAATTCTTGAATGGAAAATCTACTGCTGGGTCGGATAAACAGAATGTAACAAATACGTTTGATGATACGTTTTGAAGTCAATAAGAGTTTTTTTTGATCTTACACATCAATGAATAATAATATTTTTTTGTAAATTCAAGGTTTATTCTTTAATGTATATTAAAACCAGCTAGGTTTTGGATTCCCATTGTACCACCGGGGCAGCTTTGGCTCCTTGACGCATGACTCCTCAAGACCCTCTGGGAGATGTGCTGTGATATCTGGCGGCAGGACGTTAATGTAACTGCGGCCTCTTGTGGATCAGACTTATTTGTCCGGTGCATTCCCTGGATGCTCAAATGGGATTGGGATCTGGGGAGTCCGGGGGCCGGGTTGGTGTCCTTGTGCTCTGTTTGCCTGTTTTTTCCACTGGGTCCTGTGGACAGCGGGCTGTGGGGTACTGGTATTGTGGCCAGCATTGACGTTTTTTGGTGATTAGCTTTTTTGGTACATTGGCTTTTCTTTGGGATCAGACCAGACCAGCTATCTTTCGGTCCCGACGGGCATGGGTGAGCCTTGGGTGCCCATGATGTTAATGTTATGTCTGCTAGGTTTATGGATACAAAAGTAGCCCTAGTTTCAGATAACATGCTGAAAGTTAAACTCCTTTTTATAGAAATGATTGGCATAGCCCAAGCTTAACCCTTATAAGAAACTGAAAAATTGGTAGTATAATAACCGTACACATCCATTATCATGCTATTTGCTTACCACTGCGTTAATCATTTATTTGGTAGAATAGAAACTGTGTGCTAATCGAGTTTCTGTATAGTGGGGGGGGAAATTGAAGGTGAGGGAGAGGCAAAAAACAAAACAAAAAAAAAAAACAATTATATGACCCAATCTACTAAAGTAATGTTGTGAATGAATCCAATTTCGCATATTAAGATATTGAGACGACATACAAGATTGCGAACTCAGTTTTACTCATTTTCACTCGCATTTTTTCCGCTTGTTAATTATAAATGCATGTAAAATGCAATTAGCAGGAGTTATGGCATAATTATAATTTTTTTTTTAAGCCAGGATGTTTGTGTACACACTGGTGCCTCGCAGGCATTTTCACACAAACGCCAACGTCAGGTTTTGTAAACTTTATCATGACTATTCAAAAAAATCGCTTTTATCAGCTTTACCGATCCTGCAACCTGTATCGAAACTCACCAGGTTACCTTATTAAATTCGATCATTTATTATTTCAGCTTGAAGTAGAAATAAACAAACATGACGTTACACCAATCCTGAGGCTGCAGGATTCCCAGCAAACACTTCTCCATCATCCAACTCTTTGCAGTCGTGTGCTTCGTCACAAGCTCAAGCTTTATCCAGAGTAGACGAGGGTTATGAATATTCAGGCTCGTATTGGCCCTGACAAATAGCTAAGGAGACATTGACACATGGCACTCTCAGCTGCACCGCACGCACCGCCTCTTGTTTTTCCGGACTCCCTTCTCTAGCTTTGCCAGAAATCGGAGTGACTGGTGCTTGACAACATCTATTTAAGACGAAGAGGGAGATTAATAAGTTAATTAATTATTCCGTCTCGTTCAAAACAGCCCCGAAAGAGTTCGCGTTGCTGTTTCTTTTTAAGAACAACATAGCTGCTTTTACCTTTTTTTTCCCCCTCCCACAAGTCATAATTGTTTTCACCCTATGAAGCAGCCTGCTATTTTGGCCACGGTCTTTAATTATGATCGGTGTGTTATTGCTCAACAGAGCATAGCAAATTGCCATTATGTTGTTTGCCTGAGCCTAATCTAATTGGCACATTGTCACAAAAGTAATTATCTGTCATTTAAATTGATGCCATAAGCACAAGTTAGAGGAACACCTGCTGCCACAAGCAGGACCCAGACTTCGCTCTTCTCCCCCTCTCTGTTTCTCTCCAGTTCTCTTTGGCTTTCTTAACTGATATTCTACCAGTTGCTACGACCCTGTCCATACCTTGCAAGGTGCTTGGCTTTTATTTATACCTTCAGAAGTCTTGCACATAAAGGACAACATAAAGTCTTCAACCCAAGAGTAGTATAAAGCTAATATTGTGTAGAATTTTGTAGACTAGAAACTAAAAGCACTACTGCTGCTGTCATACCCATACGACATATTTTTACACTTCGTTATGCTTAGACTTTTATACCTCAGAGTTTACAATTTCTTTCTGTAGAGTTTATAAATTATGCATAATTAGTTATAAAATAAAAATAAGAGAATAAAAATAGCCTTTTATTTAAATTCTGTTTTGTGTTTGTAACGTTTGTAGATATTGTAAGTTTCCAGCCAAATTTTAATAGCTTTTTTTTTTTAGATATAATTTTTAACATTTTTATTCTTATTTTAATTTTATTGAAAAATTCTATTTTTCATTTATTTGCACTCTTTAGCAATTCATCTCAACATAGTGAAATCTTTTTTTGGGGGGGTCGCGGACAGTTGTATAAGCATTTCTCTACATATCATACTGTGCATAGTTCATGTATGTGAGAAATGTTGAATTAAAATTTTGATATTAATTCATATTACACACCATATCCACCATAAAGACTTGTCCGTACACGGGAAGACAGTTTCAGTGTAACATAAACAAAATCAAAGTGATCGTGCTTTACGATAAAAATGTGGTGCAGTTTATTCATAGCTTGAAGCACTATTTTAACAAACACCTGCATATGAACTTTCTTACTTTGTATATTTTAAAATACAACTATGATTTTATATAGTTTATGGTTTAACTTTTTGTTTTTTTTTATAGTAAAAAATATTTTGTGGTGCATGTCTTTACCAACATCTCAATTTTCTGACATTGTGTACTACCTACACATGATACAGTATAAACACAGTTAACACTGATTTACAGATATCCAGCTAGTGCTTTTTTTTTTATAGATAAAGTTCAATATTTATCTACAATCTCTGTATTTTAACGGTGTAGGATTGCTTACTGATTCTCCAACCTCAGAGTCTGACTCTTGTTTCATGACGTGGAGTTTCTCTGCAGCAGATCATGGGCGGTTCTTTCTGTCTACCCATTAAAAATTCAAAGGAGGAGGAGACGATGATGAATCGGTCTTTATTAATTTTAGCTTTGTATAAATAATTCATGGCTCTTTGACTCCTTCCTATCTCCCCCCTCTGGCCCTTTCAGCCCTGTAGCCTTAGTCTCTGTCACATCTGATATCCGGACAGTTCATCTGGACGTCGGATACGCCATGAATAGTTTCTCCGGAGTTCTGCACTGTCCAGCTGTTTCCTCATCCGAAACAAATGCGTAGCAGAATATTTTTGGGTATTGTTGAGCTCTGTGAATAAATAAGCAAAATCGCTGAAATGATGACAGTGTCTTTTTTTTTATTTTTTTTTTTAGTCTGTCTTTTTTCTGAGCTTGTGAGCTTATTTTTAGTGTTTAGCTGAACTGCTGGTCAGCCTTCAATTTCTGTTTTTAAACAAGTCATTTACCTGGAGCTCTGTTTGTTTACAGCGATAATCATGATGACCTTTTAGTAAAAAAAAGAAAAATATTCTTTCATCTATTGAGTCTTCACACAAGCAGATTTCATAATTATACCCTGGCTACAGTGAATTCAGGAGCAATGAATGAATTCATGGCCTCCTTTTGCTTTAGATAGTCGCTATCCTGTTCTGTTTTTACCCCGTCTTCGTAATGTCTTATCTTAGATGTGGGCCTCAGATCCATCAGATTTATTGTTTGATAAAGTTGCCACTGATCTGCCGTAAATGTAGCTGTCAAAGGCTCTTGTCTGAAGGGACCCACAGTTTGCCCTTGACAAATTGGGTTCTGAAAGGCAATTCCTTTCACCGGTTCAGGAAAAAGAGCATTGGCTTGACAAGACAGGCAAGAGGCATCTTCTTGAGACAGGGATATAAATAAAATACAAAATGAAGAAGGAAAAAAGGAAGGGAAAAATAAATCAGAGGGTCCCCTCCCTCTTTCATTCTGGGCCAGACGGATGCGCTCGGGTGGGAGTCAGGGTTGTCAGTGATAATCTTATCTGCCGATGACGGCTAGCAGAAACGGCACAAAGGCAGCCGAGCCTGACTCGAGGTCTGATGGGCCGCCGATTGCACAGATGTCCAATAGAGAGGCAGTTGCCGTGGAAATGATGAATGACGTGTGGCCTGGCCTTTTGCCCTCTAGCCATAGGATGGTGCTCAGAAAAACAAGGGAATCTTCTCAGTCATGAGCATCTCACAAAGTTTGAAAACTGTTTGCAGACTTGAAGAGGGTGGCCAGACCTGTGGATGCTCCTATATTCCTGAAAGTATATCCTTGTCAAAACGGTGCTTAATTGAAACTCCTTAACTGAACCGAGTCTTTTCAAAATGGCTTAAATTAACTTGCCAACCTTTCATAGAATGGAGTTTCTGTTCATTTTCTAATTTGGGTTTCCTTCTGGTTTTCCAGTTTCCTCCCATCTTTTAAAAACACTTTTAGCTATGCTCGATTGGTATGTATGAGAACATGGTCCATCCATTGTGTGTTCCAGGCTCTCATACCCACAAGATAGGCCCTGGATCAACCAGGATTAACTGCTTACTAAAGAAAAGAAACCCTCGTATAATGCAACCACAGCTGGACCCCATACAACCAGTATCTATTAAGACACATGCACACAGCCTTATTTGATTTGCACAAAATTTTAAGGATTTTGACATTTTGAAGTCTTATGACCCCAGCTTATTAATCAAAAAGAGCACTTTAAAGTCAGCGTTTTCTTATTGGTCACTAGCTCTGCTTACTTTAATCTCTATCTTTTAAGCTGTTCCTTGTTTCTTGGCTGCTTTGTTTATGGCTGAAATGTTCAGAACTAGGGTCCGAGGCAGTGGTGATAATCCTTCTGCATTCTGCATGTTCATTCCCTACGTTGCAGTGGCTCCCATCCAGTACATAAATACTGTATATCTTAAATGTTTTTTTCTTAGTTTTCCTGCTGTTTTTTAAAAACTTTCTTTGTGCCAAAAAGACACACATTTCAGAGTGAAATGCAGATAGGGATACTACTGTATGCATTTACCTATGTGTGTTCCTGGCTCGTAACCAGCGTTCACAGGATAGGCCCTGGATCAACCAGGATTAACTGTTCACTAAAGATGAATGCAGAAAAGAAAACCACATATGATTGCCCTGTCCAGACGCTCACTGCCTGTAACATGGCCCTAAATACCTGATGAGCTGCAGATGGACTAACTCTGTGCTCACCAAGACGCAGCGGGAATATCATGAATGCAGCATTATGTGCTTTACTGAGACATGGCTGTATGAGCTAACCCCAATCGCCGGGTTTCAGACAGTACAGGCTGCTAAAGCCTGCAGGCTGAGCGGTGGATTGTACTGTTTATTTACAACAGATGGGAGTAATCCCAGACATATTACAATTAAAGAACGTATCTGTAGCCCATATATCGAACTGTTAGCCATGAGTTTGCGTCCATATTATTTTCCACGAGAGTTTACATCTGCTGCTATTATTATTATCTCAGTTTACTGTACATTCCACCAAGCGCAGCTGCCGATGTTGCGTGTGATACAAATACAACATTGTAATGCTCTCATAGCCGTTTTAGGAGACGTCAATCATGCTCTTGTTTTCATCAGCGATGCCAACTTTTTATCGGTTTCTGAATTAAAACTTTGGACTTATTATATGCAAACATGAAGAATACATAGACATTGAGTTCGATTCACCCTCTTGTCAGATCCGACCACAACCTGGTACTTCTCACCCCCATCTACACACCAATCATTCAGTAGCAGCCTGTGACCACAAGAAAGGTACAAAGGTGGACACAGGAAGCTAATGAGACTCTGCAGGACTGCTTTGAAGTAACAGTCTGGAATGCACTCTTTGAGCCCCATGGAGATGACACTGGCTCCATGACAGACTGCATAACAGAGTATATTAACTTCTTAATGGTGGTCTGGCATGAAGAATATTACCAGTTTTAAGGTCAAAGACTGAGGGAGACCTGAGCAGAGCCAATGAGCTGAACCATTTCTTTAACAGGTTTAGTGCAGGATCCCCAGCTATCCCTTCTGCTCCCTCCTCTAGCCGCACAAAAAAAAACACACCCTCCCTCTTCTCACAGCCTTCACAATTGCTTCTCCTTCTCACAACTCCCCAGTGAATAACAATAGCAGATCACACTCTTCATATCTCCACACCCAAACCCCCACAATGGACTTCACGGCACCTCCACCACCCCCATGCATCTCTTCTATCTTGTCCAACAAGGTAGTTGGGGGGTTTGGGTGGGGTTGCCCTCTACTTCCCTCAACCCCCTCCCTGTTTCAAGAAGTCAGGTGAAGAGGAGGACAAGGCTGCAGGAGTTCTGAAGGCCTGTGCAAAAAGCTATGTGAGATTTTACAGCACCTGTTTAAACTCAGCCTTACTCAGAAGTTGTTTTCCATGCTGTAGAAGACATCCTGCCTTGTTCCATCCCCAAAGAAATCATCATCATCCATCATCTATGACTACAGACCAGTTGCTTTTTACATCTTACATAATAGAGGTTTTGGAGAGGATAGTGTTGGCTCATCTCAGACCTCAGATGAATCCCTTCCTAGACCCACTACATTTTGCCTACCGCCCTCAGGT
The DNA here is from genome assembly GCA_030068275.1 of Clarias platycephalus. NCBI lineage: Eukaryota > Metazoa > Chordata > Actinopteri > Siluriformes > Clariidae > Clarias > Clarias platycephalus. The sequence continues at coordinate 4,418,572 of JAQQZT010000009.1, read as the reverse complement.
TGTGTGGACAATGACATCAGCAAGCTCTTTCTCAATTAGACAAAGCAGCCCAGTACTGTGAGAATCACATTCTTTGGTTTCTCCAGTGCCCTCAACACAATCCAACCTGCACTGTCGCAAGAGAATCTCTTGACCTCCTGGATCACTAAGTGACCAGGACTACACCAAACACTGTACATGTGCCTTGCTGTTCACACTGTCCACAGATCGGACTGGAAACATAACACAGACGCTGTCTACAGCAAAGGACAGAGGAGACGCTACTTCTTGAGGAAACTCAGGTCCTTTAATATCTGAAGCTAAATGTTCCAGATCTTTTATCAGTCTGTTGTTGCAAGTGCAATATTCTTTGTTGCTGGCTACAGGGTACCAGCCTCAGAAGCAGTGACTCTAAGCAACCCAAAAAACTCATCAAGAAGGCCAACTCAATATTGGGGACTCCCCTGAAGTGCTTGGAGTTGGTGGTGGAGAAAAGGATGCAACACAAACTGTTAACCATCATCATACCCTTCAATCCCTCCACAACCTACTGACTAAATAGCGGCGTGCTTTTAGCAAAAGAATCCGAAAGAAAGTCTTTTCTGCCAACTGCATTTAGACTTTAAAAATAACTCTGTGAGGGAGCTCCTGCTCTGACATACGTTAGGGTCATATACATTCTGTTGTCCACATGATTGCACTGATATGATCATGTTATGATTATTCTTGCTTTTTTATTAATATTGCAACTTGCTGGTGCTCCTTATGTACAGATACTTAAGTTCCTACGTGTATATACAAACAGTATATTATTATTATTATTATTATTATTATTATTATTATTATTATTTTACAACACTTCTCCTCATTAATGCACCTTAACATGCAGTTTTTCACATTCTCAACTGACTGCACTATTGTCAACATTGTCTCATAGGCTTTATTATTTGTATTTTATTGTTTTTCAAATAACTTCACTTTTTTTTTCTCATTGTGATTTTTTTTTATTGTACTCTAGCCATAATATTCTTCTACTCCTTTTTGCTTGTATGTTGTATAATCTGTGAACTGGCTACTGTAATGTTGAAATTTCCCTTTGGGATTGATAAAGTACTGCTGTCTGTCTGTCTGTCTGTCTGTCTGTCTGTCTGTCTATCTGTCTATCTATCTATCTATCTATCTATCTATCTATCTATCTATCTATCTATCTATCTATCTATCTATCTTTACTGCAGTTTAAATTAAGTAGAATTAAGCAATGAGTGGTAGCCTGCTATTGTGGACCTTGACAAAGAAAAGAAAAAACAGCGAGCAAGGATCTCCCGACAACAGGAATTTGGAGGTCATAACATTCCATATTTTGAAGAAAAGGAAAAAAAAAAGCTTCTGACAGATAATTTGTCATCATATCAATGTTAGCTCAGCGCATACTCTCCTATGCAAGACAACAAGCATGCTTTATCCACTTTGTATCCCTGTGTTAACTTTCTCAATCTACTTGTCGGCCTGATCCTGATATCTCCAGCATCCGGCAGGGAATGGTAACAGCTTGGCCGCTGCAGGCCTCCATCCGAATCTCGGCTTATTGACCAGCTTTTTGCTTGATCAATATTTAATGTCCTCTTTGACAGAGATCACATTCTGTGGTGAGCGCTTTTTTTTTTTTTTTACTTCTTTCTTTTTCTTTTTTTTTTTACCCTTCTCTTAACCACACTGCTTGGCCTGGGGTCTGGCTGGCTGCTTGGATTTTTTTTCCCCCAGTGTTATTACATGTAAAAGTGGCATTTGGAGTCACACACTCTGCTTCACTGGCTTGTCTGATTTCTTTTCAGATCTGACTGCCGATGTCAAGATGAAGCCATGGGGTGAGGGGGGCCTATGCAAGACAAGTACAGATTTTGTTTCTGCTACTAAATGGCTTGTTGAAGTGATAACGCCGTGTGTCAGCCGTAGTCTGGGCAACCAAGAAAACTTTCCTTTAGGGTAGACAATAGATGCTGTCTACCCCATACCCTATATAAACACACCTTGTATATATACAGTATATATATATACATAAAATGTAGTATTTGGCACTCCCAAGACTAGGTGTAGTGACCGTACATGGGGTTCCTGGGTTTACAAATGAGGTTCACATTAGCTTTTATGTGCTAAATTGTTACATGGAGTCATAAAGCTGCAGTGTAATTAAAATAGCATAGTTTATCAATAAAAACAGACAGGTTTACCTCTCCGCTACATAAATCAGCATTGTGTTTCAAATTGCATACACATGTACTATTCTAATTCAAATATTATTTGTTCATTCATTTTTCATTATGGAGCCAGAAATAAAAAAATTTAAAAAAATAAAACTCTGTATTCGTTTCCAAAACCAAAATGGGAAAAAAAACTGATGACGAGCGCTTGCTTTCCATTTTCTCTTTTTTATTGGACGCAAATGGTCTAACCCAGATGTTTTTACTTGTGCTGAATAACTGTCTTTATTTTATTTAATTTCTCCTGAATGGTATTAAAAATTTCGTGAAGTGGGTCATTTAGCCACACAGGGCTTTTATGGGTGTTTTTTTTACTTTTAGTTCTAACATAACCAAAAACGAGCTTCCACAAGCCCTTCACAAGAATAGCAACTTCACTTTATATACTTATATATAAGTAATATCTTGCGAGAAGGAGTGCCATTGTACTGAATATCAGCACGGCTGTAATGCAGACGTAGGCACAAGGCTGCGGTGGTTCTATGGATTAACGAACCTGAGCTGTTTTTCTTTTCTTTTCTTTTTTTTTAATGGCCACAGCTGATGTAAGATTTTGCATCTCCTGTCTTTCCAGGAAAAGTTACAACTGTATTTTGGAGGTGATGGTCATCAAGTCTTCTCAGTGTCATCTTCAAGTGTTTTTTTTATGCTCTCAGGTTGCTATTTCTAGTTCTCAGTTTGAGCACAAGAAACTTTCTCCATGAACTTGTGTGTAAGATGACCAAACAGCTCACTTTTTATTAAGCAGCGGTGGACAAATCACTAGCCCAGGCGTCTGGGATGAGCAGATTGCGTGTCTGTGCCATCGGTTTTTCAATCGAGTGATAATGAAACTAGTCAGCTGCAAATAATGTCCTAGTCTGTGACAAGAGAATGACACAGCTTCTAGCTGAAATTTCAAAGACTTTTTTTTGTCAAGGTCTGACATGATGCTTCATCAGCATTGTCATTACCAAAAGGCTATGATAAAAACTAAGGCTAAATATTGTCGCTCCTCTCAGGGATTCAAGTAATCGCTTAATTTTATAAGCTGTATTAATACACATAATTAGCTTGACATAATTTTGCTTGTTAGTGCTGTTTAGCCTAGTTAATTGGGCCTCTTTGTTAGCAATAATATGAACCTGGGCAGGCACAGTGGACCATTGAGAGTCCCCCCTAGGCTAACTAATGAATTTATTATTTGTCCACTCCTGAATAAAGTATAGTTCATGAGCCTTTGGTTAGACAGGTTAGAGTGTGAAGTACACCTGCTTAACTGTAACACGCTTGCTAAACTTCACAAAAAAACGAAAAACAGAGACATTTTCATCTACATTTATCTTACGCTGTCTGATTTACAGTAAATGTAATGAGCTAATCAGTGTGTTGATACTGGTAAGGCTAATGCAACTTTAATATCCTACTTAGAGTCCTCTTAACCATAATAATGCCCTGTTTTTTAAATATGTTTCAGTATGTCTCCTTAATGGTTCTCCAAGGGACATCCTTTATTGAAAGAATCTCTTACCATAATGGAGACTTAAGAACTCTGACTGCTTAAACAGAGCGCTAACCTGCATGGTCATTTTATCCATTAAATCATTGGCAGATTTTTATTTCTTTTTTTATTTGAGTGAATATAAAGCAAAACATTAAACTTTTTTTTACTTCAAGGATCGAAATGTAATAAACTGACAACACCCCCCCCCCCCCCAAAAAAAAAGTAAAATTGGCCCACACATTATGGGCTTAGTGCACCCTTTTCACAGAGACAGTGTATAACCCTTGTATGTTTTTAAAAATCGCTCCCCAGGTAGTGCCCCTAAATTATGTAAAAGCAACTAAATCACTCCATAGCAGGCAGACCGGTGTCTACGTCCTATCCAGTGCACTTTACATCTAGAATTTGGACCATTTTTACTCCCTAGTTTTTATCCATCTCTGTTGTTGCACACTAGTGAGCAAGATAGCATCAGATCCAGAGGCCCCAAAACCAGATTGAAGTGAGTAAATGATGAAAAAATACGTGCCAAGAGAGCTGCCCTCTCTGCCAGCCTGACGATGACAGCCGTGCTCTTGTACATGTCAAAAGAGATACGATGATTGCACGATTTCAAGAAAGTGCCGACGCCGGGTGCGACCGATCGGCGGCATGCCGAGCAAGAGCGCTTATGTGTGTGTGTGTGTGTGTGTGTGTGTGTGTGTGTGTGTGTGTGTGTGAGAGAGAGAGAGAGAGACAGACAGAGAGAGAGCTTGTGTATCATTGTTTGTTGTAG
>JAQQZT010000009.1:4400002-4412639 GCA_030068275.1 Clarias platycephalus | reverse complement strand
TATATATATATAATTCTTATAATTTATAATAAAAAAAAAAATCTGACATTGTGAATGAAAGTTACTCAGTACTTCGGTAGTCTTTTCACCAAATAATTTTAAAATACTGTAATATTTTGGATGACTACTTTTTACTTCTACTTGAGTAATATTATTTTGAAGTACAGCTACTCTTACTCTTAACTTTAACTGTTTCTATAGAAACAATAGCGTACAAGACCGAGAATGATGATAAGTGCGTAAACCTGTGATTTTGTTCATAAGCTGGAACGAGTGTCAGAGCCGCTGTGAGAAAATTCACACTAATCAGAGTTGAGAGTAAAAACCATCACAAGGCAAAAAGACCTTTAGACTATTCGATCAAAATGCATTTGGCTAATTGTGAGGTCATACCCGTGGCACTCAATTAATTTAATTCACATTTAAAACGAGTATCGATTCGGAAAACCTGTCTGATTATCAATCTCGATGCCTTTGGATGTTTAGCTGGCGATTCTACACAGGAAAGCTTATAAATCATCTTTTACAGAGAGGGAGAGCTTTTACCGTTTGATATATAACCCAATTCAAAGATGATGGAGATATTTTCAGGTCACTCAGGCTGCATAACTGCGTTTTTCCCATGGCTAGGTAATAGAGAGTTGCATAAACCTTTGCTCTCTAGTGGTATTGCATCGCCTGTTTTATTAGTGCATCAGCGAATAGCTTCAGAGTTACTGCTTTGCCCTCACAATCAAGATGATATCTTTTTAAAAGACCATTGTTATGAAATATTTCAGACACATTCTCTGTAGTGTGATGCAAAGTGCTGGATGCAGTGTACATTTCTGCCGGCCTAGGATATGCTTTAAGCACTGAATGGTTCTCAGGCTGAAAAATAACACTGACCCTTTTTGTTTTTTTGGATTTAGTTTTTTACCCATTTAGGACGTTTTTTTTCCATTGTGTTTTTAAGAAATATTTGCTTTTCACAATGATAATGATGCTGAGATGTCTGTGAAATCTTAGCTGAATTCTATACGAGGATGATGTAAGATAACAAGATAATGCGCTGCAGATCTCCTAACAATAGTCCTGCAATTAAAGAAAATGACTGCATTCTTTTTACTTCACCAATCAGGACTGCATGAATGAGGAATACAAATGTTCTTTAAAGTGAGCGGTAGGTAATACGGATACTTTTTTGACAATTAGCCTTCTAGTTTCAATTACTTTTTTGCTGTTGTAACATGTTTGTAGCTGTTAGACAGGCACTGATTGCAACTTTCCTGGCCTTTCCCAATTCTGATTCTCTTTCTTTACAATAACTATAATTGACAGCAGTCACCTATTGTACATTTTTGTACAATTCAATTCAATTGTATTTTCTTAATAAAAAAATGAATTTTTTTTATATTTTCTCCAAAACTTATGTAGGTTATAGAACCTTCTCTCAAACAAAAAAAAAAAATCAGAATGAAAAAAAGAAAAAATAGAATAAAATGAGGCAATAGCTACCAAGCAGAAAGGGTGAAGGCTACTGCACGCTTCCTCCGAGACGGGTGACGCCAACTTGACTACATTTTGTCAAACTGCTGCTCACGTACTGGGAAGAAAAAAGTATTATAATTGTGAGCAGACTGGCTAGTGCCGCTCGATGTGCGATCCCTGAACCTACAGCCCTAGACGTTCCCTAAACTCAAAAGTGGTTTTCTTGATCGTACACAAATTCAGATCAGTAAAGAATTGGATGTCTCTGAAGCTGGTCAGCCGGTCATCAGTTTTGGTCGATCAAGCTGAAAACTGGATGATTCCGGTCACCGAACAATCAATTGGTGCATCTTTAAGTAGCTCTCTTGTTAGTTTCATGCTGTCCTTCTATTGGTGACTTTTAGATAAGCGCTTGAACAGCACTCAGACATTTCCATTTGTCGCTGCCAGAACTTTGTAGTGTTCATTTTTGATTTGCAATGGTATTAAATAAAATTTTATGAAAAGAGCTACTATGAAGTCAACTTTAAAACCTTTTTTTTGGGGGGGGCGGCGGTGAATTTATATTCTAATTTAGATTTTAAAAGAATTTCACAGTTTAAAAAATTGCGAAAATCAGATATTATACTCCACAAACTTGTATAATATAGTCATCATTTGCAGGCATATTATTAGAAATGTTACGTATATAACAATATTTTATGTTGATCAGAATATCAGACATGATTTGTGGTGTGTGTGTGTGTGTGTGTGTGTGTGTGTGCACGCACAAAGTGTCCTAGATATATGTAGACTGTATATGTTCTCCTGGATCAACTCACTTGGGAAGATCAAGATATTTTGCGGGTTTTTGCATTACACAGAGCTTCTTCAGCTTTAAGATAAAGGATGTTTGGGCCCATTTATTGCCGGATTTCACACAACACTCTTTAAAAACATTAATTTATTCGTTACAATAATATCCGGTTCACGTACAGGCTGCGGCTGTGATTTCTGTGTCGAAACGAATTCATACTCAAGTTTAATCGGTTGGTTGGAACTTCATCCCCTCAGGCCTACAGCAGCATTTTTATATTTCCACACTCGCTGCACACCGCAACGCTTGAAGTACGTTGACACTCTCTTCACACTTTGTGTATGCAAGAGAGGCCGTCTTAAAACAATTAACTACAGACTTTCATAATAACCCTCTGACCAAGCCTGCAAATATTGTTTGGTCCTAGCTGGAATTAATTAAGCTTCCTACCAAGGGAGAGGATGACAGTGTGTGATAATTTTTTTTACGTGATATGGACCATTGACTGCCTTTCCATAGCTCAGGAACAATAATGAGAGAAATATCTGTGGATCCATTCAGAGCACTGATTGTTTGTGGGTATTAAATTGTGCGTACATCTCTGAATGCCAGGGCGAAAGAGGAAAGCCATTGTCAAAACATTTGATAGCAAATTGCTTTCTCCACCATTGTGCCAGGTTTGATGGATTCTGTGTTTCTGAAATGGACAGAATGGAAAGGGCCAAGCTTCGAAAGGCAGGCCACGGTGGAGAATTCATCCCAGAGATATCTAAAGTGCCGATTGTTCTTGGCACACGGAAGCGAGGTACGAGCTCCAACAAAGACGGACACGGAGCCTTTTTTTTGCCTTTCTTCACACTTTAAATCATGAAAAGAAGACTTATATAAAAAGGGGCTGAAGTATTGGAACAGGTCAGCAGTGAGCCATGGCAATGGCAATTCTGCTTATTCATACACACACACACCGCTCCCAGGTCATTTTCCACCTTCACACACCAGATTAAAATAAGCCGTTAAAATATTCCTTTGCAAGGCTGATATTCAAATAGCTAGGTGCTTCCTTCTAAAGTCCCACCACCATAGCACAATTTCTAATTTTCTATAGCTGGTGCGTGAAGGTTACACTGTAGGACACGTGACTGCACTGCGTCTCATTTTTGTCTGTGGAATAAAAACGGTTTACATGGAAATATTGACTGATAATGGTTATTTTTTACACATTAACTTCTTTCTGTTAATAATATAACGTCTTATTTTTATCGAAATGTTGAACAAATCTGGGGACATGAATGAAAAGGATTTTTCATCTTTGAGATCAGAAAAGTGTGATCGTAAAGATCTTGCAGGAGGTAGAGCTGTTCAAACACACATTAAGGACTATGCTTACACAACTTAAAGCTTCCATATTTTGCTATTTAACTAGTTCGGCTAAAACACCACTAACATAATCAGTTTTTATATGTATCAAATTCCCCCATTTCAGTTCTTGTGAGAAAGGATCTAGTTCAGTGTTTATATAAATGAGCAACTGTTGAATTACACCCTGTTACAGTACCACTGAGCCAGGCACTGCTACTGCCAAACCACGCCCCATTACCACAAAGTTAGACCCCACAACTGCCAAACCATGCTGCATTACCTCCGAGCCAAACTCCACTACTGCCAAACCATGTCGATACCACCGAGCCAAACTCTGCTACTGCCAAACCACGCCCCATTACCTGCAAGCCAGACCCCTCTACTGCCAAACCACGCCCCGTTACCTGCGAGCCAGACCCTTTTACTGCCAAACCATGCCCCGTTACCTGCGAACCAGACCCCTCTACTACCTAACCATGCCCTGTTACCTGCCAGCCAGATCAATCTACTGCCAAACCATTTCCTGTTACTGCCAAGCCACACCTCTACTGCCAAACAACAGCTCGTTACCTCCAAGCCAGACCTCTCTACTGCCAAACCATGCCATGTTGCCTATGAGCCAGACCCCGCCACTGTCAAACCATGCCCCGTCTGACACCATGCCTTTGTGTCAGACCTCAACTCTGCCAAACTATGCTCTGTTACCTCTGTGCCATACCTTGCTCCTGCCGAACCACGCACCGTTAACTCTGGCCCATACCTTGCTACTGCCGAACCATGCCAGATGAAATCCAGCTTTATAATTGTCCATTGTTCAGAAAGCAGTCCGATGGGAAATGTCACATAAAACTTTGAAGATAACTGAAGCAACAACACTACTACTGCCAAACCACTCGCAGCCCCATTGCCTGCGAGCCCTCTAATGCCAAACCACGCCCTGTTACCTGTGAGCCAGACTTTGCAACTGCCAAACCACTACCTGTTACCTCAGAGCCATACCTTGCTACTGCCGAACGATGCCAGATGAAAACCAGCTTAATAATTGTCCATTGTTCAGAAAGGAGCCTGATGGGAAATGCCACATAAAACTTTGAAGATAACTGCAGCGACATTACTTATTATGAATAAATTCTGAAGTTGTTTTTTTTTTTTTTCCATTAGCAGCCACTAACTGAGCATGTCTGACTTTTTGTCCTGCTGTTGATGTCTAATGCTTGCCTCACAACACAAGTTTACTCTAGGGAAATAAAATGGAGATTCTCTGGTGGAACTGATCCCTGAGACGGAGTGGCAAATCACCACCCTTTATTCCTCGTAGCCATCACCTATGGTAGCGAATTAGAATCTTGGATTTTAAAGGAAACAGTATAGAAATTTAATTACAGAAAAAGAGGGGAGTGTGTTTTTCCACACACAAATACAAACAACATAGCAGCCCATTAGACTGTCCAAAATGATTTAAAAAGTTAAATTCTACATAATAGCTAACAAAAGAATGTTAATCCTACTGGCCACAGCTTAAAAGTTCGTATCTTGACCATGCAACAGCTAGGCCAATAAGAGCAAAATTGTCCATGCTCTCTGGGAGATGAGCGACGACATGCTCACTCTCTCCTGTCAGTCACAGCGACATTAGACAATGAGCTGATGATGATTATGGGGGGATTGTTCCAAGATTAAATGGTCGGATAAAACAAGCTAGAAAGAGAGATGCGTGATTTTAAATCACGGTATTGAAACTGTATGTTTCATACCCAAAGTTATCTATTTAACAATAATTATTGTAGACTATTTTTTATTTATTTATATCATGCTATGGTTTAAATCAAAATCAGCTGGAAAGCATGTATTTAAGAGGGTCTCAAAATTGTATCAAGGCATGGAATTGGAATTAACCAGCATTGTTTTCATGCTGACTTTTTAGAATGTTAATGATCTTTAGTGAAAGTGCGCCAGTCATGATAAGGGCTGGCCGATGTCATATTGGGGTAAATTATATTATGATACACTTAACTAAGATAGATCTGCTAATCATAACCTTTCATTTTATGATTTTTTAAAAAACTTTTTAAAACATATTTAAATATGTTTTCAGTGTTGACCAAGTAAATCATAGTGTAAAAATTGGCGAAGTTACATCATTGGTAACGCATATGTTGAACAAATGTTTTCAAGTACTACTGTGCTATGATATTTTTATTATATCACCCAGCCCTCGTCATGATATTTATGAACAGAGTAAGTCAACACGATGTTTCTACTTAGCTAGCACCGTTATTAATATGTATTCATACATGACTCAGAGGCTTGATTATTTCCTGACGCGCTCAGGATTAGTGCGTAAATTAATTCATCATTATGAAAGCATTAGTTAGGTATTACTATGTTGCTTATTTATGGACCGCTAAAGTGTCACCGCAATAGTGTGTAAGATGGGTAGGATGAGAAAGGGGCCACTTAGGACACACCAAAGTTTGAGCACAGCATGCATTTGCATTCATTAGTGAAATTTAATGCAGCGTTGTCATGCATATAGCTCACCACTGCTGTGCATAATTAAATTAGGTCTGAGAAGAACTCTTTGGTCATCTGTTTTACCTTATGACAAAGTGAAAGGGCTTTAAACATGCATGGTTTGAAGGAAAAATAAAATGTGGATAATTTGCTTAAATGAGCCATTTACTTTTTACATTTCATAGTGCATTGCAGCATTAAGAAAAGATTTATAACACCTGTTGTATTTATGCCACAGATCATAATAGAACGCATCTTTATACAGTACCTGCAGATGCACTATATTGCCAAAAGTATTTACTCACCCATCCAAATCATTGAATTCAGGTGTTCCAACCACTTCAATAGTTACAGGTTTATAAAATCAAGCATCTAGGCATGCAGACCGCTTCATTTGTGAAAGAATTAGTCGCTCTCAGGAGCTCAGTAAATTCCAGTGTGGTACCGTGATAGGATTCCACCTGTGCAAGTCCAGTCCACTCGCTACTAAGTATTCCAGAGACAACTGTTGGAAAAAACGTGGAAGCGATTGGGAACGACAGCAACTCAGCCACAAAGCGTCAGGCTACGTAAAATCACAGCGGGCTCAGTGAATGCTGAGACACACAGTGCACAGAGGTCGGCAACTTTCAGCAGGGTCAATAGCTACAGATCTCCAGACTTCATGCGGCCTTCAGATTAGCTGAAGAACAATGCGAAAAATAGAGAGCTTTATGAAATGGTTTTACATGGCCGAGCGGCTGCATCCAGGCCTTACATCACCAAGTGCAATGCAAAGCATAGGATGCAGTGGTGTAAAGCACGCAGCCACTGGACTCTAGAGCAGTGGAGACATGTTCTCTGAAATGACTTTTACACTTCTCTGTCTGGAAATCTGATGGATGAATCTGGGTTTGGTGGTTGCCAGGAGAACGGTACTTGTCTGACTGCATTGCCAAGTCTAAAATTTGGTGGAGGGGAGATTATGATGGGGGGTTGTTTTTCCGGAGTTGGACTCGGCCTCTTAGTTCCATTGAAAATAACTCTTAATGCCTCAGCATACCAAGGAATTTTGGACAATTTCATGCTCCCAACAAAGTTTTTGGGGACGGCCCCTTCCTGTTCCAGCATGACTGCACACCAGTGCACAAAGCAACGTCTATAAAGACATGGATGAGCGAGTTTGGTGTGGAAGAACTTGACTGGCCTGCACATAGTCCTTACCTCAACCAGGTAGAACAACTTTGGGATGAGACTGTGAGCCAGGCCTTCTCGTCCAACATCAGTGTCTGACCTCACAAATGCACTTCTGGAAGGATAGTCAAAGATTCCCATAAACACACTCCTAAACCTTGTGAAAAGCCTTCTCAGAAGAGTTGAAGCTGTTATAGCTGTAAAAGGGGGCGGGGCCAACATCATATTAAACCCTATGGATTAAGAATTGGATGTTACTCAAGTTCATATGCATGTGAAGGCAGGCCACCTAATATTTTTGGCAATTTATTCCAGGTCTGGTAAGCGACATTGGTGCAAGTTACCTTAAAACCCTCCTTAAAGTATTGCATTCAGTCTCACAACTTGTACTGTACAAAATCTTCCTTGGCTAGACCAGCAGATGAGATTTCTGCACCAATGAACAACCTGGAAGACGAGCAGCAACACCTCCTTGTCTCGATTGTTTAAATGATTGTGCTTGATGATTTTATTTCTAATTTACATACTGTACTGTACAGAACCCAGATTTTCTGTTGAAAGGAGCTAAAACATGAGCCAACCTCTGCCAAATGTTATTTAAAAAAATATTTTTAACCTCCCATACAAGAACACACAGCAGTCAACAAGAGATGAGAAGAACAGGATGGGAAGTGCAGTGCAAATGAGATGGTCTAAAATCAAGAGTATAAAGATATAAAATGCTAGTGCTGTGTCTAAAATGGATTTTGTTATACTGTAGGTTGGTATAATACAGAATCACAGTTTTTATGTAATGACAGGGTAGTAAAATATTGCTTTGAACAAGTCAGCTACTGTGTGTGAACTTGCAAAAAGGCTATATTATTATGTCTTGTATGAAGCTGTGATACTTAGATGTCAAGCTTTTACATTTATAGAAACACTTTTGTTCATCTTAACCTCTTCTGTGCTACAGGTATTTTAACACATGTGCAAATTGCATATGGACTAGATTATTATATAACCTGATAGTTCCCTATGCACAATTCCTCTTCTTTTAGGGGGGAAAAAACACTATAATTGACTCTAGTCAGATTTACTACAGTTTAATTACTTACCTTCCACATTTCTTCTTAGACATCTCTGTTCCTAGTCACAGACTCCAGCACCTCTTGAGTGATCCCCATATGTTCCCAAGCCATCTGTGAGATTTAATACACTATATGAAGAAAATATTTCCATACCATCACACCTTTTATGTAGTTCATTTTTCAAACTTTTGTCACAAAGATGGAAGCACAAAATTGATGTCTTTGTTTACCTTAGTATCATAATTTCCTTTCACTGAAACCTGTTCCAGAAAGACAGTCAGCCTGTCCATTGCGAGCTCCATGCAGGCAGGGTTTGCCATGTTTGGAGTGGAAGAATTCCGCCCCCGAAACAACTTTTGGATTAACTGGGACACAGACTGTACCCGAGGCCTCCTCAGCCAATATCACTGGATGACCTCACTAATGCTTTCGTAGCTGAACATGCAAGCCACGGAAGGTTCAAAATCTGGTGAAAATCCCAGATGATCAACAGGAAAGAGGGACCAAATGTGGGACAGAATGCCCAAAAATTATTAATGGGAGTAACAGTCTGTTTTCCACAAAGTTTTTAGACCATATTGTGTATCTCAAATGGGTCCCCGGTATCTCCGTGGTATCCCTCCAGTCACACTTGCGTGGTATAGCTTCTACTTGATCTTCAGGTTTCTTATGCATGAGTAACGGGAAAAAGAGCATGGTAGTTTTTGTATTTTCCTGCAAAACAAACTTTAACTATTTCACTCAAACACCTAAGAAAGGGCAATGCTTTTTAGCATGTTATCCCATCTAAATATTGCTACTCTTTAAATATGATTAGTGCTTCCCTCCCCCCATCTGATGAAATATAACAGTTTAATAATAATACGATGCACAAAAAACGTAAACATTTACGACTACAATTATTTAAAAAAACAAAAAAATACATTCATTTCAAATCAATTCATTTACATGGTAAGTGATTTATTTAATAATTCGATTATTCCATGCATGTTACAATCTAATACTATTCTGTCCGTGCTAGTGAGTGAGGTAGGATGATCCTAGTCTGACAAATACTGTAGTTAACAGCTCCCTTGAATAACTATCCAGGATGCAGCTCTCTTACTGTAGTTTCAGATGCTTACTGAAGAAAACCCTGTACTAAACTGTAATTAAAAAAAAAAAAAAAAGAACAAGTAAAAAAAACACTCGTTCCTCTTGTTATAAACATAAATTACATAAATAATATAGTTGCAACTTAAACATGTGAACTAACAAGTGCATTTAACATTCACAAGCAGCTAACATTAGCTATGTGTTAGGTTGTTGCTACATTGCTAGTGATTAGTACTATGCTAACGCATTACAAATCCAAATGTAATCACAATTTGCATCGTACAGTTTAATAATATTTCGCTGATGAAATTAACACTGCTTTAAAGGAAAGATGAATTGTCCGGCCTCTCTCTCTCTACTCATCACACTCATAGACAGGACTACTAGCATTCCAGGGCTGATAAGTAACCTCACTACCATCATCAGTGCATTCTCTTGCTTTGCCCAAAGCAAAACACTAATCTGCCTGTGTGTGTGTGTGTGTGTGTTTGGATATATTTTTTCACAATGATAACAATAATGAATAAGCAGAAGACTGCACATGTTCAGTCCGGATGAGGCACTTAAACAACATGCAGTGTTTTTAATAGAGCAATGGTGGGCGGCAATAATGTGCAATACTCTCTGAATGCTCTCTATTAGCAATGCTAAAAAGGACACATTTAGTACGGAGGGTTCATTTTTGAATGCGACTGCGAAAACAATAAAGGGGTTATTTAGTGTAGGATGAAGAACCTACGCTGTAATATAGATATTATTAAAAAAAAAAAAAAAAAAAAAAAAGGATTTGCGTACCTCAAGAGCCTCAACATCTGGCTCTGACTAGAAGACGTGACGGCTAAATATAAGTTAGTGGTTGAAAATGCTGAGAAGTATAGCGGTGTGCGCCTTAAACTTTGCTTAGATACTTTAGACCTTGGTGGAAATCTGCGTTTACGCTTTAGTGTTGGGCTTTTTGACAACACTTCTGCCTGGCTGACCTTAAAAGCGTTTGTGCAAGCATAACTTTCTCACATTAGAGAGTCCCGAGACCTTAATTATTCTATTGAATTGGGGTCAAGGATGGACCGCAACAATGTAATTACATTATATCAGCCACAACTCAAAGGTTATTATAGACATTTGCCGGCACACCGCACAGGTAAGTAACAGCTCAATAAAGATAAAAAAATGGCATTGGCGGATAGCAAAGGAGAATATTGGCTGTAGGCATTTCGAGAGCAAATAAAAAGCAAGGCACAGTCATATAGCCTGTCTGTACTCTTACACTTTTATGTGTTTCCTTCCCCAACAACAATCTTCATGGATGAGTCTAAAATCAGTTCACTTTGGTTCTGAAGCCGTGTGTGTGTGTGTGTGTGTATGCCCCCCACCCACAGAAGGTCATATGGTTAATGCAGATTTTAGTCTTCACGGGCTCTTAACTAGTTTTTAATCAGCGATTATTAACGAGCTGGAAGGCTGTGCAGGCTCTGGGCTCTCTAGCCGCAGGAGAGTGCCCGTCAATATGTCACATCAATTACTGAAAACCAGGCCATGCTGAAAGAGACAGGGGGGGATGAGAGTCTAAACTTCCCCCCTGATATCATATCTATAGTGTATTACTTCTGGAAGTGTTCAGAAAGTTATAAGGATTTGGAGATTTACAGATTTATTTCTGGGGAAAAAAGTATGTTTCTCTCAAACCGTTGAAATGCGCAACTTGTGGCAGTAAATCAGTGGCCAAGCTTGATCATAGCTCTCGACGTGCACTGCATGTCGGTTCGAGCAGAGCCTAGAGTTATTAAAATCCTGGCACCAGAAGCTTTGACCTCGAAGTTCAATGTCGCATCTGTTGCTTTCTGCTTTCTTCACCAACACAGTGCACATGTTTACCTCAACTCATTCTAAACATAGTCCTGACACTTGCCTCCCCATCAGACATATCAGTAATTGCCAATTACGCATGCCAGTGCTTCAGACTGCAGCTTAATTGCTGTTAATGAGAGTCGAGGCGCTGCAAGGTGTGCGCAGGCGTCGTGCGGCTTCATAAACAAGTCCCTTATAAAGCCGATGCCCTACTGTACACCGGAGCATGAATATGCATGCGAGTCGATTCGCCCCGGCTCATACTCATTTCGGAGCCAATCAGAGCCAACGTGCCTCGGCTCTGCCATTGACTAAGCGCCACTTTATTAGGGCCGCTGTTAGGCAACTTGAAGCCATAAGCTCAGATCTACCTTTAAAACAGATGAGGGCGAGTGTGGCATGGTCTTGGCTTCCACAGTGTGATAGCATCGGAATTGCAGATGCTTCACACCGAGTCATCGCAGGGGGCTGCAAGTCTTTTCAAAATGTACGACACCTGCATATGCTAATCAGTGCAGTGTGCACCTCTAAAGTTAGTTGTCACAGGAATGACGAATTAAGTCTGTTCCCTAGGTGATGGATGAAGTTCAGTTTTTGCCTAAAAAAAAAAAAGAAGTCTTTGTTTAAATTAATATGATGATGCACCTTGAAATGTGATCAAAGTATAGACCAGTTCAGAGCCAAATAACGGCTCTTTGGAAGAGGTGTAATTTGGAGACGGCATGGTTTTAGTCAGTAGTCTCGCGTTGGTTTCTTCTGTGTTTTTGCTGAATGTTTTTAACACAGTAGTATAGCGTTATTTATTAGTGTAATTTATTTCCATTACCAAGCATCCTGCTAGTCCACCAGTCGTGGTGAAGAAAAATATTGTGAATCTGATAGGGATGGAAATCTCTAGTGACCACTTGATGCGATATCAATATGATACCCAGGCACAGATTCTTTTTATGTTTTTTTTATGTTTTTGTAAGTACCGTGGAATCTTGGATTACAAGCATAATTCGTTCCGGAAGCGAGCTCGTAATTCAAAATACTCGTAAACCAAATCAAATTTTCCCATAAGAAATAATGGAAACTCATATTATTTGTTCCACAGCCCCAAAAAATAAATACATAAAAATAATTACCACAAAATATAAAGTAAAAATAAAACAAATTAACCTGCACTTTACATAAAAAAAAAAAGTACAAATAAATCCCGACAGATAAGTGTTTCCGTTTGTGCGCACAGGAGCTGTGTGTGTGTGTGTGTGTGTGTGTGTGTGTGTGTGTGTGTGTGTGTGTGTGTGTGAAGCTAAAGTAAGGAGCCCCT
>JAQQZT010000009.1:4363319-4398234 GCA_030068275.1 Clarias platycephalus | reverse complement strand
TATGACTGAAACCATTTCAAAACATTGGCTTTTAGACCCACCCAGGACTCTAATCGAGATAGTAATATAGAGTGATCAACAGTATCAAAGGCCGCCGATAGATCCAGGAGAAGCAGAATCACAGAGTCTCCAGAGTCAGTGGAGACATAAATATCATTTAGCACTCTCAAAAGAGCGGACTCTGTACTATGAGCAGACTTAAAACCAGATTGAAAAACCTCGTGAATACCCATGTTAGACACAAAAGATTGTAATTGGTCCAGCACAATTTTCTCCAAAACCTTAGAAACAAAAGGTAAGACAGATATAGGCCGAAAATTCTTTAGGGCAGAGGGATCCAGTGAAGGCTTCTTGAGCAGAGGAGTAACAGTAGCCACCTTAAGATTGGTCGGAACACAGCCCGTTTGAAGACATTTATTAATAAAGGATACCAAGCCTGGCCCAATCGAATCCAGAATTGAACTTAGGAATCTTGGATGGATGATATCGTTAGAGCACGAAGAGGGTTTAAGCCTGTCAATGACCTGCTTCAAGACCTGGACATTGATGGGTTCAAAAACCTCCCAAAAAGTGCGGATAGAAGGCAAGGTAGGTGAGTCCTTTAAGGTTACGGTGGGGCAAATGCCAAGTCTTAGGGTTTTAATTTTGTCGTTAAAGAATCTCAAGAATCCTTCACAAACAGCATCAGAAGCAACAGTCAAGGTATTAGCCAAAGGATTAACAACAGACTGAATAATTGAAAACAAAACCTTAGGTAACCCTTAGTGTTAATTTGGTCAACAAAAATAATGATGAAAAATATTTGTTGACAAGATGAAACAATGACAAAACAGCACAGATATTAATAAACAGTGACAGTGATGAAATCAGCATGCAATATTGTTTGACGGAAAAGACGAGACTAAAATGTGCTTTAAAAAAATGAATAAAGCATCTGTCTTTATTTTCGTCAACATATAATTTTCGCCACAATCCGCTGCGATACAGCGTTCATTCATTAAGGCATGAGCAGCAGTGTTTCCGGGTTTGCCAGTTTTACAGCCTCTTTGTGGTAATTATGTTACCACATGTTAACATAATTATGTTGTGATGTATTTTATTATATAGTCAAACTGTTGCCAAGCACACTGAGCTAATAGGTTAGCAAATGATTGT
The DNA here is from genome assembly GCA_030068275.1 of Clarias platycephalus. NCBI lineage: Eukaryota > Metazoa > Chordata > Actinopteri > Siluriformes > Clariidae > Clarias > Clarias platycephalus. Next base: position 4,397,079 of record JAQQZT010000009.1, on the reverse strand, counting down.
GACCAGTTACATACAAAATACGGACTAAGCTGAAAACCAGCTATGGCTGATCGGCCGGTGCATCTTTATTATAAATGTTTTTTTTTTGGAGTCAGTGTGGCAATACCAGATTTGCCACAAGAAGGAATTATACATAACTGAATCTATTTTTCCCCATCACTAGTATCTGCTGCTGCAGGAAATGAGAAAACTGACACTGAGAACAAATCTGTTGAATTTGGTTGTCCTTATATTCAGTCAGTTTTCCGTTGATTTTTAAAATATTTAAATTCCTGAATTCTAAAGACTTTTCACAGGTACTGTAGTAATATTCTACTTGCACCTCCGATGTCTCAAAGTGCGGTGTTGAGGGACACTTGGAGACCCCCGTGGGGCTGTGAAGCATAGCCGGGGTGTTCATGATTATTAAAAAATAATCAAAACAATAATAATTCAAAACAAGTCACACTATAAATCATGTCAGCTTGGACCTAAAGTCTTTTGGCAGTTGATAGTAGAGATGCTTAGGATCGCCAATAAATATCCAGAATATTATTGTTCACATTTGAATAATGAGCTAAATATTTGAATGTTTGAAGGAGGGTCATGATTTTTTTTAACAGATAAAGGGATTCCTGGTTGCAGAAAAAATGAACCACTGGTTTACGCTTTAAATAATACAAACTTCATCAGTTAAAAGAGCAGCTTTTAAACTTGGACACGAATCTTAGACTCGCACTTTGATGAGAATGTTTCCAGAACATATGTTTGTCCTGTCGCCCATCTACAGTAAATGAGTGACTGAGTCTTTTCTGCCAAACTAAAGACTCACTTATATGACATCCATAGTTAATAACATTAAGCTATTTTGGTAAGAAATGGCTCTGAACAGATTAAAATTTAATAAGACTGATTTGACAGCATATGTATCAGGACCATGTATTTTTATCTATAGATCACTGCTGTGGAGAGCTAATATAAGTATAATACATCACCAGATTATTTGCAGTGTTATTGTAGAGCTTAAGTAAAAAAAAAAAATTAAAAAAAAAAGTGAATTTCTATTATGCTGTAGCAGCACACGAGTTGCACCCCACCGCTTAATATCCATTTATGAGAATATTCATTTCGTATTCACCAAAATTCATGAGGTAGAAAATGTCATTACGGAGTTTCTGAAAGCAGAATAAGAGGAGTTTGGAAAGTTAAAGGAAGGCTGATTGCCAGGCTCAGTTAACTGGACAATTAATTATTTTTTATATCTTGGTGAGAACAGGATTGAGAGGTTTAAGTATAAGAATGATCATCATGCTGATTCGATTGATTAAAAAAAAATAATCCAACATGTGACGGACCAGCAGTTGTCGTTAATGCAAACTGCGATGGAATGACCAAAAATTATAAAGGTTCTTGAACAGTTTTAATAAAACTGTATAAACTGTATAAAAATGATTGATTATGAATTTATATATGTATACTAGGAATTTAATTGCACACTCTTAGGTGTGTTTTTAAAAAATGTACAGCGCCATCTGTTGAATTTTGAGATTAACTAATGATTTTTTCAAGGTAGATTTTTTTTTTTCCTATATAAGGGATTTTTCCATTTTAATTTAAAAGTAGCATATCTTCCCTCCCCGTGAGCTGATTGCGATGAAACAAAGCCTATGTGTTATCTCAAGCTCGGCCAAATACACCCGTGAAAACCCCATTATAATTCGTTCAGTAGTTTTTACGTGATTCGTGCACAAACAAACAGACCACAAACCATCTTGGTGTGTTCTATTACTCATCTTACGTCCCATAAATTTTTTTTGTTTGTTCATACAGTACTTCATGTACAGACATCCCAACTTTACAGTTTTGTTATATGTAGAGATGTATAAATCTATATGTATATAATGATGTCATGTATATTTGAAAGTCTTTGGGGTAAAAAAAAAAAAAATAGAAGAGCAGAGAAACTGACTCCTAATGTTGGTCCTCTGACATGCTGTGAGAGTGAGAGAAAAAGAATGAAGGGGTGAGAGAGGTGGCAGGTAGAATTAATTCATAACGTCCATAATAATGAAGGCCTCTGTAATTCTCAGCAGCAATCTGAGATGTGGAAATGAGACGAGGGGGAAATGAGACAGGGTGAAGAACAAAAGCAGACGATTCTGCTGACGGAACACAATACAATAGTGTTTCCCATCACGGATAAAACACTGCTGATTAAGTTTGACAGTCAAATTCAAAACGTTAACATTCGGCACCACGCTCGTGACTCGTGACTTGGAATTCAGCTTCCTCCTGCGAACGTCCTCCGACTAGAAATGTTTTTTTTTTTTTCTTTCTTCGCTTCAAGGGTCTACCTCTTGCAAGATGGATTCAAAAACTTCACACAGTCCTGCCACGAAGATGGAAGGCAACTCTTGGATCGCTTCGTTAATGCTTATAATTAACTTGGCACCAGATTACGGGAGGTCAGCCTGGTTTTTGTTTTGACGTAATGAATAAAGGACTCGGGAGAAATAACAAAGCACCAGCTGATGATACATGCTGAGTGGGCACGTCTAGCGACTAATTATTGATTAATATCGGCCACGCAGGAAATGAGCAACGTTTACCTTGATTTAGAAGACAGAGTGTTTAAAAGAGCCAAGGAGAGAAGGACTCTGCGCTTGTGTGATGCCGAGTTTAAAAACAGAGACGTGTCCTTGGCCTGACTTGGCACCGTATCACTCTGTGTTACTCAGCCTGCTGCTCTACAAAGGAGGAGAGTTATTAAAAAGTTATTTTAATAACGCTTATTAAAAAGTAGCTCCCGTGTCAGTGACCCAGACCTGGAGAGAGTGCCAGCGCATGCTGTGCTAGGTGAGACAGGGCAGCTGCTCCGATGACGGAACCTAAATATTCTCCGAGGAGTATTAGTAATGATGTCATTAAATGAGACTCAAAGCTTTTTACACGTTTCAGAACTCCTCCCGATGGCATTTTGTATGCCTCATGTTACCAAGGATAATATAAATTAAAATAAACCCATATTGAATCCATCCACTGAGAAGATCTTGGTGGTTTTGGAAATGTACTTAAAAGCTTCCTAGCAGACGGTTGTATCATGAGGTGAGTTTTCGTGGTGTGGTCAGGAAAATGTCTCTAAACTTGTGCATGAATAGCGAGTCCCCCGTATAGCTGATTTCCTTTCTGTCCCATGTCATGATGTAGTACAAACTACAGTATGAAAGCAATCGATTACCTTCTGCAGCTTATTAATGTTCACACATTAAAGGAAAGGTCTGTATCAGAACCAAATGTGATTGCTGACGAGTGAAAAACACGTTCTCTCTTGTTTCCACATGAACAAATTCACTTGAGCAACTTCACCATAAACCACTGCTGGTCTGGAGAGGATGTTTAAATATGCAAATGGGGGAAAAACTTACTCATCATCTATACCGCTTTATTTGTGTACAGGGTCACGGAGGGCCTGGAACCTTTCCCAGGAGACTTGAGGTACAAGGCAGGGTACACCCTGGACAGTGTGCCAATCCATCGCAGGGCACACACACATACTGTACAGTACATACACATTCACACTATGAGCAATTTGAGAACGCCAATTAACCTACTCTGCGTGTCATTGGACAGTGGGAGGAAACTGAAGTACCCGGAGGAAACCCACTAAGCATGGGGAACACACGCGAAGATTGAAAGCGAACCTGGCTGGGAATCGAACCCAGACCCTGAAGGTGCAAGGCGACAGTGCTAACCACTAACCCACCGTGCTGCCTGGGAAAAACTCCCTATATTGAAATTAATTAGATATCATTCTTGTTTGTAATTGTATCATAGAGTTTTGTAAAGTTGTGGAAGAACCCTGTAGTTTATATTTCTGATTGAAAACCAAAGTTTATGTTGGTTTGTTTCACCTTAAACACCACATAAGTATCTAAAGTCTTGCTGGATGTTTGCCTTCTGTGTGGTGTAATGTTGCAATGTTGGTTTGGTGTAGGATACGTTTCTTCTTACATTTATAGTATACGTTTCTGTTCGAGGCTACTGTCTCCCCAGTCACTCCTGTGCAGGTGTGAACGTGTTACATCAGTTCATTTCTAACTACAGTGCGGACAAATATGGACGCCCCACTCGTGATTTTACACGAAAGAAGAGCAGCATTCAGGGACAGCGTCGCATTTGTGGCTCGCAGCTGAACCATTTTTTTTTAATAAGGGGACACAAACTTTTTAATAGATGGACAAAGTGTATTGAAAAGCAAAAACGAAATGATGGATTTGTCTTTTCTAAAAGTTAATTAAAATAAATTCTCCAGCCATTGTGGAAGTGCGGATGCTTTTTGACTCACCCTCGTACATCGTTAGTTGAAAGCTAGAGTGATGTATTTGAGGCCGAGGAACTGTGAGAGCCACACACTGCTGCCATTTAAGCCTCTAAGATGTTTTATTAAATTCTTTTCTCAAATAAAAAACAAACAAACAGTTAAACACCCCTGAGAACAGAAACTGCCACAGATAAAGGATATCCCATGATTAATACACTGTACAGGAGGGAAACGTCAGCCATAGTCTCTGGTAGACTAACAAGGCTGCTGTGTGTAATGAAGTGGCCAATAATTCTACAGTGTTTAAAAAAAATTCTGAGGATTTCTGATATTTGCACCACACATGCATCATGTTGACTACTGTGCCGAGGAAGGATCCATCACCCACATAATGGTTGCTTAGTGGTAACCCTGTAGCAGCCCCTCCTCTTTTTTTTTGACATATTGTCCACAGCAACTAACAAGATGACTATAATCATGGATGCATAATTTAAGCTGACAGGAAGGCTATGGTAACTCAAGTAACCAGTGTTTACATCTGTGGTGAGCAAAAAAGCTCAGTTATCCAGGGTTTCAGCAGAGACACGGCTAGTTAAAAATCTACTGTACACGAGATGAAGAGTACAGAGTAAAGTACTAAAGCCCTGCTGCATCACTTGTCTTTAGGTAGAGATGAATGAAGTGGGGGCTAAATCCCATCCCACTGACACCAGTCGCTATCATCGAAACCAAACCCGAAAACATGAGCTCAAAGTTTCATTCTAAAGTAATTTTTAAAAAGATTTTCACACATTTGTTGTGAATAAACATAGGTAAATGCACATCATTCAGGGAGGAGTTTTTCCAGAGTCCTGCTCTTGATCCAATAACAAGAAACTGCACAGTCTAGCTGAAGACTTTTATATCAGGATGCTGACCTAAATATTTCTAGGTGACATAATTGAAGCCTGTTCTTGTTACCTTGTTACATTACCGGTATTATTAAAGTGAAACAGAATAAAAGAAGCTCTCCTTGACTACAGTGTGAGAAACTATATTTTGTAGGCTTTAGGTTTATGAGTAAAGTGACTCACTGACATGTGCTTGATGACTGTATGTTATATTCTAATTCATGCTTGATTAGGTGTAAGTTTACAAATTACGTTTAATGCTAATTTGGTGTAAGGTATGGTTAATTTTTTTTACTTCTTACATTCACAGTTTGAGTGCAGACATTTGTTGGGATTTGTTGTGTTTGGAGTCAATAGTCTTGTTGCAACACTCACTTTTTGTCACTGTCTGCCTGGTGATTGGAGGTTCTCCTGGGTAAATCCTGAAATTCCTCCTCCTTTATTATTCCATCCATGTTGAGCGATGCACCAGTTCCCGCAGCAGCCAAACAGTCCCAAAGCCTGATGCTACCAGCACCATGCTTAAAAGTTGCTACAGTATTCTTGAGGTTGAATGCCTCTGCTTTACTTATCCAAAACACCCAAAAATTTGCACTTTCTTACAGTAATTTGAACTGATTTTGAAATAGCTCTATGAGACGTTCCTGACTTTAACGTTTAAACCGACCATCCTCTTTCTCAAATCTGCACCGAGAACCTTGGACTTGCCCAATGTACTACGTGCTGTTTAGACCAATGACTGCTGTGAAACAAAACGATGTTTATTTCTGGCACAGAAAAGCTACCAGCTGTGGCAATAATCATGATTAACAGGACATTGAGATGCCTTGAGCTTGACCAATTAAAGGACATTATGGGACTTTAGGCACCACTGATAATCTAAGTGGGTGAATGTACAATTTTAACCATTTATTTATTTTTGATCCTGACTAGATTTTTACATAAAATTAAACTGTACATTGACCCAAATTCTTCAAGATATATTCTGTACAGTCTTTAGACCAGTTCAAGAAAAACATTAAAAACCCAATACAGGTAATCCTCGACTTATGAACAAGTTCCGTTCCAGGAGCACGTTCGTATATATGATTTGTTCTTAAGTCCGACAAAGTGAGTCTTATATGCCTCTGACACAAATATACAATGTAAAGCATACCAATCCACTTGACTAAATCTCTGTCCCCTTTCCTAAATTGCCATCATGTGGCCAAAAAATACAAAAAAACTATTTTGTCTCAGAGCTATTTTCCACTGTATTGAATTGTGAACTCTGTCTCGTTAAGGATTTTCCGAAATTAGGATTATTCACCATCAGGACAGTTTTACAGGACAGCCATTTTCTATCATCGTGCCCCCGGAGGAAGTGAGGCAGACTAACTAACACCTCCACACACACACACACAATATACAATATTTGCAACTCAAATGTTCATAAGTCAGGAACTACTTATGAACTACTGTATTACCAAAACTTTAAATCTCCGACCACAGTGAATTATGGAGCTTTAACTCAGTCAATGTTGCTGCCACTCACAGAAGGTAGCATAGGGGTAAAAATTATTGTGTACCACAGCTGGTGTAGGGTCACAGAGGGCCCTATTGAACCTCTCCCAGGAGCTTAGGGTGCAAGGACAGGGACACCCTACTGTAGATGTGGTACTGACCCATCATAATGTAAAAGTGCACACACACATGACTGGGGCCACCCCTTCTCACCTTCCCATAGCATATACAGTATATGGACATTCGCATTGAGCCATAAGAATTACAGTAGGACCTCAAACTACTAGATTCATTACTTAAAATAAAAAAAAATAATGAAGGAAGCAGATTAAACATTTCATTTAACTTTATTTTTTTTTCCAGACACATTGATTTCTTAACCTTTCAGAAACATCTTTTTTTTTATTCTTCATATTATTAATATTTGAAAATACAAATATAAAAGTAGACTTTTTACATCTGAGGCATGAGATAACCCCACCCCATAAATATTATGATTTTTTAAAAGCTTTTTAAATTTTATTTTATTTTTTGTATTTATTTATTTATTTATTATTTTTAAACATCAGGGCTTGAGCAAGCCATACGAGAGGACCTGAAAGATGCTTTCAGATGTCAGTTTCTTGCTGTTAAAATGTCGTTAACATTTGAACACAGGCATGTGTCAAGACAGGAGGAAGGGGAAAGAAAAGGCTTTCTTTTCTTCAAGGAGATCGCAAAGTGAAGAGGAAGCCTGAAGTGTGTGGGCTGTGACTGTACAGCTGTGACAGCAGGATATGCTCGCTTTAGTACTTGGCACGTGTCAATATCACATTTTTCTACAACGATAAATAAGTCTTTTAAATGAATAAACAGAATTGTAGCATTGCATTTTCTAAAATATGGAATAAAATAAAGCCACTATAGACGTAAAAAATGAGATGAATCAGCACATGCCTACTTTTCAGACTTAAAAATAAATAAATAAATAAATCCAGTTGGGGCCACTCAAAAAAAAAGACAAAAAAAAAGACTTGCTCACTGGTTAACCGTCAACACTTAAGTGTTTTTTTCATGCTGTTATGTAGAATCAGATTCCATAATTGCCTAAATTGAAGCCTGCGGTGTTTTCAATGATTCGCGTCGAAATCAACGAACAATTGGTTTAGTCAAAAATGGGGAGATGGAAAAAAAAAAATAGTAATAAGAGAGTATGTTTCAAACGCCTTCCAGCTCTTATTTATCACAGGAGGTTTTTAAAAAACGTTTCGACTTCTACACTAGTGGAATAACTAAAACTACTGTAGTTAATGCGTGATGTTTATTCATGTCTAAACGCAAATAAATAGAAATTAATCCTTAAAATCTAAGCTAGAACAGAAAATTCAAAATCATTGATCAACTTTAATTTTACACAAAAATGACGTAGAAGCGACACCTATTTGCTGTAACCTATTATTATTTTCTGTTAAATTACTGACGTGTTTAAGAAGGTGGAAATGAATTTATACCACATCAGAAGGTATGAACAGGACAGCTTGGATGGTAGTTTCGCTTCAACACAAAACACAAGTATTAATAGTAATGTAACCCAGCGCCACATCATTTAAGATGAATAATAAACTGGTTTAAAAAAAACTTTGTTTAACAAAGTTAAAGTTAAGATTGTTGATATGATGGTTTAACATTTACGTCAGGAATCACGGGTGTAGTCACGGTTCTTTTTGAAGTTTATCACGGTGGGTTAAGTTGTTCATAACGGCACTCATCTGTGTAAAACCATCTTGTGAGTCAACAATGATCTGTGTGCTCCCGAAACCAGGGTGATATTTCTGTCCATACTGGTTTGCAGAGTTTCCTAGGCTGGTGACCAGAAGGGACGTTGTTTATACCACCTTGTACCATTTCCTGCATCTGTTTTTTTTTTTTTTTTTAATCGTCAAGCATACACGTTTTATACTTTTTTTACGTACGAAAGAGAAAAAAAAAAAAAAAAATTTATCCTCTTACTAGCCAGTTTATCATGTATAATAAGCACCTATTTGTCAGGATTATGATATCCCTATATATAGATTATCTGTTGACGTGCACAGTTTGTCAGCGATCCTCAACCCTGCGAGTCGATAGGAATGGACCACCACCGAGCAAAAATGATTTGAGAGGCGGAATAATCTCAGGACAACACTGACACCAGTGACATAGATTTATTCTTCCTGTCGTTTTTTGATACACACCTGCCTGTAGGTGCTTGGGTTGAGACTGAATCAGTGAACAACAGCAATAAATTTATGAACTATATTCACTGAGTCTTTGGCGCACGTTATGAAATAAAGCCATGAGAGCGGATGCGGTGGTGATTTTATCAGGGATAAAGGTGTTCTTATGCAGATCCCAAAATACATTGTTTAATAAATTACCGTAAACAATTCTTTTGCCGCACAAAGTAGTCTGGAAACAGTAAGCTTTGGTTGCTAAGCAACATGACGGATAATGATCAGGCTACAGTTTTATAGGGTGTACGTATGTGGCGGCTCAGCCAATCCCATTTTATCCATTTTTCTCTTGTCCATTGTGTGTAGAGTTCTAGGTAGTTACATATTCCATAAAACCATCAACTGGGTGTGTAATATATATTCACTACCGCTCAAAAGTTTGGAATGACTTTTGGGATCACTTCGAATTTTAATGTTTTCCAAGGAACCACACACAAAAAATTCTGAATAGAAAATATAGGGGGAAAAATGAACAAGACATGCTGACATTGTCAGAGTTAGAAATAATGATTTTGATGGAAATTAATGTGTTCTTTAAACTTCTTTATAAAAAAATAACGCACAACCCACATCTTTTGTATCAATTACAGCCTGGCAGACCAAAGGCATTCTACAGTAGGTGTTCAAGATAACCTGATGAGATTCCACCCCGTGCTTCCTGGAGCGTCTCCCCCAAGATGGATCGGCTTGATGACGGAGTCTTCCTCCGTACCATACGGTCAAGCTGCTCCCACAGAGGTTCAATAGGGAATTCTAACTTTAATTGTTTGTGAAATGGATGAAATTGTTTATGAATTGCATGAAAAACAAAGAAATTTCAAGAGATCCCAAACTTTTTTTTGAGCAGTAGTGTATATATAGTACAACACACACACACACACAAAAAAGTAAAAGTTTAGTTTAATGGCGTAGGCATCTAAAGTGCACAAACATCAAAATCAGGTAATTGCTTACTAGTACTGTAATTATGATTAATTATGTGATTCATTTTCCAAATTAAACTTTCCACTGAGTTCTCCCTGCTTAATTATACAATTTAAAGTCTTCATAATTATAACTACAATTCCAAACTAAGACTTGTGCGTTAGGATCTAAGGTAGCACCCTGCTGGAAAACAATCTGTGGTATGGGTCCAAGTGATGCGTTATTTACATTTTTTTATTTTTACTTCTACATTTTGCATTTATTTTTATAGAGGTGTGTTTTTGAAAGTTTGTGTTAGGCGGAAACCACATGGGCAAATGGAGGTAAAAGATGAAGTTTGAGAAAGTTTGATCCTAATACATACTATCGAGTCTATACAGCATCTATTAATTAGTAAAAACAGAGAGAAGGAGGGAAAGAATGGCCATGGGAAAGTGACACAGCACTACACGGACAGCACTACAGAGACAGCACATTGTTACAATACATGGATTATCTTTCCTTTTTTTTTATTTTTTTTTATTATTAAACACCCTACTGGATACTAGGCATGTGCTGATGGGTAAGACTTTCATGTCGCAACAATTGCTTCATGTTTCGTCATTTCATTTATTACCAGACTCTCGTGGAAAAAAAAAAACGAAGACGTCGAGGAAAAAAAAAATAAAATCACTCATCATTAGACTGACGGCTCGCTTCCTTCAAATGTATTCAAATTCTTTTACTTTTACAAAAGCATTGATGACCAAAAAAATCAGCTAGATATAGAGATAACATTATTTTGATGCATCCACAATAAATTTGTGTGTATATTATTTATATTTATATAAAAGATGGATTTCAGCACATGCCTGCTGACTAGAGTGATGAACTGAAGCTTGGGTGTGGTGATGGGAAACGAGAGAGAGAGAATCTGAGTACACAGTACACTGGAGTATAATTATTATGTTCACTACTACATCAACAACGACAAACATGAGAGATATAAACCCCCCCCCCCTTGCGATTCAAAATTGAAATCAGTAAAGGAACATTTTTCCTTTTTTTAATTTTTTTTTTTTAAGTTTTGTATTTCATTTTTTCTTGTACATTTGAACAATACAATAGTCATCTTTTTTTTTCAGTTTGTTTAAATTATTACTTGATCGTATCTCCAGATCGTGTAAAAAGCATCCAGCATTTTGCTTCACCTGGTTATTCGGAGCGTCGGTGTACATCAAAATATGCAAACAAAAAAAAAAGTCAAACCGAAAAAAAAAGAACCAAAAACAAACAAAAAATAAAATGTAGTATACATTTGCAGCAGGAAACAAGAGACAAATGTACAAATATACATCGATCAAATCATCACCTTCAACAAGCCACACTTTAAAGTCATTTCATTAAAACATTATATCTCTGACCAAAACCCAACATGTCCTTTATACAAGAAAGAAAAAAAGTCAGCACAGCAGCTCTGGTTCTCTGCACGAACATATTCAGTGTCTTCTATCAGCTGTTTCTAAAATACAACAATATATAGATTTTTTCTTTTTCTTTTGACTTGATGCCGGCTACGGCCATGAAAATGAGATCTGAGCTCCGAGGTCTAGAGACTGCTTTTCTTTCTTCGCAGTGACATTCATACGGAGTCTTCATACACGAAACCCTGTCAAGGAGCATTCAACATGTGCAAAAAGGAAGCGGTCAGAGGGCTTTTCCACTGGTCACAGTGCAATGATTTAGCCTTATACTCAGCTCAGCATGGTTTGCCTGTTAACTTGCTGATAAAATAAATTAAGATTTTTTTCATTATTTTTTTTCTTCTTCTACGTGTTTCCACCGTTAAACTCACAGCACTGAGGTATGGTATAAAAGGTTTGCCTTCTCCATTCATTTAAAAAGAACAAGCCGTGACCAGGCATGTGCTGATATTCAATTATATCGCGATTAAAACCATAATATCCTTCTCGAGGATTCCATTTATCGGCAAAATATCTTTTTTTTTTTTTAAGTGACAACGTAGTGAAAAATAATTTACTCGTGCCACAGATTTCTTTGAGAACGTGTGTTTATGCTCCCACAAACGTATGTCTAAAATAAGCACCCTTAGAAGATCTTTACGTTCTCAAAGTTACCTTCTGAACAAAGCAAAGTCTACGTAAGCGCGTTTACTGGCACCCTGCACAATGGCAATATTGTGAGAAATAGTATAACCAAATTATCAGCACATGCCCATCTGTAATGTACAGGTCAGATACTGAGTTCCAAAATCAGGTGGAACCAAGTGTATAGGACAAACAACAACACCAAGTAACATAGTCATCTTTTTTTTCTTTTTTTTTTTTTTCCATTCTTTGTCAGGAGTATAAAAGTGTCAGGTCACACAGAGTAAAATCTCTTTAACACTACCTACAGTGTGCTTTGGATTGAAACATTGTTCGCTCTCAAAAGTTCAAGCTTGAATCTCCAGCGTGGAGATAAAAAAAAAACCCTCCACCAAACGTCATGTTTCTCCGACCGTGAGCAGTGCCCTGTAGTCACCGGTTTGTAAATATGCTGGTATGACACTTGGAAAATTATTCAGCTCGAGTATTTACACAGCAAGCAGAAAAAAAAGAAAGAAAAAAGAAAAAAGAAAAAAACAGCTATCCGATAGATCCGATTTGTCACCGGGGTATGTTACTGTATTTGCGCGACACCTAGATAATAATAATCTGTTAAGACCTATATTTTCCTTTTTGCTTATTCACACCCTGGAACAATTTCTTTTTGACACACGGTCAGAAAAATATGTACTTTTCTCCCCCTCCTCCCCCTTTCTGAGTAGGTTATATGCAATGACTGGAATAATATTTACAGTTACTTTTTTTTTTTTTAACTCTTAAATCTGAATTTCACAATGTCTTCATCTGAAAAATGCCATAGTATACATTTCTTTCCTTTTTTTTTCCCCCCCTAAACGACAAAAACAACACTTATAAAAAAAAAAAGGACCATAAAAATATTGGAGTCCTCTTTGTATTGCCCAAAAATAGGTAATTATGATCGACAATGAGACATCACAAGAATTAAAAACAGCTACTAAGATTGATTAAATTCAGTTACTCTTCCGTGTTTTTTCCCCCCTTTCTCCCCCCATTCAAAATGTTCTCTCATAGCTGTAACGCTGGATCGTTAACTGTTTTTGTGCAAATATGACACCATAAAATCGGAGCTTTACAACAATTAGTACCAAAGGTAATTCAGACATGGCCAGTAAACACAGAAACTACACTTTTCCAAAATGCTGAAAGAAAAAATTTACATGAAGAGAAGTAGGAAAAAAAAATCAAAATGATCACAAACCAAGCAAACCTTTTTTTTTTCCTTTTTTCTTTTAAACTACTACACAACCAACTAAAAGCAAACGAAAAAAAAACTAAGAGAATTAAAATGCCATACAGAACAAATAAAAGTTACGTAGTTATACAAGAGGGTGGTGGGGGTTATGGTACAGCAGTTATTATTATTATTATTATTATTATTATTATTATTATTATTAATTTTTTATGAGCTCAAAATATCCTTTGTTCTTTTCTTCTTCATGGTGCCACCCCCCTGTCCCTTTCACCAATGGGATGCTGCAGTGCTTGAAGTCTCACGTCATCAACTGTACACGACCAGTTAGAAACTTCGGCCCGTCTTCCCAGGACCTCCAGGTTTACACTGAGGAATTAAAACAGATACAGTCCTAAGTTACATTTGCAGCTAATCACCACATTACCATTAATGACCATTAATAACAACCATGCTGATATGCAAACGTAAACAACAATGTTAATTTTTTTTCTCCTATAACAGCATGACCCAAAGTGTTTTACTTCTTTTACCGTAGCAATATTTTATTTATTAATTAATGACACTCATCTCTTATCCATTTATAGTCTGGTTTAAACAAGCTAAATCCTGTTATCACTTACATTATAGCAGCTATAAACAACCATCCCTTTACTAGCCTTGTGTCTATACTTTCCATGCAGATGATAGAATGGCTCATTGTAGTAAAATTATTGCTGTGAGTAACTATTTTCTCAATAAGACGCCTGCTGTTGCTATACAGACAGGCAAGACTGTCAGCTTAAACCTTTGTCCATAACTGTTTTATTAGTGAAGAAGAAGTAAACCAACACATTCCTCGACTTGTTCTCGAAACACTATTTTTGTAGACAAGCGCAGTGATGTGGAAGTGATTGGAACGGACAGGCCTGGGCAGACTACTGCGCGCTCAGTCTGTGATCTGACTCAACGCCCCACAGATGTGAACTTTTCAGATCCCTGAGAGCACAGCAATGGGATACCCAGGGCGCTAATACTGATATACGCATACCTGAATAATGCTTAGATGATGAGATGAAAGTGATCATCTTTACATCAATTCTTAATAGAGAATTCTATATTGTGTAAAATAAAATAGAGCGTTTTAGTCCACCAGCACTGACAGGTCATAATTGCTGAAAAGGTTGTAGCTAAAATCAGTAATTAGACAGAACCTTATAGCAGAACTTGTCACAAATGAAAATAGGGGTAATATTAGTAAGAGTGTGGTTGCCTGAGGAAACCCTTTAGATTGTCAAGTACTATACACACTGATCAGCCAAGTCCTCCTGCCTAATATTGTGTAGTTCTCCTCTTCTACAACCAAAACAGCTCTTACCCATCAAGACTTTACAAGATGTGCTCTGGTACCTGGCACCAATAAAATACAGTCGTAGTTCTGTAAGTTGTGAGGTGAGGCATCCATGGATCTGACTCAGTGGTCTAGAAGATCCCACAGATGCCTGATCAGATGGAGATCTGGGCAATTTGGAGGCCACGACAACACCTCAAACTCTGTGTCCTATTCCTTAAACCATTCAGGACCAATTTCTCTTCCAGTTTTGCAGGGTGTATTATCCTGCTGAAAAAGGGGCACTGTTAGGATATACCATGGACATGATGGGGTGTGCTTGCTATGTACCGTAGGTGATACTTTTCAAAGTAACATCCAAATGACCCAACGGGTGCATTGTCCAGGGCATTACACAGCCTATGCTGCCTTACTTTCTTCCCATAATGCATTCTGGTGCCCACAAATGACTGAAAGGGTAACAGAGGCTATTATAGAAAGGTGTCAGAACACAATACATAACAGCAAAAGACTGTCTAGAATGCCCATGCTGGCCCCTGTCCACTGCTAAGGGTACCTACAATGGGCACATGAGCATCAGAATTGGACCATGGATCAGTGAAAGATCCATAAATCTGGTCTGATGAATCATGTGGACAGCTGGGTACATGTGCCTCGATTACCTGGGGAAGAGATGGACACCAGGATGCACTGTGGGAAAAAAGCCAAGTTGTTGAAGACAAGGTTCTGGGAAACGTTCTGCTGGGAAACCTTGGGTTCTGGCTTTTATGTGGATGACACATACCACCTTACTAAACGTTGTTGCAAGCCAAGTACACCACTTCATGAAAGCAGTATTCCCTAATGGCATTGGCCTCTTTCAGCAGGATAATACACCATGCCACACTGACAAAACTGTCCTGGAATGGTTTGAGGAACAGTTTAAGGTGTTGACTTGGCTGTCTTTCTGACAAATGAGACACCTGTACCCTAGATCCCTTTGTACCCCTATGCAACTTCCTTCAAGGATCTGTAGTTAATGTGTAGCTGCACACATTTACAGTCTTCTAGAGTCCATGCCATCGCGCATCAGAGCTGTTTTTGTGGCACATGGAGAACCTACACAGTATTAAGCAGGTAGGTTTAATAGGTTAAGGCTGAGGTGTGCACTTCAGTAGGAATATCTGTACATCTGCTCAATTACGCACTTATACAATCAGCTAATCATATGGCAGCAGCACAGTGCATCATGAAGCTAGAGGTCAAGTTCACATCAGAATGAAGAAAGTGTGATCTCTGCGGCTTTAACTGTATCATGGTTGTTGGTTCGAGATGTTCTAGTTTGAGTATTTCAGAAATGGCTGGAAATTGGACACAAAACAGGCTCTGTTTTGCATAGAATGATGTGAAAAGCAAACAAACTGGTGGGAAGTTTACAGTAACTCCAACAGGCATTCCTTATAACCGTGGTGAGCAGAAAAGCATCTCAGAATGCACAACGAGCTGGAAGGCCTACAACAGGAGAGCACATCGGGTTCCACTCCTGCCAGCCAAAAACAAAACTCTTAGGCTTGACCTCGGCTGATACAGACAGCTGTTCTGTGAGGACTTGTGACTCCAGTCTCTCAATAGTTCAGGACTGGAATTTCCTACATTCTGTCTGAGCCTGACAATCTGATCATTTTGATTTATACATTTTTCACATTTCATACACATTTCCATAATTTTCTTTTGACTCTTCGTCGACAATTTACGAACTTTTCATTTCTAAATCATTAACAGTTCTGTTTGTGTGCCTCTCTGCCCATGATAGCCTTATGGATATTCCTGTTCTTGGCTCACAGTGGACTCCAGACAGGAGTGGACTCTAATGTGGTCTTTTCCTTTTTCATTATTCTGATGTTTGATTCTTCACTTGTATGTTCATGATATTTTTACATTGTATTGCTGCCATGTGATTGGCTGATTAGATAGCTAAATGAATACACAGGTCTTTCTTTTAAAAGAGATTATATATTATAGTTTTAGCATTTTAAGTCTTAAGGTTAGCACCGATATTAAAAAAGAAAGAAAATCACATTTAAAGATTGCATTCTGACTGCAGGGCAAGAGCAGAGGCGAACAAATGTGAGATTTTCTGGGAGGGAAAAAAAAAAAGACAAGGTTGTTAAAAATGTTACTTTTTATGAAAACTCAGCCACGGCGACATCTGACTGGATTTCCCAGACTACCATACATACGTATTACTGTTTTTCTAAGCACCTAATGTTTTAACATTCTGTAGTCTTCGATAAAAAGCAATATTGATCCTAATAGCTAAATGTGTAGCCTGTAATATTTATATTTAAAATAGGTATAGACCATTTCTATGGTCAAACCTTTATCTGGCTTTGTTTCTAGTTGGTCTTGCATTTATACCTTGTTCAAATGTTCCTAAAATTTAAACAGTTGTCATTTGGGGGCAAAATAAATAAATAAATAAGAAAACACAAATTGACACACATGAAAAATGTCTTGAGGATGAAGCAACAACATTCTAACTCCGACTCAAGCTTCTAGTAATGGAATGCATTAAAACTACTGAAAGGAAAACATGCAAGTGTTCTGCCATAGCATGCATTTAACTTCGAGTCTAACATTCAAGCTTAAACGTATGAAGCATGAATAGTTCCATAAAAGCGAGAACAGGTGGAGGAGAAATTAGGACTGAAATAAGTCCGTAAAGGCTGACACACTGATGAATACAAAGCACCACTGAGCAATATAAAAGAAACACAATACCTCCACTGAGATGGCGACCGACCACCTGTTAGGTTTCAATGGTATCCGTTTGTAAAAGCCGTCGCAATCAAGGGGCCCTAAAAGTATACAGTTAGTGTGAATGTCAGTAAGCATTACGAGGGGGAAGGAAAAAAAAAAAAAAAGTAAGCACATCTTCATCCATAGGATTGTGCTGTCAGCATGCGTGAGTCACAAACATTGAGCTGTTTCCTCAATTTAGAAAACAAAATCACAAGAAAGCCTTACCTTATCATAGCCAATACAAAATAAAATGTAGGCTATTTTAAATGATGGTTTTCCTTATGGAATATTATGTAACATTAGTTAGAATGAAACTCACAATCAATCAACACACCATAAATATCATTTTAAACGAGTGTTAGTCACTTTTTAATGCACAGAATGATTATCAGCTTGATTATTTATCAATGTTCATACCACGATTCAGTAAAATAAACCCTACAGTGATCACAGTCCAACCAGTATTTATACCTGGAGTGCAAAAGTGCAGCAACAGTCAGTAACACGCTGTCATTTATACAGAATTTATTTTAAGTCATAGCTTGAATACACATTAAGCAATGCAAGTGTATTACATCATTTGAATAAATGTAAACCTATACAATTGTTTTCTTTATGTTACTTACAGGTTTTTTTTTTTTCAGACGATTATGTTTTTATTGGTAATTATTGGATAACATGGATGGATAAGGGGAAACTCAGTGTAAAGCATTGCTTTGTAATAATATTTCTGCATACGCGAACATTATGTTTATCATATAGATGTAGTAATTTATCACAATTTGTTGATTTCGAGTTCCAAAATGCAACATACTGTAGTACTCGCTAATATTGGTTAACGCTAAACACAAAACTGACCAGCTAGTATTATATAAATCAGCCTATGCTAGTTTTCGCCGATCGATGCTAACCGATCCTTAATTGAACTGTTTCAGGTGAAGGATTTCTTTGAGAGTTTAAAAAAAACAACCAAATTTCCGGCGTAGCTTGATTAGCTCTCCAGCTCACTCCAGAGTTTTTCCGATTCTGACAATAAACTGTTTATTTTTGTCCCAGAGGTTTGACACGCGCTGGCTCTCATTCATGCTAGCAGGATAACTTGAATATTTCGAACACCCTCCAAAATGCTGAAACGTCCACCCTAGTCTCTCTTCGGTCTTGAGACGATCAATTTCGCCCTCCATATGCAAATCCTCGACACCGTCTGATTTCCTGATTGCGTTTGTGAAGCGAACCGCCCACGCGGCAGATTTAGGGGGCAAAACGGCAAACTGTCAACACGTCTTTTTATAGAGGGGGGGAAAAAAAAAAAAACCACAGACTCTTATCATGCCTGTCATCGGCCTATTGTGATCATGAAGGAAGCGCTTCAGAAAGAGGTTTAATCCATATGAATAAATCAAAGTCTGCTCTGGCAGGCAGCTTCGAGTCTCTCTAATCAGGCAGACTTGGAGGGAAGTGTTTGCTCCCAACTCCCACTAACATTTTACCTCAGCGAAGTACGACAGCTTATAGCATTAAATTCACACCGCTCATGTGTTTATTTCAGTGTTGCTGAGATAAGGGTCTGCTTTAAAACAGTCGCTAATGATAAAGCTCTTCGTGAGCTTATTTAGAGTCCAGTGCTTAACTCTAGCGTGCCGAGGACCCTCCAGGGCCAGTAATACAGGGTAATAAAGCAGCAAATGCGGAATCATTCGCCGGGTTGCGGCCCCTACAGTTCTGCGGTGTGGCTAATTGTTGACACGTGTCGCAGAAATAAACAGAGAGGAGCATTTCGCCTTCCGCATCATTTGCCGCGCTAATGCGCTTCTCAGACGCATCATCCGCTCTCGGCCCGAAGCCTTCAACTCCGATAACACCCACAGAGGAACTAACTCAACCTGAAACTGCACCATTACACATTAACCTCTCATCTTTGTGCACAGATGCATCCCCTTTAAACGCTACCGCGCATAAATAAACCCATGGATCTGTGACATGCAGTTCGGTTTTCAAGGCATGCTGGGTGCTTAACAGAGTAGAGGTTCAAGCCATTTAATCTCTTTGAGTAAATTTTAGTTTTTTTTTTTTATAACCGTCGCTAATATTCTCAACGTGACTTGTGCGCGTGAACTACAAGCCAAAAAAAAAAAAAGAAAAAGAAAGGAGAACGGCTTCAGAAGTGATCCTCGGAGTGAGGATAATTACTTGATAACTGTATTATAATCATCATTGTTCGGCAAATATAATAGCGAGTGACAAAAAACTTTTTTCCGTTCTCCAAGGCGGGGAAGGCGAGGCCCGGGATGACTGACGTTATACACCTTGTCAGAAAGCACATATCTGCTGTTGAGCAGGTTAAGACACTTAGTTGTGCGAGACTGAGCGTGTGAATAATTGAATTTCAATTTGGCACTTCATTACAAATGCATCCTTTCGGTTTTTTTTTTTCCCCCCTTTTCCCTCCAAATTGAGAGCTGCAGCGATTCAGAAATAGGCGCTGACATCTGTGACATTCAGAGGAGGAATCTGCGCTTCTGCCAGCAAAAAGCCAATTAAAGCAACTTTTGTGCAGCGCAGTGCTTTTGTTTAGATATGGTGTCAAAAGCAGCTGCTTGTTACACAGACATTGGAATTCGATTTACTCATTTCCAGTCGTGCAGGCTGTTTTTTTTTTTTTTTTTCTTTTTTTTCCCCCTCTCAATATGTTTGTGATGCGTGTCTCCTTCTTAAATTTCAGGCAGTATCCCGATCGATTTGAAAAGCTCCCGATTCATATGTACATGAATGTTTTTTTTTTTTTTTTCATTTAATTTTATTTTTTAAGCATGCATACAGTGGCGATTCATTCGATGATGCATTAACACCAAATAAAGGCTCACATTAAAAGATTAGATTTGGATGAAACTTTTAATTCCCTCAATGTTCTCCTTAACGCAAGTTAGTCAATCAGCCAATAAACCTACACAGTACAAGAGTATGTTCTCCTACAAGAACTTTAAGGCATTAAGTGTTCTTGAATACGCTTGATTATATGGTTTCAGAGTTCAAATCTAAGTGACATGAACTTTTATTAAGTTTTTTTTTTTTTTTTTTATGTTTTGACTTATTACATTCATTTTTTTTTGGTTAAATTCAATTTAGGGCCAGAATGTTCCTTCCAAAGGATACAATTAAACTTCGAGTCTAAGACCAGAAAAACATTTCAACATCCCGGAAATGGAAGCAGATACATTTCCGACAGATAGAGGATGCATTTTCAGAAAAGACAGAATGCAAATGGGTGAGATTCAACGTGTGTAATACTCACAGCAATTCCATGGCTGAAGCCAGAGCCAGGCTGAGGACTAGCAGCACTGATGTAGTTCCCCACGGCCGATTCCTGACTAGCCGGGCCATACAGATCAGCTACAGGTCCTGGACTGTTGGCCCCCGGGAAGGCTCCAGGCCGAGCAGGATTAGCACCTGAGCGGAAATAAACACGCCGGTACACAACGTTGAGCTAGGTGTCCCTCAGGGCTGTGTCAAGTGTGATATGCACGAACGGTGAAACAAATTGTGATCGACTGGAGGTTGGAATATCCGCAGTTATACGTGGCGAGAATGCGATATCGGACTTGTACATCTATATTAATTTTCAAGATATCAAACAATTGGGAATAGTAAAGCCAAACAGCAGCAGCAACACCAGCAAAGAGAGTGGCACGGAAATGCTTACTAATTACCTGAATGGCTCTTACAGGGTCGTCAAAATGATATACGTATTTCTTATACGTAGTAAGGGGCGCCAGGAGTAATTAGCTGAAATCATATTCTCACGTATGCACATGCCAAAAAAAAACAAACAAAAAAAAAAAACTCACAACTTCGAGCTAAGTCATGCACAAGAATATTTAGCATGCAGTCACACGATGAATTCAGCATGCAGTCAAGCTGTTCTCTGCTGAGAGCATGGCTCACACACTTCAAGTACCCCGACTTTTCAGGACTTTCAAAGACTGCACAAGAGCCTCGTTTAATTAACACACCGTCGTTAAACTTGGAATTTGTCTAAAGGAGTAGGGTGTCTAGTGTGAGCCGAAGGTCAGTTGTGGGTGCGAGTACTGATTACAAGGTAATAGATTACTACAAGATCATTCAAATAAACAAATCTCTGTTTGATGCAAGCTTGAAATGTATAATCCAGGATTATACAAAAAATAAGGCATACGAAAAAAAAAAAAAAAAAAAAAAACTTGCTCTGAGCTACTCATGAACAGCAGAATATTAACCGGGATTTTTAATAGTGTTTTATAGTTTTCTGGCTTGTTCTACACATCTAACAGACTGTAACAGCAGACTGAAACTAAGCAACACATTTGAAGATGGATGATTTGCTGGTCAGCTCCCACCATTCCGCAGATCAACTTGCCAATATCATCAAGCTCCTCATTACAACCATGCAATCTGGTCAAAACAATTAAGACAAGTGACCGGGGAAGGATCATCATCATCATCATCATCATCATAAGCACAAGGCACCCTTTAAAAAAAAAAAAAAAAAAAAAAACGCCTCCGCTGCTACCGTCGCAACAGAGCCCTGCCAAGTCCGGGATGACACACCGTTGCGCTGACTAACATGCAGTGTCTGAGTCACGGATGACTTTGGAGAAAGCAGACAATTCTGCCTTTTCCGGTCCAAAGACAAATCCTCTTTGCCTCGTCAATGCGTCAAACGGAAATGTTTAATCTCATCTTCAGAAAACGCACGTACGCGCACTCAAAATGTAAGGAATGACTCAGGCTACTGTACCTGGCCTGCTCTGAGATAGCTAATGAGGAGGAGAGAGAGAGAGTGTGTGAGGAAGACTAATGCGTATCTCCAGGCCTTTCTTACGAGTAGCTACACTGGACTTATCTAAACAGCATACGTTCTAATAGTCCTGCTTATTAAGCAATTACAGCCATTTTCACTTTCAACAGTAATCCTCATTTCTGGTAATTGGTGGATTCTGTTGAGGCAAGTGCTCAGTGTGTGTGTGTGTGTGTGTGTGTGTGTGAGAGTGGGTGCATGCAAGCAGGAGGATTTATGTTTCAACTTAAACCCCCAGGCTAGACTGCTCCTGCTATTAACTTTAATAGACAAACATGAGTTACACTTATTGGCTTTGACTGGTAGCTCAGCGGCACCATCCTAATTAAACCGGGGCTTGTGATTACGTGGCAGTTTTTAAGGTACAGGTGACTCATGTGTCCTGCACTGCTGCTCAGAGTTAGGGCTTTAATTTATTTTAAAAAAAAAAAAAAGAAAGAAAGAAAAAAAAAACAACAACCTTTGTCTCTTCCTGCAGGATGACAAAGTGGTACAAGTCGGCAGGGGAAGAGGGCAAACACCAGCGCGAGCACAAAGAGCTATTCCTAACCTCCAACTTCCTTCCTCCAGTGTCAGAGATAAAGCGGTAACATTTCTGAGGTTACACCAGTGACGAGCTACGGTACATTTTCACGAGAGTGAAAGATAAAATAAAAAAATTGTGGTCCTTAACAGATAATCATTTGAGGAACGCTATGGTATCATGGTGGTAACTGTAA
The DNA here is from genome assembly GCA_030068275.1 of Clarias platycephalus. Classification (NCBI taxonomy): domain Eukaryota; kingdom Metazoa; phylum Chordata; class Actinopteri; order Siluriformes; family Clariidae; genus Clarias; species Clarias platycephalus. The sequence continues at coordinate 4,374,228 of JAQQZT010000009.1, read as the reverse complement.
CTCCACCGGCGTGACCCCTAAAAGCCCCACGATGCATTGATGGTTGCTGTAACAACAAAATCAAAGATACAGGAGACATCGCAAGCCTCGCTTTAATCCAACAGAAATTTATCTCTCCGTGTTCTTGACCTATATTGCAGAAAACTCGAGACAGCATCAAATGCATCTAACTGCTTCGGAAGCCACTGTCGCAAAGATAAAAATATAAATAAAAAAGCCGAAGTGTCAATTATATCTACCTGATAAAGGCTGATGAAAAGGCAGTGAAACAAGCTGAGTGGGAAAAAAAAAAAAACAGCCAGCAAGAACAGGCACAGTGTGAAAGAAACAAAGTGCAGATGCTTAGGAATTCCTTAGAAAGGGTTCCAGGTGAGATCTGACTACAGTAAGTACAGCAGTAAGTTTCAGTGCTACATGGCACTGGTGCGGCGTACAGAGCGCCCCCCTGAGGTGCCACTGAAGCTGGGCGTAGTGAAATGTACCCAAGGCTGGGCCCAAGTCCAAACCAGGAGATCTGTGTAATCTTCAGTGTAAAGCACAGGGACTAGCATGTCTTTCCTCGTCGGCTGCCAAAGCAAATGAGGCAAGATAGGCGAGGCAGGGCGAAGTGACTGGCGGGCCTAGCACCACCTGGCCTGAGCTGCCACCAAGGCGGTCATTATGACCGCCGCAGACGGGCGATCGCGCGCAGCACTTCACCGGAGCGGAACGTAGTCAAGCTTGCAGTGCTCAAGATGGCGCAGGCAAGGAGGCCCACGGAGGGCCTTCTGAAAATGGCCAACCAATGAGCCTTGACTCGCCGAGAGACAGGAGAGTCACGCTCGGCGCTAATGACTTCGCAACTAGAATTTGAATTGATGTCGCCACGTTTTGGTATCAGGACTCAGGGTTATAGCCACAGTTTAAACGAGAACGGTTTAAATTCGGGTAGAAGAGGAACAGAAGCTCATCAGTGTCTGTAACTGCACTTATGGCAGCAGAGGGCTCTAAAATTATCCTCTGCTCCTCTATTTTAAACTTCAATGAATTTTAAGGACATTTTAAAAAGTAAGATGACGTTAAGGACACACAAGCGTACAGGATCACACAAAGCAAGACATCACACTGCGAAGATGTTCCAGGACACTTGTGTTAAGAAGCCGAATCAGAGGACTCTCAGGTGAAGGTGACTTGCCGCGTTAATGCGCCACATGAAGTGACAGGAAATGAATTAGCTCCGTTTCTCACAGTTACTTTAACAATTCATACGAAATGACATCCGGTAGAAAAGCCGAATGGAAAACGACTCGGGTTTTATTACACAGCTACTCAACACATCCTTATTTAAAAGTCTACAAACAAATATGGCTGAGTCTGGAAGCATCCAGGTTTTTGAAATCAGCGTACCATGCTACTTCAGTAGATGCATAAGTATGTGTGCTAATGATAAATATAGGGGAAAAGAAAAGTGACTGAGTCATCCATCTCGGCATGCTTACGATCTGTGCATGCATCCCCGTGTACCTTCGTGCAAAAGAACAAACAAACAAAAAAAAACAACAACAACAACAAAGAATGGAGCTACAACACGCAAAATGACCTCTCAAAGGGAGAAATAAACAAAACTTTAAATAAAAAGAGAACGCTGCATGCAGTGCATCTCAGGGCAAACGATCAGATGCAGGTGTCCATGTACTGTAAAACATATATATATTTTTTTTAGCGAACACCAAAATAATAAACAAGGTGCCTTGCTAGTGCAAGATATGACTGAAAGGTAGTCAAAAATCAAAGCAAAACCAAAAAAAAAAAAAGGGAGAAGAGACAAAAAAAAAAGACCAAAGGAAGAGGCAGCAAAGGGCTAGTACAGAAACGCACCATACAAACCTGGGCTCTTAAACTGATCCGGGCTGTGAAGGTGCTGCAGGGGAGAGTTGCAGGCAGACGTGGCGTGCTCGCTTTGCAGCATCTGAGCTGCCTGAGGCCCCAGGGAGCCATAGTCGGCAAAGGAGCAGGGCGCCCCCCGCTGGTCACTGGGCGCGGAATAAAACCCATAATCGGGAAAGCCTGGGAGATACAGTACAGGATGGGGGGAGGGGGGAAAAGGAAGGCGGTTAAGGGGTGAGGGGTGGGACGCCATTATTTTGGCGGAAAAAAAAACTCTTTCATTGTACACAGTCATGTAGGCAAGGTGTGTATGTTTTTTGGGTGGCGCTCGTGAGAGTGGCTGAGACGTCTACATGGCTCTGGGTGCGACCTGCTCGTTCTACATCCAGCTTCCAATGTTTAAAAATATACTGCATGAAGTGAGAGAAGGGTCCATCGGCTACCTGCTACAAGTGATTAGAAAAAGTAACCGCAGCCAGACACGGAAGTAATCACCAGGAAACTAAGCTAGTCTACACAAATAACCTTCAGATTAACCCAGACGATGAGTGTGGAGAAACAGATCTTGGTCCTAATTCACACGCCTGCAGTCTTCAATAGTCCCTTTTATGTGATCTGTCGCTGCCTTTTTGAGAGAAAGAAACATAATGCATTCACACACAATTTCAAGAATCGATTTTCAAACCCTTTTTCGACTAAACGCACAGCACTACTCATTACGTTCTCCGTAAGATAAAGGAGGCCACATTCATGTCTGCTGGGCGAAACCGTTTAGGGAGGGTCAACAGCACACTGCACCGCACTCATCACATCACGAAACCGCCTTCCTTTCAGTCAGACGGTAGATTATCAACGCACCAGAGAGCATCACTGACGAGCCTGAGCTGACATTTAGAGTTTGTCAGAATAACCTGAGATGGAGATTTGGTTGTGAAAGCCACAGGCAGCACTCGCACGTCTTTCCAGCTTAGCAGCTAATTCAGTCAAGGCAAGCAGCACAAGTGTTTTACTATGACTACCCCTCTGTTTTTATTAGTTACCCTAAACAAAAAAAATGAAGAGCCCAAGCAACTGTAGTGCAGATGATACCGTCAGTAACAGCATCCATAGATTCTACCGCAACTTCCTTATGGGTAATGCGCCTGCTTCATGTTACAGTGTGAAGTCTGAGGATGGCACTGTGCCTGGATTATCTGTTTACTGAAATGCGTACGCTATTTAAAGGAATCAGACGAACCTCCAACTATGATGAGCTCCTTTAAGCGCGATACCGAACAAATACGGAGCCGAGGGACTTCAGTGCAACCTATTTATTCTTTGTTCACATACTTAACATCATTTTTTAACAATCGTGCCTTAAAATAAATAAATAAATAAATAAATTAAAAAACATGAATAGTACCTTCTGTCCTTGAGAACATTCAGAACTTTCATTGTCTATATAGAACACAAAGGCTTTGTAGACCAGCAGCTCATAAAGTGAAGTCCATAAATAGCAGCGCTATTTATTTAATATGTATTTTATAGACCTAATCCTGTTTGACTGGTCCGAACCCAAATAAAAATAAACATAAATAACAGCACATATCAGCATGTGACGCAGTGAAAGATAGATACACAGATACACTTACTGCAATAATAATAATAATAATACGTACATATTTAAATCACGGGGCTGCTGCTTAAATAGTTGAATTGTGTTCATAAATAAAAGTCTATCGAAGGGGTGGAATTTGTTTTACAGTTAAAGAGGTCACCGGCTGCACGGAAAGTTTGCGGACTCCTACGCTTTCTTTGTTGCTGTCATATATGTATTCCGAGCGTGTGGGTGCCTCAACAAAGCGTTACTGGCATTAGCATTAGTAAAGTTAGCTGCCATTGAGTTCCCAGTAACATTATTGTTTAATCGTCAGATCTGAGATTTAGACAGCAGCTGTGAAATCATCACAGAGGAGAAAAGGAAAGCTTTACCATGAATCTTAGATGAATGTCGACTTACATAATCATTCAGTTGTCAATACATCACATATATATATATATATTTAAATATCACATAATCAAATCAAACCATGTCTGTCGAACCAGACGGACAGTGAATACTATGGACGGTACTTTTTGTGTAAACAGTGTGCTTTTTTTTTTTTTTTTATTAACTGCAGGCCTCCCAAGTACTGTATCTTCCGCTCTCCCCAACTGCCACTGTCCCTAAACCGATTGCAAGCAGGGGGCAGAGAGACTACTCTCTCCTTCTCTGTCTCCTAATGACTCATCTGTGATAGGACTGCAGCAGCCTTGGAGCCTGCACTGCCCACTGCGGCTCCTGCTGCTGACTCACCACGTCCGCATCTGCTCTCTCTCTCTCTCTCTCTCTCTCTCTCTGACACACACACAAAAATCCTAGACTTCTTATGCCCTATTGTCGGTCTCCATATCCCTTTTATGTGCCTTCATCAGGCACCTGACACGCACACATCTGCTCAGTACCACACAGCTGCATGTCCTTAATAATACCCCTATTATTGCCCATCCCCTTCTAGTGCAACCTGCATCTCCACACAAACCAGAGCCGTTTCGCAGTTTTCCTCTGTATGTGACAAAAAGAAAAGAAAAGAAAAAAAAAAAAAAAAAAGTGTCCAACCTAGAAAGAGTTGCAAATCTAAGTGAGGGTGGAATGATGCCTGACCAGGGGTTTGGGAAGACGATAACCTCAGGGAAGGCATTAAAATTGTAGAGTGGAAAACACTGACTGGTGAAAAAAGCTCTGGAGAAGGCCCATGCCCCTCTCGCTACCACCTCGCTGTTCCGTATCTGCATGTCTTTCATGGTAACTAGGCATGCTTTCAGCTTTGCTTTAATTGTTTCAAACCCAAATACAATACAAAAAACACAAAATGGAGCGTGAAAGAGACGACTTTTATTTAATCCGTTTTAGACGTGCATGCAAATAGCTCATCGTCCTTGAATTTCAAAGTGGGTTCCGGGCTCCTCACTAAATAGACAAGCTTCCTCGGCTTCCTCTCCTCACTCTAATTAGAATCTTTAATAACAAACAAGCGCCGACCTTTACAAAAGGCTTCACCACAATCTCCTCCATTAGCTAAACGGATGAGGAGAGGAGAGGAGGGGTGAGAGAAGAACAGTCATCCCCCCTCACCCCCACCCCGCTATAGCCAAAACACCATCCAAGGCTCAGGCCTTGCCAGGCGCACACAATGTCGGCTTCCTGCCGCGATCTGTTCAAGGCAGCATCGGATTCAGAGTGTTTTTGGGAAGAGGGAAGCGACAGGACACAAGGACGACATCAGCACGCACAACAAATACACATGGCGGCTTTGTTTGCTCTGACACGGACAATTAACCCTCAGCTGGCGACACCTCGCAACCGGGAAGGTCTTATCTAATAAAGGCAGGCAAAACGACTTTTATTGTTCAGGTAGATTGCCTCTAATGATAGTGCCATCAGTGTAAAAAGATATGAATAAAAATGGGCCTGCACGAGAAAGGGAAAAAAAAAAAAAAAAAGAAAGTGGCTTTTCCGTGGATGGCAGGAGCGAGAAAAAGACACCATCTGGGAGTGCTGCAATCACTCGGTTATCTTCCCGCGCTAATTTTCTTTTCAGCGCATACAAATGATTTACTTCAGGCAAAGGTGAGAAACAAAGTGCGATTGAGCAGAAGAGCCTTTTTTCCCCCCTCCTTTTAACATCAAAGTTAGAGAAATAATGGTCTCTCTCTGATCTTTCCACGGTGCAGCATATGTTTCTCTCCGCGGTGTGTACGACGGAACTGATTGTGTTGTCTGCTTCCTTTGGGAGAGGCTGCGGCGGTGGAGTGGGTATGGATTAAAGAAAGGCGTTTATTTGTACGGCGCGGGAGCAAATTTGCTGCATGCTAATGAACAAACATCAAATGGTGCGTTGGAGCTGCACAGACATCTGCTGCCACACTGTATCCTAACTACTACAGCATCATCACACGAGCTCGATGTTTGGAGTAATGAAGTTGCCTGTTTGTGGTGTGTTCATTCTTGTAATGCGAGGGTGTGTAGGTATAGCCCTAAAACAAACATGATGTCATTTAAAAAAAAAGAAATAAAAAAACAACATTTATCCTAAACATTCCAGGATGAAGCATGAGAAAAAGGGAAACACAGGGAAGAGCTTCTGATTGTTGCCGTTACCACCGTCACTGTGTTTCACTGCAGGATTTCTGTGGATTTTGTATCATTGTTTAATTTAGTATAGGGGTGAAAATCGGTGTCTTGTCTTCTTGTTGCCGCTTGCGTGTGACTGGATGCTTTTGTTGTACGCTCTAAACTGTTCACACACTGTCTGGCAGCACAGCATCCTGTGGAATAGGAGTGACCTACTGTATATGACAAGTTTGAAACTAAATCTAAAAAAAACAAGAATATTGAATCGGGATATTTATAACCTGATAATCATAGAATCGCAATACAGATCGAATCAGCACCTAGGTATCGTGCTCATATCGTATTGGCCGATCCCTTGTGATTTCCATCCCTAGTATCTTTTGACTTCTCAATTTCAGCCCTTTGGAGCTGTTCACTTTGACATCTATAGATCTCATATATGATCTATAAAACTTTTTTAAACAGCTACATAGCAAACTAATCTATTGGGCCGAGTCGCATTTTTATCTTTCTGCGCATACACACGAGATTAGATTACAAGAACTCGGGTGTATACGCGGTCGGTCCTCACACAATATATTCTAGAAGTATAGATGTTCAAAGGCTTAAGAACACCATGCTGCTACAAGAATAGCTTCTATACAAAGCCAAGTCTCATTGTACATCACACCTGAGAACAAGTCGCGTACAGTATATAACACTGAGCTCAGAGATCCCGGTGTTCAGGTAGGCGTTGGCGATTTTAAGCTGAAACAATGGTTCAGGATAAAAAGCACACAGATCTTTCCACCCAGCCACTCCACCTCTCATCATCTAATTATTAACGTTCGAGCCATCGGCCTGAGACAAAAGACCGCTTCTTCGCCATTTCTTTTTAAATCCTGTGGTCTAATTGGATGTAATTACTCATCTACAAAACAAATGAGGAGGTCGGCGTTGCCGTGGCGACCGGAACGGTGGGTCCAGCAGTGCGAATCGTTTCACCGAGGTTCATTTCTGTGGATAATTATCACCCGTCTCCTTCCTCTGCCTTTTGCCCAGTCCTTGAAGGGTTACCGTCGCCAAGCTCCAGCCATCGGCTACTGCTAATTCAACTGTCTTCAGCTATTCTGTCTGTCCCTCCCTCGCTGTCTTTCTGCATACTGCCATCAAGTGTGAGGCTCTCTTCGAGTGAATAAATGCTGCTCTCTCATTTTCACTTTGCCACATCACTGCTTCAGAGAAGGAATTCCACACCACTGCCACAGGACCTTTTTTTTTTCCCCCCCTGAGCAAAGAACCAAGTTTTTTTTTTTCCGCATAAAAGGAAGATGAGAAACTCGGACTGCATGCCGATCGAATGCATATTCTCCTGCCGTTTTACCACTATTGAGCCAAATTGAGGAGTAGAATGTGATAATCCTAATACCAGTGTTTCAATGATTATATACACACATGTGCTTTTTTTCTACTTCAAATCCCTGGTGGCCATTAACTGCACTTCCAGGCCAAATGTCAATAAACCTGTCAGATGCCTTTCCTAATGAGCTTAGAATTTCAGAGCAGCGACAATTAGCGACTTCATTTTCACTTACGAAGAGGCCCAGAGTTAGCCTTCACTTTTCTATTAAAAACAAGCTGTTTCTAAATGAACTGGTGAGTAATTAAGACCCCTATATGAGTCATTCTGACGGTGCTGACATTTCCCAAATAGTTAATATTAAATGTCTTGTCATTTTGTTCTGACAGAGGCTAATGGGTGTTAACTGGTGATTTACTCCCTTCTCAACAGTATCCGTATCTCTAGCTGCTCAAATGTCTCCGAATGCTTAGAACGTCATGTATGAGTCAATTTCGAAGTATGAAGAAGTCCGAAGAATAAAATCCGGATTTGCATTCCAGGGATCTGGCTTGCATGAGAATGGAGAACATTCCTGAGAGACACAGTGGTGTTGTGTACTGTACTACAGGTTAGCCTTTCAAAACAGCACAAGACTGACACGAAATCTGCATACCCCCAGCACCCCTGGGTACGACCAGACGCAAGCATGTGGTGCTGCACAATGAAGGCAGACCAGGCACACCTGACTGTTGAGTGGCCACAGTGTCTGAGCATGAAGAACAGTAAACAGCTCAGGCAGAACAACGCAAACGAACTTCCTTAAGCAATAAGTCACATACTGGGCGCTACTGTATATGATCAAGACAGAGTCTTGGCTGCTTAACCTGCCAGACATGCATTGGGACAGGAAAACCACCCCACCAAAATCTGCTACGCAAGATTAACCAGGTCAGTAGCTCTCTCTAGAAATAGTGATTGTAAAAGTATTGCAAGTCAGATCAAGCATTGTATTAAAGGTCAGAGTAAGGAAGGAAATGAGAAGATGAAAAAAAAACTTTCTTTAGGACCGTATCCCTCTTTGTGAGTGGGGAGATGAAAGCGGGCAACAGCTGAGCACCTCTGGAGTATGCTTCCCCCCTTTGAAGTTCAGGATGGTTCCTCCCAAAGGCCCTCTCTGAGCATCTGCCCATCACAGCTGTGTGGAGGAGTCCATCCTGAAACTGAGGGGGAACAGCGCCTCTCTAACCTTTATGTGTAACATTTATCTTCCTGCGACAAGAGCCTGTGGGACCGATGTCACATGGAGCATCCTTGAGAGAGCGGAGCTGTTGTTGGCCCTTTTGGCACGAGCCGGAGCCGCAGCTGTGCGGGTGTATGTGTGTGCCCGAGAGGCAGTAGATGGGCACACGTGAGAGCTGGGGAGCCAGTTTAATCTCGCCATGGCAGCACAAGCCAATGCAGCCCTCTGTTGAGCCTCTCGGCAGCGATCACAGTGCTTGTTGGGATGAAATGCATAATGATCTCCAGATAATGGGAAGTACTCAGCCAAACGAGAGCAGCTCCGTGTCTAGCCAGCAGCAGGCCTCATCAAGCAAAAATGGGGCTTCATACAATAACTTCCTTCTTGTTTCATCAGGATAATATGTTCAGAGGATGGTGCTGACAAGGATGACGATGGACATCTAGCAAGTGTATGCAAATAGACTTCAAACAAAATGTAATACTGACCTTTTCCCTGTTTCATCCTGACCAAAAGGAAAGGGCTGACTGATTTTTTTTTTCTCTTTCTTTTTTGAGACCAACTGTTGGTGGCAGTGGTCTTAGGATAATTACACTCTGAGGTTTAAAGGTAGCGGCGATTGGCCATTTTATAAACCATATTAGAAAACTGCTTTTTCAAGAGAAAGCTGCCAGACAACGTTAACCTTCAAGGGATAGCTACAGTCCACCTGCACAACACAGTCTTCTACTGACAAAAGGCACTGTAGAAATACTGTCCGGTTCCTGACATCCAGTATGTTGAGAATGAGAAAGATGAGAGTGCAGATACTTGTGAAGGAAGATTTTGAAACCATGGACCAGTGTCCCAGGGCACGCTCCAGGTCCGCCATGGCTCTGACCAGGATAAATCACTTACTGAAGACGAATGAAGGAGAAATTAAGTGTAGGAATAACACAAGAATGAACCAACCTCTTTTCTAAATAGCTAGAGGGAGGAAGGAAGATTGGGGATCGATCGGGGAAGAGAGCGGTGTTGTGAGGCCTTATGACAGAGAGAGGGGTTTAAGAAAACATATCTCACTTTCTGGGGGGGGGGGGACGACAACGACGACATAATTTTTCAATACTATATACTTATTGTCCAGCCCTTGAGAAGACAAAAATCTCTCCATGGAGCGACTCAAATTCCTCCAGCGAACAGAGAGTAGTAATGGAGTGAGCCAGAGGACATTTCTCAGCAGAAAGACAGAGCGAGTAGGAGGGGTGACTTCAACAGCATGTGCCAGCACGGCAGTCGGACACACACACAGTCAGCTATGGAGGCTGGCAAGAAGAATAGAAGTGCGAGAGACAGACCTCCAGAGGGCAACGCCTCCTGTGGTGCAACACCCTGTGGCTCTCATACTCTCAGCCGCACGTGAGGTCCAGGAACAGACGGACAGTCAGAGGGACAGAGCCCAGCCCAGAAAAAGTCAAAGGGACAGCTAGTGAGACAGACAGACAGACAGCTCGACGTTCAGACTCCATCTGTAGACTGTACTTCAAATTCAATGTGCTAGCCTCCCAGGCAACAGCTGAAACAACTACACCTGAGCAATGGCTTATAAAGTTTATAAAGTATGTTTATGAGTGAATCCTTTTCAAAGGGGATTTCATTTAAGTATGCAGATCAAACAGCAAAATGCTTTTTTTTTTTTTATTGCATGCAACATTATACAAGGAAAAGCGCTGGCCCATGTATAGGTATTTCTGACTTGTATATTCATTCAATTTAGATTTCTTAATGAAAGGGTAGAATAAAGATTTTTTCTCTCTCCATGTTTCCTCCAAATTTATCGCCTGTCCCCCCGCCCCGCTTAAACATGTTGCAAGAAAAACAAACCAAGCTCTGTCTACCCTCTTCCACATACGTAAGACTGCTGTGATTGACAGGGGAGACAGCATATGGTCCGCCCACTGAGACAGCATGGATAATTTATTCTCTCTTGGCTCCTGGATCGTAGGGATACAAACTCACAATCTCCAAGTGAGAACGCAAGAATAGTTTAGCTAGCATTTAAGAATGAATGAGGTATGAGTCAGACTCCCAGTTCACTGTGTGTATAGTACGATACACATCTAGGTGTGTAGCTGGTTATCTGTCTAAGAAAACAAAAAAGGGTTTTTAGTAGGGCCGGGACTTTAACGCGTTAATTTAGATAAATTAATTACACAAAAATAACGCGGTAAAAATTTTTTTACGCATTTTAATCGCACTTATTTTTGCACCGGGGAACGTTTCTCACTGGATGAGTTTCGGCGGACCGATTATACTGGAGCACCAACTAGCGTTCAGACAAAAACAAACC
>JAQQZT010000009.1:4313750-4328750 GCA_030068275.1 Clarias platycephalus | reverse complement strand
TGCCTTCCCTCTGTGAAAGGCTTAATCATGTAGCAGGTGTTTGAAAAATCGTACATGCTGGTGGTTTCAAACAGAGAGAGAGAGAGGCTCTTTTACTATGACTACAGTGAGCTAATAAAAGCTTAGTACTTTTGATACTTAAGTAAATGCAAAGTTGAGGTCTGCATTTAGGTGTACACTTTGTGCGTTAATTCTTCTAATCTGTTAAAGACATTAGGCTGGTGAGCTGTGTCTCACCCCAGGAACCCTCCTGTCCCTGACAGACTCGTCCCAACACCACACACATCGAGAATGAGAACGATGCAGCACCTAAATCTCTTCTCGGCCGGTGGCGTTTGCCTGATTAATTAGTAACTATAATAGTTAAACAAGCTCTTTAATTCTAATTGACCAAATCACTGAGTACATTGGTCACACTGTAAGAATTTCTAGAAACACATGGTGAAGGCCCGCCATTGCTAACATTGACGTGTTCATCCCACTTAATGCAGAAAGGCAAACAGCCTTACAGGCATGTCTGTCACAAGACAACATCATCAGCATTCTGCCTCTCTCTCTCACACACACACACACCACTGCAATGTACACATATGGAATTATGTACAGTAGCTGTGCTCAGAGCGCAAAACAATTCGTCTCTCGAAGGAGAATGCTCATAATTCCAAGCATAAAAGAACTTTCTGCTGCATAGGCTTAAACAAAACCTATAGAACAGTGATGGGCAGCGATATCGTCCGTCCCCGAGAAAGTGCAGAATCCATTATCTGCTCAGGCACAGCGTGTGTACAACCCTGTCAAACCAGGAACACATTACTACCCTGCTTTTTTTTTTATTTATCCCAGCCATAGTCAAATCTCCAACTGACTGTGTGTTTGTGTGCTTTTCATTTACAACTCATTTTTTAATCCTTAAAAATGTGCAGCAACGCACATACTGTAACACAAAGTGCAGAATAATCCTCGCTCAAGAACAGCATGCACAAGAGCTGGCAAAAAAAACCCTCAGCAAATTTATTTAGCATTTAGTAAATAATGAGCACTTTCCTCTTTTTTAAGAACAACAACAAAAAAAAAAAAAGATCAAAGTCCAAGTTCAAAGTTCGTCCAGATAATTTGGCTCAAAGCAAAGTATCCACTAAAAGTAACAACTGTTTATGATTGTTTTTCTTTCACGTACTATGAACCTTTTGTCTCTACCATTCACGGGTTTTTTTTGGCTTGTGCTCGGCGCGGTCTGCTATTTTAGCAGAGGGAGCAGAAAACCATAGTTCTCGCCCTCGTTGTCCCACAGACTTGCCAAATCAATATCGAGCACCTTGAAAAATCCAAATCACTCTGTTTCAGAAAGGGTCAAATTTATGACCTGCATTGAACAAGGGAAAAGGTTGAAACTGGAAATGTGCTTGGAAAAAATATATATACACGAGATATATACGTACGTATCGTAATTGGTCACTTTGGTGAAATACATGGAAGCAAACAGCGGCTGTGTAATCCTGTGATAATCGTCTTGTTATTACAAGCAAAGCGTCCTGTTACTACAAGAAAAGCGTCCTGTTACTATATTTTGCAACAAAATGCTTTCCTTTTAGTAACAAGATGCTTCTCATAGCAACAAGATGCTTTCTCCTATAATGAGATGCTTTTCTCATAATAATGATGCTTTTCACGTAGCAAGGAGATGCTTTTTTTTCCTTAACAAGATGTTTTTCTCATAATAACGAGATGCTCATGGGGATTTTTATTTATTTATTTATTTTGGTAGGACCAGACTAAACAACGTGAAGAAGCGTCAGGCCCGAGGTCACTGTTTTTAACAAAAAAACAAAAACAAAAACTACTTTCCACAAATGACATGTTTAAGATCAGCTCTTTCGGAACATTTCGCCAAAAACAATACGCGGCCCTTTCGTTTGGGAAACAAGCCCCGTCACGTCCCAGCTCAGATCGCGATTATTCCCTGCCACTGCTCACTGTTGTTATGGCACAGAATTCCAGGCTTCGAACTGTTTTATGAGAAAAACCGAGTTTCATATCAGGGCATAAGACATCTGTAGACAGCGAGCACTTCAATTATAAGCCGCGAAGCCTGATGTATGAGGAAAAAAAAAAAGAAAAAAAATCTATAAAAGCTCTTTAGTCGGGCCTTATATACTCCAAACCTCTGAGTTTAAGAGATTTTTACACAGCCACGCAAAAACTCCCTCACACTTCTCTGGCACTTACTCACAGCTACACACATGACAAATGAGAAAAACCTCGCTTGATTGGCTGTACGAAGCCATCAGAAAAGCCCCAGCTTAACAGCAGCATGTAATTCACAAGAGCATGAGTGAGATTACTTTTGAGACACGGGAGCGTGTGCATTATTGATACACTTTGCTTATGACACAGAAATCTATATTCTCCTTCCATCACAGCCCCCCCCCCGAACGATGCTGTCAGAAGCTATATGCTTCAGCTGAAAAAAAAAAAAAACAAAAAGTAGAGCCAGTGCATGGAGCTTGATGCTACCGTGCGCAGTACTAATAGCTCTCCTTCCCATCAAAGCTACATAATACAGCTCTCGCCGTAGCCCGAGGAAGACTTTTCCCTCAGCTTTCTGTCTTCTTTAAGCTTTTGTGTGAAGGCGAACTAATGCACTGTGCAAGTCAGTTTTTAGCACTACTCTCCCTGGGCAAGGTCAGGCTCTGAATAACTGCTCATCTGCGTTGTTCATTAGCTTCCTTCAGGAAAGCCGTGATGCACGGCGTCAGAGTTCGGTAACTGGTTTCAGGAAACACATTCAATGCAATTCAATTATTTATACAGCGCTCTTAGCAATGGTCATTGTTGTGTATAAATTAAAATGATCAAATTGTTGCCGAGGGCGATAGTGGCAAAGGAAAACTCCCTGCGATCCCATCCACACCTGTTTATAACGGATAGCAGGGATTGATCTGCAGTCATACTGTGTGTTGGGAGGCTAAAATGGCGAAAAATGACCTTGTAATCTTCCCGGACGACAATCAGATCACTCCTTCAGCCACTGCCCGCAATCTTGCGGTAATTCTGGACAAACCAACTATCATTTCCCCCGACACATTACTCACCTCACCCGCTCTTGTCGATTTCTTCTTTACAACATCGGAAGAATTTACCCATTTCTTTCTTCACAGGCTACTCAGATGCTTGTTCAGTCCATGGCTATTTCAAGACTGGACTTCTACAACTCACTCTTGGCAGGTCTGCCTCCGTCCACCATTTGCCTCTTTTTCAACCTTCTCAAATTCTCCCAGACCAACCCATTTCTTCGCTCCCTGCACCGCTTCTGTAGCTGCCTGCATTCAAATTCAACCCCTCACCAAAAACCTAACCTACTGTAGTAACCCAGTGTACCAGTGTAAGGATCTATCCTATGATGGAAACTTAAGCACTTACTGTATGTAAGTCGCTCTGGATAAGATATGCCTAAATGTAAATGTAAAAAGTGTGTACTGTACTGCATGTACACAAGAATGCCCTGGTTACTTACTACATTCGAATTTTTATCACATCAGCTCTTAAACTGTTTGGTTACGAGCTAAAAAGATGATTTAAAACAGAAAACACACCAGGGCCCTGGTTTATCAACATTGTGATTAAAAGGCTTGAAATTGTTTCCTACACATAAAATTTCAAAAGTCTCATATGCACAGTATAACTGAGATTCATTAAAGGAGAGTCGAAACAATCAATGGCGTTTTCCCCAGCACATCCCGAAGACAATGGGGTTAAGTTTGAAAATAAATCCTGATGCCCCCATAGGAATATGTTGCATAGTCCAGGACTCCGATTGTGAACGAGTCGGAGCCTAAGGAATCATTTTCACATCATCAGGGAAGAAAAACTCCATAGATGTGATAACCTGGTCGTTCAGTACATTCAGGTCGTCTGCTGACTTTTTATTTTATTGCCACATAACGTTGCTGAGTCTCGACCTGAGCAACTGAAGTAACTCCAGATCATAACACTGTCTCCTGAGGCTTGTACAGTGGACACTATGCATGATGGGTGCATCGCTTCATGCGCTTCCCTTCTTACCCTGACACGCCCATCACTCTGGAATAGGCTCAATCTGGATTCATCAGGGGTGAGTACCGCTACTACAGTACTTCCTGTATATCTTGAGTGACAGATGTCTCGTCCAATCGGCGGTAAAAATTTCATTCGCAAACTATACCTACCTTTTCCGGTTTGTATCGGACTGGCCGAGGAGTGCAATACAAATTAACAAAACGGAAAACAAATTAACAAATCCGAAAACAAAATAACAAAAGCAAAAACAAAAAACAACCCCCCCTCCCCCCTCCAAAAAAAATAGTTTTGGGTTTTGTAATTTTGTTTTGGGTTTTGTTAATTTGTTTTGCACTTCAGGGCCACCGTACATTTCTAGTCATTTCAAAAACCTGGGTCAATAATTGGACTCATCAAAAACAGAGTAACTCCTTTTGCACAATGATGGTATATGTCTTCTTACATGGTTGTTAAGGAAGTGAGAAGCTCCTCACCGCATCAGGTAGGGTTAAAAGAATTGTTGCATCCAAAATGTATTAATCCCTGCAGTAATAATCGAGTCAAGGGTTCCTAAATATTTGTTATTTAGAATAAACATGATGATTTATTGACTGATGTATGTCTCCAATATTAGCAGGCAAACATACATTCATGTACTTTAATTCATGTTAATAAACTCGGCAGGTTTGCTAGTCCGCAAGTTTGAGAAAGAAAAAGATGACGTCCAACCCATCAAAGACTAACTACACAATATTAAACCAACCTTCCAGAGGAACGAAGTGAAGTCACAGAAATGACTGACGTCTCTCAGAAAATCAGCACTTCTGTTTGTATTGTAATTGATAAAGAAACCTAATTGTTTTCCCAGATCAATATGAGGTCAAAAGGACAAAAGGTCACACAGACATCCAAAGCTTTAGTTTAAGGGGGGAAGAGGGGGGGGGGGGCATCAGAGAGGCAGTAAACTGAACAGTACTGGTGCCGATCGATGGACCAATCAATAAATTACCAATCAATCGCTCCTTTGGGGTGTAAGCATTGCTGGCAGGTGGCAATATGTTCGGAGCCAGATTAGCTTAATGATTAGCTTAGAGGAGGAAGCGGTTGCAGGATGACCGAATACACTTCCTGTCATGGGGTTTGAATCACAAGGCATTTTATCACAAGGCAACAAAACCAGCATGTGTGTGTGTGTCTCTGTGTGTGTGGCCATCCTGCTCATCCATCATCATCACCCACAGCATCAGTCCATTAGTCGCACAGCACAAATTAATGACATTCTGAGTGGCTGTGATAAATGTCACACGAGAGGATGCATAGGCTCCGATCCGCTAGATACCTCTTCTCCCGCTTGCCCCCTCTCTTTCTCCCGGTCCAACATCTGGGGAAAGCGAGTCCGCATTCTGTCCCGGTCTTTGAGGCTGAGCAGGAGCGCTGAGTCTTAATGACTGGGTCATTATCTGCGAGATGGTCACTCGAGCAGCTCTACTGGCAAAGCGATAAGCACCAGCAGCCAGTTCCCCTCAGATAACCGGCCCACTGCTGGAGCCAAATTGCGCCAAAAATGACAAAAGGAGAGAGAGAAGGAGAAATGGAGAGAAGGAGGGAGGGGGGTCGATGGGAGAGAACGAGGCTTATTGGTATGCACTGCCATTTCCCGCATTTCGTTGATGAGGCAGAACTCACATCTTAACAAGCAAGAAGGGAGTGATCAGGAGCCATTGAGGAAAGAGAGAAAGGAAGGGAGGCAGGGACAGAGCAAGCCAAGGCCATTTTCTCAATCACTCTCTCATTCCTGATTCCCAGCAGCCCTAGGGAGAGCGAGCGGAGGCAGCAGCAGTAATCAGATCTGAAAAGTCTGTGAATGAATGAAGAGCTCTGCTGTTCTCACTCTTTCCTTCTCACTTTCCATCTATCCATCTTTTCACATGTCTCTGGTCTGTGGACAGAAGAGTGCATTCAGGCAATGCTCTCATCCTGACACGAGGCATCCCGGGCAAGGATCTCCGCCAGCTGGAAGAGCCTCTTGCGAGTGTAGGAGGGAATAACTTTCCATGGGTTTATGGAGAGAGCTGTAATTCACCACTACCCTCCAGCAGGCTGTAAATAATGACTCACGAGATTCTAAATGACACTGTTTAGTGCATGAAGTCCTTTAGTCACTCTGCTGCCACTGAATGACTGCTAAGGACAAGGAGTAGGAAGGAATTATGGATGTTTGAGGAGAGTTAGAACAGATAAACAAGGCATCATATTCAGCATTCTCTGGCTTCTTGATTTAAAAAAAAAAAAAAAAAAAAAAAAAGTGGACTGGGCTGAAAAACTTCCAGGCTTTGGTTTACTGTAATACAATACGCGGTAAGCATAGTCATGGATCGTACCATGCATGCTTCTCCACTTCAAAGACCCCCCACAGGGACTGGCAGAAAAGTGCACATCAGGTTTGGAACCTTGCTCGTGGATGGTTTCCGGCAGGCTGGTTAGCGTTTATTCATCCAGGTCTAAACAACCCTCTCTCATACTTTGACACAAAACCACTGGCTCGTCTACCCGTCCTATCCGTCTTCATTTCCTCCAGATGTGAGCTTCACGCCAGGTCCTTTTCAGGTCTAATGTCGGGCCAGCAATCTGTGACTTTAACCAAGCTTTGGCTTGAAGAAAGGAGGCTCCTGAATGTTTTATAGGCTGCCGTGTGTCCAATCTCAAAAATCAAAGGCAGCTGGCAGCAGGAGGGTTCCCCTCTTTTCGCCTCGTACTCTCCCCTCTCTCTCTCTAGCCCCTCCTGTGCTGGAATCCCTCCCAGGTCCATCTGGGTTGTAGGTGTAAGGGGGCACCTGGCTCACAGCTTAAAGAGTTACCTCAACAGATGGTTACAGCGAAGAAGAAAGGGGAAAAACAGGGGGGGGCAAAAAAAACAGCAGCTTTCCAAACATCCCAATCCAAGCACTGGCTCGAGGTTTACAAAATAGTAATAACAGTCATCATAATGATGAGGATGATGATAGCAAATTAGCAAGTCAAATACGCAATGAAGCTCGCAAGCAGGTGATGCTTCTGAGCTCGCTTTGATCTTGCTGGCACGGGAAAAAAAAAAAAAAAGAGAGAGATTTCAGCTCTGAAATGAACACCGAAGGCGGGGGCAGGAAGGCACCAAACTCTTTTCAAACCTGCTCCAAACTAAGCTGTTCTTACTCACACTCCTACATCTCTTTCATTTAAAAAACGAAGCCAGTGAAATGTCACCAACACGCAAGAAGAACCACTGTTGTCATGTACGTGAACCAAATGGCCTCTATTAAATGCAGCATTTTGAAAGATGGTCTCTTCTTTTCCCACTCACTTCTTTTTAGTTTTTTTTAGTTTTTGCGCTTGCCCTAAGGTTACTCATCTGGTAATAATGATGCATGCAATTTCCTGGCAGGCTCATTTTGGAGACAGGCATGCGATGGATGGCATGAACAGCGCCGGAAGGAGGAAAGTGCCAGGAATAAGATGTGGAACCAGTACCCTGGCTTTGGTGCTCCCTAGTGATGAAAGCATCTGATGTGGCATCATATAAAAATTGATTGCACTGTCTGGTTCTTATGAATCTGAAGCCAGATAGTGTGTTTGTCCCGGAGATCTGAACAGGCGGTGTGTGACAGGGTTGGACCAGGAAGAAAGTGAGAGCGGATAGAAAAAGAATGTGTGTGTGTGTGTGTGTGTGTGTGTGTAAAACCGGCATTCTGTTCTTGATACCCAAACCCCACAGGTCCTGCTCTCACTGAGCCATCCCATGTTGTCTCAAAGGGGCCAAAGGCAGACATTAGTCACTTGCTGGAACACATGTAGAGCTCCTCGAGGGAAGACATGAAGGAGTCTCCTACTGCTTTCTGCTCTGTGGTCCCTGTCAATCAAAAATGAGTCTGAAAGAAGGTGGCACTCTTTTTGGAGCGCTGATTTGAGCCTCAGTACACCCATCACAAGCAGGTTCTGCTCAACCAAGGTCCATCGATTCCCATCGATACAAAATGCTTCGGAAAATATCTTCATCCAACAGGTGAACGCAAAACAGCCCAGGAACTGACATAACTTTAAAGATCCTAAGCAGAACATTTATCTGGACAGAAGGTTAGGGTGGGGAAGTGACCCTAGGTCAAGGGCTTGTCTAACCGAACAAGCCACGTTTCTCCATGTATCCATCGACATTTTTCTATCATTGTGTTAATCTACACATCTTTCACATCGTTTATATTCACACTTTTCAGCAGCTTGTAAATGCAGACCGCTCCTTCAGCCGAGTGGAACGAAATGCGGAAGTTGAAGTCTAATAAAGAGAACACCGAAAACCCGCTGCCCGAGTTCTGCTTCGCACCAGGCAGCCAGACTCGGGTAGAGACTCGGGTAAGACTCGCTGACTTGTACAGATGAGACAAGGCGATGCGGTGTGACGGAGTGATGAAACTCTGTCGTAAAAAGTGCAGAGATGGGGATTTATAGGACGGAAAGTCCTTGTTCTTAAAAATCGTATTTCTTGATAACTCCATGAAGCACCATCAGCATACGTCTTCATAAAACTAAATCCCCAAAAGTAATATTTTAAATCCGTTTCTAAATAAACTGAAAAAAAAAAAAGGCTGCCAATTCTGTGTGTGTGGTGTGTGTGTGTGTGTGTGTGTGTGTGTGTGTGTGTGTGTGTGTGTGTGTGTGTGGTCCTGAGCGTTCAGCTGTGTGACGCAGCCAGCACGAGGGCCAAGGCCGGTCATTACAAGGATCGCAAAGGCGATAATCCATCTTTAATGAAGTCAGCTGCTGCCAAGTCTATCAGTTTCTCTCTCTCACATCTTTCTCTCTCTCTCTCTTTCTTTCTTGCTCTGCCAACTAAAGTGCAGATGGAATAGGTTTCAATCTTCCTACTGTTTCTGTACAGGATACACTGGGCCAAGATCATTCCGGCCTTCCTGGACAGCGCGTACGCATCACTGCGGGTGAAATACGCGGTTTACATTCACACACGTTCTAAGTAAGAAATTAGGCGCGGAACGATAAAAAAAAAAAAAAAAAAGAATTCAGAACACTTACCATTTTGTTATTGATTTCATGGAAATGAATTTCACAGACTTTCTCTACGACGTCTTCATTCTCGAAAGTTACGAAGCCGAAGCCTGCAGAGAAACAGAGACAAAAACATACAAGGACGGAATAAATAACGTGATGATTATGATTTTTTACTTTAAAAAAAAAAAAAAAAAAAAAATATGTTGGAATGTTAAAAGTGCAGCATAAAATTTTTTTAAACTAAAAGTCATGTTCTGTGAACCGCGGTGTCCATTTGACCAGCAGCGTCTCGGGGCATGTTTCAGACGAGGACTCCGACAGACTTAAACACCAGCGTGTGCTCTTCCCCAGCAAACACGTTGTCTTTTTGAAACCAGGCCAATGATGAAATCTCTGACATTATTAGACACGGTGGAGAGGCTCATCCACACAAATAAAGGAGGTGGGAAAACAGCACAAAGCCCTCTTAATGAGATTCACGGAAACCCGCTCTACAGCATCTGAATTTCATTAAATGCATTTTGTGTTCCCTTCATTGAAATTTCACTGTATAACAAGCTCTCGTTTTTATGGTAATACGGGAGCAGCCAATATCTGAAATGTGTCACTGACCATGGGATTCTTTTTCTTCGTATTTATTAAATAAAAGCTTAACCCTCTCCTGCTGGCCCGAAAAAGAGAAGAGAGGGAAAAAAAAGAAAGAAGAAGAAGAAGAAGAGCTGCCGGAATTCATCAGGCATCTGCGATCCTCTTTTGCATTAGACTCTGATGGCGACGCACAAAAAGCAATTTTCTATCTGTATGGCTGAGCCTCAAAAGGGGAAATTACTTGCCATTGCCAAGTGTTAAGAGGGGGCTTACTGCGGGAACACAAAAGAAAACAAGCTGCGATGAATGGAAAACCGTTGCTTTGCTGTCTGTTTATTCCGGTCGAAATGTTCGGTAGTACCTGCTATTACACATGTCTCACGAGTGCTGCTCACACACACACACACACACTTCATCATCACGAGCATCATCTCTATATTCAAGAGCAGCTGTGTTATAGAGACAAGTGACACGCACAAAAGGAAGCCACACGACAAAAGTGTCTAAGCACCGGCTTCTGCTGGCAGATATATACACGTGTGTGTGTGTGTTACAGCACACAAGCAATTCGTCATGTAATGCACCTCCGCTTTAAATACGTTATACCATGTTTTTTTTGGCGTTACTATATATACTGAACACCATGCATGTTAGAGATCTGCCGCCGTTAACAAGCTCCTTTTTAATCCCTCGGCCCTCAGGGCTTTCCGGAAGTCACATCCTAATCCGAGCTAACGGATCATAAAAGGAAAACCGCCGCCAAGATCGACACTGGAGGCTAACCTCTTAGCCTGTGAACCTCGACTGCTCCGGGAGGAGAGATAAGTGGGGTCAGAGGTCAAGTGCAACAGATAGGGAAGGCATAGGGCTGTGGACTCGGCAACACAAACACGCCGCAGATAAGGCGAGATAAGAGACAGCCGGGCCGATAAGACGGCAAGTAATTGAAGATTCTACACCATGTGGGTTTTAGGAACTGAATGCGCTGCATGGAGGAGCAGGAGGAGCAACCGCCACTGGGAAGACCGCACCAATGTCAAGCGGTGTTTATTACAGCAATAGAACATTACAAGACCTGCAAAATGTTACCCATTTTTGCACAAGATGTACCGGATGTAATGTTAGTATCAACCTTGGCATGTGGCATGTGTTAGAACAACCATCCTCTCATCCCAGAAGAGAAGAGAGTTGGACGGGTTGGTGAATAGCTCATGAGGTCGCTTCGTGGGCTGCCTGCTTTCGCAGGGTGTCACACCTTGCTGAGGCAGCACACCCGGGCGCTGCAGAAGGCTGCCATCGACGTCACGGTGCGAGAACAGAATCTCTGCTTCCCCCCGTTTTACACAAAACACCACATGGGCATCTCGTGCAACGTCGGTTTGGAGGAACTAGCGTTTGAGTCAGAGACTCTGGAAAACATCCAAAGCTCATCAAATCACTCACTCTACCCCACACTCCCCCATGACTCCACCCCCCCTCGTCTTACAGATTCAAGTTGTTCACCTCACTTTAGCCTTTTCTTCTCATTATTTACTGCTAAGCAAAGAAATTGGAACCGGCAAGGGGAGCTGTAATCGCTGAAATAAAAGCTCTCGCTTTGACCGGGAACTACTTTAGCGCACACCTTCTTAGAGAAGGAAAAGAAAACTAATTGGGCTACAGAGGGGAATAAGCATGGTATATGAGCAACGAGGCTCAGAAAGTAGCGGCAGCTCTCCTGCACGTAATTGCCTCCTTTGAAATACGCCTCCGGTCTCGTAGGTGTGACATAGCGGCGGGTTCAGACAAGAGCAGCCGGCTGAGATATTTTTTTTCACACCGCAGTCTCGCTTCTGCAGGGCGTGTGAGGCTTCTGGAAGGGCAGCATTCGGGAGAAAGTAGTAGACCGCCTGACAAAGTGTAAGGGTGACCTTGCAAGTGCCACTTTTGATATCTGACAATTCAGTTGTCGTGAGCCAGCTGGCAGGGGCGAAGCCCGGGAGGAGGGGGACTCACTGTGAGAGAGGGGTTAGCGCACATCTGGCCTCAGCAGACAGGCTCGCTGTCGCTTGCACAGTCAGGTTCAGGGTCAGACTGCAGTACCGGTGATGACCCAACAGGGGCAGTGCTGAAACACAGGATAATTGGATTTATCCAAAAAAAAAAAAAAAAAAAAAAACTGAACTCCAAACAGGCCAACGCGCCTTGCATATGACATGCAGCGCAGTATTCTCACATGTACTCACTAACACTGCCATGGCAGATGTTGAGGGATCCGGTGAACATGAAGCCTGACGTCTCTGTTACAATTACGGATGCTGCCGGAACAGACGGGGGAATAAGCCACAGGACGCGCCACATATGCCTTTACTTACTTTTCTGCCTTTTCATCCTTGGACCGCACACACGCTAATATCCAGGAGAGCAGATAGTTTTGCAGCATGGGGGTTCTTACCGAAACTCAACCCATCTTGCCCTATTTAACGACTGCCCACCCTACTGCGGCCGCCCGCTTCGTTCCCTGAATCCACAGAGCCTTTCCACATACCTCCCCGTGACCCCCTTGAGAACAACAGATGGCAGACGCAACCCCTTCCCTTGTGTTATTAAGAAACGTCCGTACCATTTCCTCTCGCGGCCCTCGGGAGCGGCAGCAACACCTTTCACTTTCTCGTCCGCGCTCTCCAACTTTCTCTCAACCTTAAACAATCGGCTTTTACGACAACTCGCAGATTTTGCAATTGCACGCCCGATAATAGGTGTTAGCGCCAGTCGGCCGGCCGTCGCGGATGACTGAGTTGTATCTCACACTTATTAGCCGGGCGCTAGAAGCCTGTCTCCCCACTCACACACACGCACTGCAGCACATCTCTCTCCCTCCCTTCCTTCCTCTCAGCCAGGGTCTCTATAACGCTTGAATCCTCTTCTCTCCTTGGAGCAAAACACACACCGAAAAAAAAAAACCTATTTAAATGCAAAATTGATGAAACACCAAGTGACCTTTGCTTAAAAAGCAGTTTAATGTATTTAAGGCGGAACAAATCAAGAGACTTCCAAGGAGACCCTAATTTCCACAAGTCAGCGAAGGAAGTGTAAAGGAAAAGCGTAAAAAGGGAGAAAGTTAGCACAGTTAAACGTTCGAACTGTCAGGTTCTGACGGAAAAGTGACTTCGACTCCTACGCCTTCCCTTTGGGGAGTTATAAACGAGTGTGAACGCTTCTGCGAGCTAATGTCCTCTTGCAAAGCGTTTACGCAGGCGCATAACGGAGACCGCTGGGATGAAGCTGGAGACAGGTTTAAAGTTCTGTCGGAGTGAGGAGCGTGCACGCTATTCACACTCACCAGCACACACAAACACCTTTTTTAATACAGAGAGGCACAGCTGACAGCTGGCAGGAGGACATGAATAGATGCAGTGGCAAGAAAATGCTCAAGGCAGATAAAAGATACGGAAAGATGTTTTATTTACACCAAAGAGACACAGTTTGTTCAGATTTAAGGTCCAACTGCGCGGTACAAACGTAGCATGCTAGCGCAGGCGAATGAAAGACATGCGAGACTTATGGGTGTTCATTATTTCCTGAAAAAATGGATGGAAAGAAAACACTTTGAACGAATCCCCGCGTAACAAACCGCTAATAAACACACAGAGGTAGAAATCCCAGACTCTGAGGCTCGGACAGTTCCTCAGCATCAGCTACATCACTGCAGTTCAGCATTTTCACACATTACAGTAGTTAATATAGTAATCTGCTTTCAATTTGTGTCAATTACGAATATTCTGGACATCCATATCTCACGTCCACACAGACACATGCATTAGACTGTAGAACTGCCTGGAACGACTCTTATTTTGTTTGTCCTCTGCTGATCACGTCTCCTCCTAAAATCATACCTCAGCATGTCCGCTCTCTAAACCCTGCTGACTCACACGTATTCGCCCTCAGGCTACTCTTGCTAGCAACATGAGCCCAGGTCCAAACACACACACACACACACACACACACACACACACACACACACACACACGAGTGGAAGCGAGCATGCCCTCCACGCAGGACAGAAGTAGCACTCCTAGGCCTCTGAGTGGCGCAGTAGTAAAGTGCTCGTCCCATCATCATAACCTCTCGCAGCCGGAGGTCTAGAGAGAGCTGATTGGCCGAGCTCTCTCAGAGGGGAGGGATTAGAGGTACTTCGTGCTCCCACATTAATCACGGCTCTACAGCCAATCAGCGTCTGAGATCCCACGCAAGCGGAAGGAGCGGATAGCGCTGTCCTCCGAGTGTGTTACGCCGCCCCACAATGGAGCGTGAGCGAGCAGTTCGAAAAGATGCGGCCGGCTGGCGTCACGCGGTTCGGAGGAAACACGACTGAGTGGTAGTGGTAGCCTTAATGTGGGAGCCCCCTAGTGACGGGGAGGAATTGGACACGACTAAATTAGGGAGAAAATCTGTAGGATCTACAGTCTTGCAGACGCAGGAAAAAGTGGCATGTTTGATTAAGGGCAACATTAAATGTTAAAACTAACGGGAATTGGAAGTAAATAAATAATTAAAAAAAATTAATAAATAGGAAAAAAAACCTTATTCCTACTACAAAAAACCAACAACAACAACAACATGTAGAACAAAACAAATCACTCCCTCTAAATCGCTAATGATCTCTGCCCCGCCTCAGTTCCCCCCTCGCGGTAAAGCCAGGCCGGCTAATGAGCGGGCGCTGAGGCAGCAGCAGTAGCGGCGGTGGCAGCGAAACAGCCTCTGACAGCATATCCCCTGACCGACCCCCCAACCCCCACCTCCCGCTGCGAGGATAAAGCACTCTCCTGTTTGACCTCCGACCCCAGCTGTCTCCGGCACTGAAGCACTCCTGCACCGGAGTCTCGGGTGTGTTAAGTACCCGCCCCTTTCCCAGCCAACTGCAGATAGAGGGGCGTGTGCGAGACACACCTCAGGGTAGACCAATGAGGCGTCTTCTACTCGGCCCTGAGCGCACACCGGACACAGACCGACCAGGGGAACATGCTCGGAGCAAAGTAGTGACTGCATGTAAACAAACAAACAAACAAACGAACGAACGAAGGAAGAACAAACTGCACAGTGGCACAAAAACACTGAGTGGAAGAGAGAGAGAGAGAGAGAGAGAGAGAAGTGCATGTGACTGCGAAGTTTCAAGGAAGAACCGAGATACAGCAACACCTTTTTATTCTAGTTACACAGAGGCATCGAAACACTCAACAAGTCATTATGATATGAAGATCTTCATTTAAAAGACCCACAATATTTACACGCGCACACACACACACACACACACACACACACACACACACACACACACACACACACACACACACACACACA
>JAQQZT010000009.1:4297614-4312614 GCA_030068275.1 Clarias platycephalus | reverse complement strand
CTCCTCCCACTACTGAGCCACTGTGTTGTTAAACCCTGGTTCATATCCACAGACCTGCAGCATCACATGACTGAAGTGTGTCGTGGTTTTGTTGCTTCTCTTTGTTCTATACGCAACACTTAGGTGTAAATTCACGATAACATTTGCCCCGCCCACTGAGCATGGTTGACAGATGACTTTAAGACATAATAGCAGACAGGAAGTAAATCATTTCAAGGATTTTTTGAGGAACCCTTAAAGGCTCTGTGTGTGTTCCCCAGTAAAGTTACAAGTCGGAGCTTTTCGTAGGTAAGACCCTCAAAAGACCATATTCTCTCAGTAAGGGCTTTAACCACATTCCTGGTTCTTGGTCGTTCAACCCTGTGACATCACACACTGCCATCACCTACAGTACACACCGACTCCACATTCACTATGTAGTGTTACTCATGAATCATCTAGCACCTGTCAGCATTTACACACCTGCCCCACAGACCCTCCTACACCTCACGAGCTGTTAGGACCTGCTCAGATCTCTCACCTGTCCTGATCCTCACCTGGAGCGCTGGATCCTGAACACCTGTAACTGCAGAAGCTCTGGAATTAACCTCACTATCTCCAGCTCAGAGCGCTCCACATCAACACTAAACTAGGAATCTGCCTTATTTCTGCACTCTATAATACATTATGAAGAGGAACATCATGACTACAAATCACTGAAATCCACCTCATCCGTGACTACTGATTAAAGCATTTTGTTCATGGTGAAATATTTTGTTGTTGGCTTGAATCTCTCCTGCACCATAACACACTGAGCTCTGAAGAACTTCCTGATGAAGGCTGTCAGTTCTTTACGATCCTGAGATCACGCACGTGTAGAGAAGTTCAGGAATGTGGAAGAGTGGGTCGAGTGTACGGTGCAAAATCCAAGTTATTGCTCATTTATATTATCCTTAATTGATTCCAGTGGCAGATTTAGATATGGGCGACATGGGCACCGCCCAGGATGGTGGCTCCGTGCCAGGGGGTGGCACAGAGCACACAGGAAAAAATAAAATAAAGCTATAGAATGGTGATAACACTTACATGATCACTCGATTGCACGGCAGGTTTTTCAAGTCAGTTAACCTGGTTGTAAGGTTAAAGCCATTAGGTGCCCAGTTTAGGAGGAAAAAAGGAGAAAAGAAAAGAAAAGAAAAGGAGAAACAGGCAGATAATAAGCTTAAGCAGTGATGTCATCACTAGACACGTGACATTATAATATTATATATGTAATAAAATAGACTAGTACAACACTGACTGTTTGTTAACCCGCATTTCTATGTTTCTAACTCACATAACTTTGGGATTTTATAGGTTACAGTCACTGTTCTACTCGGCGTGCTTTATGACAGTGAAACGAGCTGTTGTAGAGTTCCACATAGAACCCTTAGTGGGTCTGTTTGTAGAACAACTTAAGAACCCTTAAGGACTATAAGGACAAAACCCACCTCACTGTTGGCACTTAACTGTTACATCGATGAAACCTGTAGAACCCTTAAAGGTTCCTTAGCAGTCCCTCACAGGGAACCGTTTATTATTAGTGTAGAACCTCAGTAAGGTTCTTTCATTCAGAAGTCTTTCATTAAACTGAAAGAGTTCTGAGTTTAATCAGTTTTAGAGAATCCTGTCTGACTTTAAAGAACCTGAAGAACGCTGTTACCTGTGAACATTAATGCTCCTCATGTTTCATGTCTGGAACCAGTCCGGAGTTTAACATTTAAGTTTCTGGTATTTGGCTGTTGTTGTAGAACACGTTCTCTTCGGTGGTTCTTTGAGGCCCGTGTGAGTCAGTATGACCCGTTTTAGACGCTTATTAGAAATAGAACATTAGGTCAAGAAAAAAACACTGAGATCCCTGATGATCGCGCTGTAGAGATGCTCTTTAACGGTTCTTTAAAGGTTCATTGGATGAAATAGGAAACACACTGTAAGGGTTCGAAACTTCGAATTTAATATGAATGTCAGAGGAGTTCCGTCTGAGTCTTGGAATAAAAACACTAGTGCTTTAGCCTCAGGGTCTTTACAGGACTGAT
This sequence comes from Clarias platycephalus, assembly GCA_030068275.1. Classification (NCBI taxonomy): domain Eukaryota; kingdom Metazoa; phylum Chordata; class Actinopteri; order Siluriformes; family Clariidae; genus Clarias; species Clarias platycephalus. Next base: position 4,310,560 of record JAQQZT010000009.1, on the reverse strand, counting down.
TTAGTGTCGTTAAATAAATGAACTGAATTATATTTTATATAGAAATGTTCTTTTTGGTGGACTGTGTGTGTGTGTGTGTGTGTGTGTGTGTGTGTGTGTGTGTGGGTTTTTATTTAGTCTCAGTTGCATTAATTGGACATTAAGGAAACAGTTTATAGATAAAGCACTTAGACATATGACCATCAACAGTGTGGACACACACACACACACACACACACACGGAGAGAGAGAGAGAGAGAGTATGTGTGTGTATGTGTGTGTGTAAGAGAGAGAGTGTGTGTGTGTGTACGCGGGTGTTTACTGTGTATGAACTGTCCATGGTACTGAAGTCAGTGTGGACGTCTGTGTGTGGAGCGTCTCTCCGTCTGCAGGTTCCTGTAATTGTCTTCAGGACGACAGACGGGTTGAGACGATGCTGGAGGAACCGAACAGTGGAGTCAGTCAGTGCAGATTAATGACGACTGACTGTGTGTAATAGAACATGGCAGGATGTGCTGATGTGTGTTAACTGGCACAGAGTCAGAAGGAGAACCTGTGATAATCTTAAACATTAATGTCTGATGGAGCTCTTTTACTGGACTCCATTTATTTTAATGCAAAAACAAATCTAATATAAACATTATTGTTCTGTGGATAAAAATAATAATTTAGTTAATCATAGCAAAAAAAAAAAAAATCAAAGATGAAGAAGGGATAAGGGTCTTTACAGAACTGAAAGGTTCCTCTACGGACTTTTCCAGCAGGTGATTTTCCTGTGTGTGTGTGTGTGTGTGTGTGTGTGTGTGTGTTACGCTTCGTGATTAGTTCTTAGTGTCCTGATGTCATAACTCACTCATTAACACTTAAAGTCACTGAGGGGCCGATTCGGGGTGCCGGTTCCTGCAGTGGGGTTTCTGAGCTCCACATACTGATCGTTCACATCACCTGTGTGTAGGTCAAACCCCTGAGGTTCCTGAGTCGGGGTTCACTAGTGTCAAACTCGGATTCTGCCTGGACCACGTCAGCATCTTTATGGGACTTATTGGATAATTGTATCTTTTTATTGTTGTTGTTGTTTTTTGTTTTAATTGCCATCTCCTGTCACCAGTACAGCAGTACTTCACCACTAGGGCTTTGAAAGGAGAGAAGGACGTTTCTAGGTAAAAGAAGAGCTTCAGAAAGCTGTACGCACTATTACACAAACACCTATTATACTGATTATAATATTTTTATGAACATGTCCTTTTGTTTAAACTCATGTGTTTGGACAGCAGCTGCTGTGATGAGAAACAGGATTAACTAATTAAATGATGTTGTGTATTTAAGCAGACGGCACGTCACATGCACGAGTGCGTCACACTCACCAGGACAGCGGGCGATTAGATCAGTTATGCGACGTATTGCGATATTTTTCTAGTCAATTTGATTAATCGATTAGTTGGGTCAGTTTTTAATTCAAAATCTGTTCATATGAAATCATTCTGATCTAAAATTGACAAAACCCAACAGCTGCACATGACACAAACTGATTCTGTTTTGTGTAAAGACCATGTGCAGTGCGCCGTTTTCACTTTAGCCTGAGTTCTGCCTTCTTTAGCGATTCTCCTGAAATGATGGTGATGTTAAACTGAACACAAATTTAGAAAACAGTGAAAAAACCTGACTCTCTGCACTTACTGCCGTCCTGACGCGTAAACACAACAACACAAAGGTCTACTAGTACTATACAACAATCAGCAACACACGTTACACAACATTTTACTCTTTATTAAATAGTTTATTAGTTGTTATTACTTTAAAACCCGTAAGAAAATTAAGCAGTTTAGGAAAATTCAGACAATAAACATTAGCGCCAGTGAATCAAATTGAATCAAACACTGCAGAGCCTAAAACCCCGCCCGAGCCCTCGTACCTGTTTAACTGTACAGATCAGAACGCAGTCATGAGTTTATTTTATATTAGGTCAGCACGATTTGATTTACGATTTGATTTTGACCCACATTGAGATTTAAACTGTGAAATGTAATTATTAAATTGAATATGGGGGTTAACTAGGATTTGCAGGTGACGGTGTTCTGTTTGTTTTTATTTACGTTATATTCAACATCCCAACTTCATTGTCACCATTTTGTATTCAGTCGTCTTTATCGAAGCCAACACCAAATAATGGCACAAATGATCTCCTTACGAAAATGTGCAGCAACGTTTATCTAGCAACTCAAAATCAGAAAAATAAAAATTATATTTAAATGAATGAAAAACTACATATTCCCGACTACGTGTATAAAAACAGCAGACTTTCACATCAATACTTCATATATTTACAGTGAACTGGTTCAGTCTGGTTTCACACAACTTTAAACATGAGTGTGACTGACATCAAGTGCAACACACACACACACACTGATTTTACCCCAGGCTTCATTGCAGTGAAGTGTGAGCTCACATTGCACAACAATAGTGTGTGTGTGTGTGTGTGTGTGTGTGTGGTGAACAGTTGTGTAACTTCAGTATGATGTTTTTCCGAACAAATGAGACTCCAGGCCAGACTTATGTTTGAGACGTGTTCTCTAGACTACCACCTCTAAACACACACATTATCACACACACACACACACACACACACACACACACACACACACACACACACACACACACACACACACACTATCACACTCTTCATCATCCGACAGCCTGCTTCCTAACACTCTTTTTGCTTTTTCCTCAGATGGAGTTACTGCGTCACGTCTCATGCAAACCTGAGGTTTTTCAGATCGCACCTGAATCACTTCCGTACGGATATACACATCCGATAGCTGGGTCACGTGACTTGAATGAGACGGAATTCGCGTGACCTCTTGCTTCTGCGCGGGTCGCTCGCTGACGTCATGGCAGGGGATTTATAGCGGCTGATAAAAACAGCTAAAGCGACACGTCTGGCTTTCCTCCTTCGTCTGGACCTCAACAAAAACAGCCGACTGAACCGCTCGCCGTCCCGCAGAGCAAAACACTGGGGGTTTTTCCTTTTGTTGTTGTTTTTTTTTTAGTAAAATCACATCCATTGTCTGAAATGAATGAGAGTGAGCAGAGACGTGTTTAAGCACGCACGCGTGCACGCCGTTACAGAGGACGAGCGCGTCCGCGTTAGTTAGAGTCGGATTAAAAATCACCTGTAATTATGAATGTGAACCGGCACGACACGGCGAATCCGATCCGACTGGAAAGAAAATGGAATTGTGACGTGAAGTTGTTTAGGACAAAAGGAAAAAAACAACAACAACAGATGAATGGATGAGCATGTGAGTGCAGGCCTGGCCCTGTGAGAATAGGCAGGTTCAGTCAGATGTCTCCTGTGTGTGTGTGTGTGTGTGTGTGCTCACGCATGAGAGAGAGACAGATAGAGAGAGAGACAACGTCAGATTTACTGAGTAAAACCCCACATGACCCGTCTCTCTCTCTCTCTCTCTCTCTCTCATTTTGAAGCAATTAAAAGCACACACAGGAGATGGCGCTTGTAAACACACACACACACACAAACGGATAAGTACGGCTGCATGGTGCATGCACTCCTGATGGCTCCGCCTTACACACACACACACACACACAAAATATTCATTTCCATTCACAATAACAGGAGCCTGTGAATCCCCCGGGCTGTGATTAGTGCATGCGAGTCGTGGTGTGTTTCCGCGCGCTGAGGAATCCGCGGCGTTCAGTTCGAGACCCGGAAGAAGGAGAAAGAGCGGCGAGTCCAATCTCATCCCTCCATCTCTCGCTCTAAATCAGGCTGATGTAATTACACACGCATCAGGCCGACTCCGTCCCTAATTACACAGGAAGCACAAAGGCCACAGCGCTGATGAGAGCGTTAGGGAGACAGCCATCAGTCAGCCACACAAACACCAAGAGTGTAGAGTGTGTGTGTGTAGTGTGTGTGTGTGTGTGTGTGTGTAGTGTGTGTGTGAGGGTGTTTTAGCTTCCTCAACATAAATCTCGGCTCATTTGCCAGCAGGCTGACTTCAGATTACCGGCTCGCTGTTTTCCGCGCGGGCTGAGTGACATTTACAGCGCCGACGACCTTTCTTATAGAGATGATCCACCAATTACAGGAGATACACACGACTGCAAATAAGAGTGTGTGTGTGTGTGTGAGTGTATTCTTCCCAGTCGGCCCAATGTATGAAAAATGTATTTACAGAACACAGGAGGAATTACGTGCTAGTTTTTTTTCTCCTGTCGAGACTGTGACTGACACACACACACACACACACACACACACACCGAGACAGGCACACTCGAGCCCTGTACGAATATTAAAATCATTAATCAGACTTCGGAAAATTCCTGCGACGGCGCAACGCAGACGGTCAGATCAAAAGCGAAGCGGTGACGTCACACACCCGCTTGTCAACACGTATCCCGGCGGCTTAGTCTCCTCACGCGCATGCTAGCATGCGAAGACATGCACAGCGGAGAACATACGAGCGCACATCAATCAGACAGGAGGAGAGAGAGAGAGAGAGAGAGCACAGGTGGTGCTGGAGACTGGAATCCTGTGCGTGTGTGTGTGTGTTTGCGTGTGTCTGTGTGTCAGCCATGCAAATTTCTTTATAGTGGTGAGCTGGGAATTTAAGAGCAGGGTTAACACACTGTGTGTGTGTGTACATGAATGTGTGTGTGTGTACATGAATGAACTCCAGCCATGTCCAGCTCTGTTATTGAACTAAGACTAAAAATGTGTGTTTAAAGGAACTATAAGCCTAAAATCTTATGTTATTATTTTTTTTTCTGTATAAGTGTGTGTGTGTGTGTGCGCGAGACAGAACGCGGGCAGAACCGTCTCTCGGCGTGAGCGTAGAGAGAACTATTTTGTCTGTGTCTGTATGTAGGTCAGCGAACAGCGAAGGGCCATCAATTTCTCTGTCCTATTTAGTCTCTCTATCTCACACACACACACACACACACACACACACACACACACCGCTCCCAGATGCTCTTTACGAACATCCCTTACTGCTTATCACGGAAACAGGACGCAGGACACCAAGCGAGGGCCGTTCCGTCACCGCGTCCTCCCGGCTGCACGCATCGTTATCGTTCCGTCCCCGCGTGTGTCAGACAGTCCTGCTCTAGAGAGACGGTCCGGATTGCGCGTGACGTCTCGTACACGGCCACGGCGTCCTCGTCAAGACGCATCAGGAAGCAGATCCAGTGAGACCGAAATCTAGATGTACAGTAATGTCATGGTTTAGACAGGAACAAAAGGCGAACACACAGTATATCGAGAGAGAGAGAGAGAGGGAGAGAGAGAGAGAGAGAGAGAGAAGGACAGAACAGAGGCTTCAGGATGTTCACGAATGAACGCACTTCTGCCCGGGAAGGGGAAAAAAGAAAAAGAAAAAAAAGAGAGAGACAAAACCATCGGGCGTGATCAGAAAGAGACACTGATGAAGGACAGAGGACGAACTGATCCCTATTCTGCCGCGTCTCTACTGATGAACGAGGTGGTAGAGGGGGACCGAACAACCTATAGTCCACAAGGACATGTGGCCGGGGGTGGGGTTTATAGGGAAATGATCAACGACAGCCTGGTGCGATGCAGCTTCTCATCTACTTAGACAGTATGGAAATAATGAACGTACGGAAATCTACAAATATAAGTTGTTATCCGAGCTGGAGGCGATCGTTCCCCCCGGGACATGACCAGGGGACACGAACACTTTTTAACTGAAGCTATTAAGCTAACCTGCATGTCTTCGGACTGTGTGAGGAAACCGGGGTACCCTGAGGAAACCCACCGAGCATGTCAAAGAATGTGGACACTCCACACACACACACACACACACACACACACACACACACACACACACACACAGACGGGAATCGAACCCGCTAACCGCTACAACATCTTTTAGTCACATGGCAGAGACACTCAAGGACACAATGTCTCCCTAATTCTGCCATGTTTTCATCTTACATTATATATATATATATAAGGATCCGTGAGACTGAAGGCGTGTTGTAGAAAATTAATCAGAATCCAGAATTCAACAGTGCGGCGATATAAAGCCTTTTATTATAGATTATTATTACAGATAGGTAACAGAGTAGGTGTACCTAATTAACTACAGATAATAACGCAATATACTGTATAATATAATATAATATAATATAATATAATATAATATAATATAATATAATATAATATAATATAATATAATTCCAATCTTACACTGACAGGATCAATTAACTGGTCTAAAGCTCAATAGAGATTCTGAGCTCAGTAAGTTTGTTCGAGGGCTGAAACGGACAATACCTGCGGGGTCGGCCACCTCGGGGAGCGCGGAGGACTTGGCTTCATTTCTGAGCTGGAATTAGGAAAGCTCCGTGGCAGATTCGCACCTTTTTTGTGCCGCCCGAGAGCCTCGAAACGGATAGCGTTCTCATCCCGGCTTAATTACCATTTTTCATTTTGCGACGAATTCCGGATTTGGACGGATGATAATGAATAATAAATGAGAGCTGGAAGGGAGTGTGGGACGGAGGGATGGCAAGGGAACACTCTGGATCAGGGCAGGAGAAGACACGGCGAGGAAAAGGACATCGCGAAAAAGGGACGGAGAAATAAAAGCATGGGACGAGAGTCAAAGGAAAGCGGAAGCGCACACGATGTGACGATAAGAGGTTTCTCCAACACACCATGACATTTGAGACGAGAGGGACGCCGCGCTCCTTTTCATCCGCCGTTCTGACGGTTCTTCGTCCTGCCCAGACGCCGGACCACGGCCTGATGAACGATTTCTAAGTCGGGATGCATTTTTGCAGGTGAAGCGGCCGGACGTACTCTGTACCCGCACCAATCAGAAGGATGAAGTCTTTCATCATCTTGCAGACAGACACACATCCTGCTTCCTCCGCTGTGCTGATCCTGTAAGCCTCGCTTGGTTTACACACACACAATCCTGATTCTCAACATTCTCCAACACGGCATAGTAATGTAGAGGGAGCAATGTCAATCAAGAGGTCTGATTAAAACATCAGGCCACGCCCAGCTTCTCCTCGTTTTTCCAGAATCTATATTTTATTATACAGAGTCCACACTGCTGGATAATTAATGCGCCGCCCATACAAACATTATACCGTATGGACATTCAGCCTCTGTAGCTTTTTTTAAAACATAACCTGTGATAAAATGCTACACAACATGAAACCTGATTGGCGGCACATGCGTCATATTCCCTGTAATTAAAAGAAATGATGCTTCTTCCAGTTTGCTCTCTCGCTCCACCGTCCTGTAATTGCATTAGGATTTCAGCAACGCTCGTGTAAAAACCTCCGCCAGCGAAAAGCCCCGAGGAGCGCAACAGCGCAGAGCAAGCGAGCGCCCAGGACCGGCTGGTTAACGGATCGAAACGCACGCGCCCAGGCCATAAAGAAGCATTGATTAAGCTTAATTAGGCACTCTGCTATTTACGAGCGTGCTCGCGGGCAGTGTTTTAAAAGCAAGGTACCGGATCAATTCTCCCATAATGAAGAACATCGATGTTGGCACTTTGCGGCCGCGGCGTCTACGCTTCTAGAAGATGGCGCTTAATGAGCGAACCAAAACACTTGTAAGCCTGACTGCTTCCTTTATTTTCACACAGATCATAATTGAAGGCAAGGAACGCCGGTGCGCCCGGAGGAACGCTCGCAGCCGGTCACAGGCGGCCGTAACAAACACCAATAATCGCTCCCAGCCCTGACGCTTCGTGGGGAACAAGAGCAGTCCAGGAAACACTGGAGAAGAAATACTCGAATAAAAATAAGCAACACGTGATTCCTGTTTACACATAATTAAGAATGAAAAGGCCTCTGACCGGCCTTTAAATTATTCTCCCCGTCTCTCTCTCTCTCTCTATACACACTCAGTATAAAGCAGGGTCGTCTGTGTGTACGTTCAAAGCATCCAGGTTTCATTTTATCCTTTAAGTGCAGCTTAATTGGCTGTGTGATCCCACGTGAGCGCGTTCGCGGCAATGCCGCTGCCATCGCTCTTCACACACACACTTTAATCATGGCACCTGGGCCCCAGCCAGCACGAATTAGCCACGCTGAAAAGCTCCGCACCGAACCGTGGCTGCTTTATTTACTCCTTTGTTCATTTTGTTTCGTTCTCTGGCAGCATCTCTCTCTCTCTCTCGTCTCATCGTCTGCTCACTAGAGAACCTGAGCGGTGCGAAAGAGCACCGAGCACGGTAAAGATCTCCAACCGTCTCCGAGAATGCGCTAATCAACGTGCTCGAAATCAGTCAGAGTGGACAAAATGTACTAACGTCACATCATTTGGAGCTTTATTAGTAAGTTGACCTTTCGTCTTACGCGGAGTGCTGGTCGACAGGCTAGCTCTTGGAGCAGGGATCGCGATTATTTCGGCCAATTAGCTTGAGTACGGTTTAGCTTTAAATGGGAGACGATGATGCCGCCGTACTTGCCGGAAATGCAAGCAACGTGTGTTTTAGTCTCCTTGTCACTAAGACTTTAGCAACTCCGTGTCCGAAACTACTCGACTATTGTGTACAGTACTGTACACTGAGGTATGTATAAATTCTCTGCTGCAAAACGACGGACCAGATCATATCTGCATTTCACTGCATTTCGTACTGTGTATGACTGTGTATGTGACAAATAAAATTTGAATTTGATATCTGTTGCTCGAATGCAAATCAAAACTTCACCAAACTTCTAATAGATCCGTTTTATTTATAGTCACCATCGATTTAGTGTTAAAAAGTAACTTTTCAGAAAACGGTTGCTTGTCTGGAATTTGCTGAAGCTTCAGTAACGTTAATTAAATACTCATGCTAGTGATCTTTTGCACGTGACGCCACGATGTCCGCCATGGTCTCGTCTACTTCTGTACAGCAACAGGGACGTTACTCATCAGATGCCGGTGCCAAAACCCACGTTCAAACCCAGTCTTTCTTTCAGCAAACGTCGTCTCCCTAACGATCGCTTCCAAGTCGTTCCGAATCGAATCTAAACCATCTGTGTTGTTTTGTTCACGGCTAACACGAGCTACAAAGCGAAGTAATTTTTAACCGAAGGCCGAAACCCAAATCTTTATCTCTACTTGGTGTGTGATGGTGCACTACCTTACCATTCTGGGATTCAACTCTAGAAGAATGAGTTAGCAGAAAGCTTGAAATGTCAGTATTAGTTAACGTTAGCTGCACATCGTTCTATGACGCGTAAAGGACCGCATATTCCATAGCATTGTCTCATTTTCAACAGAAGCACGAATGAGCTAACGCTAATGCTAGCAAACATCACCAAATCCAGGTTTCACACGTGTCTCTCTTTTGAATAACAACGTGTGATTATGAAAACAGAAGCTGTCGATCGCTAGGTTACTGCTGACAGATCATCGGGTAATCCCGAGATTTCTGTTATTTGTTTGGCCCTGAAATAAACCTCAAATGCAACTACCAACGAAAACACACAGTCGCCTAATGTCCGAACGTTACGCTACGGTACTTTCGCCGTGTTGTGACTGACGTCGTGGTCTATGAAAAAAAAAACATGTCTATAAAAGGTCTATTAACCAAACTGTCATTCATACATTCACGTTTCCAATTACTCCCTAAAGGGATTAGTGTCATCACTCGCGAGTACTCAAGCACTCTCAAGTCGCACTCATTCCAGCCCTCGCGTGCGACCGCGGCTCTCGCCGTCCTGAAATCCTCACCGGTTTCGGGGCTGCTTGGTGGAACCTTGCCGTGGTGCCCTTGAAGAGCTTTGTGACTGTATTCTGCCTCACTTTGTAAATCCCTTTGGATAAAAGCAACCAGCAAATGAATAAATGCAAATGTTTACGTGCCAGCCGACAGCGGCTTACCACGAGTCGTCGCCATGTAAACGAGTTATTGCTTTCCTGAATCACGACAGGGGAAAAAAAATAATAAAATAAAAAATTCCGAGGTACGCTATCTCGTCAAAGCCCGCGTGAAAAAGGAGGAAATGCACACTGACTCTGAGACGAAGCGAAGCTTTCCCTTTTCTCCTCTCTCTATGTTTCACTCGTTCGTTCTCCCTCTTTAGAAATGTCTTTTAACTCGGTCTTTGCAGAGGAAAGCTCATTTCAATCTCAAAGGCCACATCTGCGGAGCCAGAGCAGCGCTCTAAATGAGTGGAGCTAATCCTGTACCACGGGGACGCTCCGCGGCAACTCTTCACACGCGGGAGGACACGGGGACTGGAGACAGGATACAGCGATAGTTTACTTCAACTGCACCTGAAGCCTGTTTTATTATTTTTTTTCTCCCTTCTCCTCTTCCACTTTAGACGCTTGTCACTGGTTTTTTTTTTTTTTTTTTTTTTGAAGGTGGCAGAAGTGTGCAAGCCGAGAGATAAAAAGGGGTATTTGGACGAAGGCTGGAAGTGTCCATCAAACTGAAATGCGATTCATCCTTTCGGACGGGAAAGTCAGGCGAGTCCAGGGTGCGCGCCTGGCCTCGTTACTAACGGCAACACGAGGCAAAGTGGAGCACACTCTTTAGAAGGAGGGGGTATGAATGAGGAGCCAGGAGAGTAAAGACGATGAACATTATAATAATAAACATACAGCAAGGTGAGAAAAAGTGTCGCATTTCCTGAAGTGCTGCCCCTTCCTAATTGCCCTTTAAGATGCCCTGATCGATGGCACAGCGGGCGCCGCTGCCTGCCCACAACATTACAGGCCACTCGCCTTTGAAGCCTCGGAGTCAGCAGGGTCTCCGCCACCAGACTCAACCTGGTTTAATTCATCTGAAAGGTTATCCACACACACACACACACCACACACACACCTCTCCACCTTTCCTCCGATCCAAATCAGGAGATAAGAAACCAGAAGGTGAGAGTCAAAGCCGGACCGCTACACCGGCGCTGATAACAAGGCCGAGGAGATATCAGCCAGGTTAGAGCACTGCCGAGCATTATGGGAGGTGGATGAAGTGGGGTCGGAGGACGCCGCCTGCTCTGCATGCGCTGTTATGAAGGGCAGTTGTGAGATGAAGGATGCAGAGAGAGAAAGAGAGAGAGAGAGACGGAGTGGAGTGAAAGCACTCGACTTCCTCCCGAAGACGCAGTTTCGCCCCCGAGCGTCTTCAGCTCGGCAGCTTTAAATGTCAGCGGTGTGAGCGGATCAAACGGGCAGCGGCGTTTCTCACTTTCAGCGCTGCACTACACTTCCGTCTGATGGAAGCTGGACGCGGAGATAGCCGCCGTGAGCGCGCACACACATGCACACGCGCACCCCGACCTCTTCCACCGCCTCTACCGAACGATACGCAGCGAACCAGGGATCTGCCAATCCGCCGGCCACGTCAATCAAACCCAGCAGCTTCAGGAAGCCGATATTCAGCATTACCGCTGCTGCAAAATCGATTTTTACCACTTACCATAAATCTTTAAAGACATTTCATGTCTGTTATTTGCTTCTTAAGTTTTGCACAGGAGCTGTGAGGCCAAGTAACAGAAATCTGTTCCACTCAGATAGCTATACGTCTTCTGTTACGCGACCGTACGCACACAGGCTCGACTTAAAGAGGACGTATTATCTGAAATTCACGTCTTCGTCATGTTTAGACATATAGATGGGTCTCCATTGGGTGTGGACCAAAAAAAAAACAAAAAACAATCTCTGTATCAAACAAGCCAATTAGATTTTCCACCTTTGGGTCAATTCAATTCCATTTTATTCATATAGCGCTTTTATCGTCGACAACGCAGCTTAACAGAATTAGATATAATTTATGACCTCATAAGAGCTCGTCCTCTGGAAGGGTGTGGCTCAGAAGGAGCTCATTTACATAGACACTGAAAGAACGAATTTGGAGGAGGAAGGAAATGAAGCGAGTTTGAGGGATGACAAAGATGATCTGAAGGCTAGTTCTCAGGCCGGTGTTAGCTTGTTAAAGAAAAACGAGAACTAACTTACTCACCGTCACGTGTTACTACGAGCAATTTGAAAAAACGCCAATTAACCCCATCTGCATGTCTTTGGACTGTGGGAAGAAACCAGAGCACCCGGAGGAAACCCACCAAGCACGGGGAGAGAACACACAGATCTCAGACAGGAATCAAACCCTGGGGGCGCGAGGCGACAGCGCTAACCGCTAAGCCGCAGTGCCGTCAAACATGAGAACTTTAAATTACAAAACAGTCTCTGAAGTGAGCACAATATTATGATCTGGATGCATCATGTTTTGCTTTATTCCTTCTTTGTGCTTTAGGGAGCAGAGGGGTGTAAAACACAGCGACCAGAGGAACAGTGTGTAAGGCCGGGTCAGGTTCGCTCGGCGTATCATACAAACACACACCGAACTGGAGGACGTCCAAACCATGAGGTTATTATCCTTCATCAGGTTTTGTTCATGTTTATGTGTGTGTGTGTGTGTGGGAGCGACATACCTGCGAACTAGATATGGTTTGAGGCTCACATCAAAGCAGCTGCACCCTGACCCTGTCCAGCTTCTCCAGCTGTGTTCGGTCTCAGACTAAAACACACTGAGAATTAGTTTCTTTTTTAGTTTTTTCCTTCTGTAACCACCCGTTAGCTCTGATCGTTCCCTGGACCAGCTCGTTAAATAGGTTTTCGAGGTCATTAAAGATCGAGTAACTGCTCAGGTGTACAGGAATCCGTATTCTTTACCACAGCTGCAGTTCACGATACTTTTGTCCTGTCGATCCAGTAATAAAAAGTAAAGGCACCGTTTCAGACGTTACATACTTTCGTGATGTGCTGCTGTGCACTTCTCACGTGCGAATGATGGCGTCTGACTACATGAGGTAAGGAGCAGCAGAGCGAGGTGAGAGAGCGGCATGTGGATTTGTTTGACCTCCAGGAGTGTGTGCTCTCTCTCTCAGAGCGAGTGTGTGCTCTCTCTCTCTCTCTCTCTCTCTCTCAGAGCGAGTGTGAGCTCTCTCTCTCTCTCTCTCTCTCTCT
>JAQQZT010000009.1:4255153-4266850 GCA_030068275.1 Clarias platycephalus | reverse complement strand
CACAAGATGGCGGCCGCGCTGACGCATCGTTCCTATGGACAGCAGCGTCAGAGGCGACATCTAGTCAGTATATATATATCTATGATGCAAGATAACTACGTCATTATGCTAACATTATGTAAGGTGACCCTTTTAACCCATGACCCCTGGCCTCATAAGCAGCTAGTGAACACAGGAAGTTCTTCCTGCGCACCCCCAAAGACTTTTTTTTAAACACTAATTTAAGGATTCGAGGACAAACGGAGCCTCGGGTTCTAAATGAGAGAGAGAAACGGGAAAGAGACAATGTTCCTCCAGAGCCAGAACAACAAGCTCCCTCACACACACACACACACACACAGCCATTGCATTAACCCACAATGCAGCGGGGCAGCACGACTGATGGCTTTGGAAAGCTCAATTTCCAACACAATCGTCCTCATTTTAGCGCGGTAAATGCCAGCGAGATGGTGTGCTCCACACGCTTTTGTGTGAGGACCTTGCACTCTCAAGATAGAGGCCTCAAACGAGAGCGAGAGAGCAAGAGAGAGAGAAAAAGAGAAGGAACAGAAAGGACAAAGAGTGTGTGTCTTGGCTTCGGTGGTCACCGGGAAGGATCACGTCTGAAGAATCGTGGTCAATGGTCTAACCAAGGGAAAATACAAGAGGTAGAAGGGAGAGAAAAAGAATAGAGAGAGAGAGAGAGAGAGAGAGAGAGAGAGAGTTATCCAGGTTGGCATTCACTACTCCACGCCTGACGTGATTCTCTCACCCTCGCTCTTTTTTCCACAGACCCGATGCCAACCATCAGACCTACAGGTTTGATCCATTACCTCAGACGTGGGTGTTTATTTACGCACAGGCTCGATGCATCATGCAAGGCAAAGATGAAAAAATAGAAAGAAAAAAAAAAAAAAAAAAAAAGAACAGAGCCTCCATTATGCTTTAGGGGGCATTTATTTATTTATTATTTTATTTCTCCTGCCATGACGCGAGTCTACGTTTCCCTCGAGAAAGATGCGTCACTGAAACCCGCAACAAAGTTCTTCCTCCTGATCGCTGTTCCCTGACACTTCTATCCTGATGATCGTGGTCTCTCCTACGATGGCCCCGCCCACACGCACAGGGTACGAGCGATGTCTCCAAGAGAGAGAGCGAGCGCCACATTTACACCACCTTAATCGACGCCCCCGACCTGAAGGAGAACTTTTCACCCCCCCCCCCAGCGTACGAGCCAGATGTTTCAGCTGCCCCAGTGCACGGGGTTCGAGGAAGAAAATGGAAAAGTGACACTTAGATAAACAGTTTGAGTTCAAACGTCACGGTCAGTCAGTTCTAGACGTGCCTTTTAATTCTGGAACGGAACCGATTTTGCGGCTCACAAGCCGATTCTCCTGCGGTTCGGGAGCGTGGAGTGGTTCCGGATTAGGCTCGGTGTCGGAGGAAGAGCTGCGCGTCTCTCTCTCTCTCTCTCTCTCTCTCTCATGCCCTCGGTTTCTGGTTTCTTTGCACTAGTAGTTAGCAGTATCGAAAGCCACTGTCCAACTCACTGATGTTCGAGAACCGTCCCACTGAGGTGTGTGTATGAGGCTCGGGTGACGTGAAACCGAGGACGAGTGAGAGAGTAACCTTTTCATCAGACTGCTTTAATTCAGCCCCGAACGCAAACGCCGCGCCGCACCGCACCGGGGGCCGAGGCTGAGATCGGCTCGATAAGCCTCAATCAGATCCCTGAGCCAGATGACCTGCTGGAGTCTGAAGGGCGTTTAACATTTAACACACACACACACACACGCACACACGCACACACGCACACACGCACACACGCACACACGCACACACGCACACACACACACACACACACACACAGACTGCTAGATACAGAGATAGACAGCAAGATAAAGAGATAGAGAGAGTGTTAGAGTGAGAACGACAGAGAGAGCGAGAGAGAGAGAGAGAGAGAGATTGGTGTGAAAGAGGACGGTGTGTCAGCGGGTCCTGAAGCAGAAACGCTCTCCACGCTTCATTACAGACCAAAATAAAAGAGGAAAGAGCTGCTATTCTCGACTGTGTGTATGTGTGCGAGTGTGTGTGTGTAGAAACCTTTTTAGTCATTCAGCGGGAAATTTCCAGACGACCCACAATGCATCTAAACCGTTCTACTGTATGTATGTCAGCACAGACTCAAAGCGAAACAGGGCCCGAAACCTACAGAGACACACACACACACACACACACACACACAAGTGCACCTGCTTCATGCAAATGACTCAGTCACTACTGGTAATCTTTTTCGTTCCTTATTAACTCTTTTCTTTTCCTGTGTAACAAATCTGACTTGCGTTTGTATCAATTTTAAGAAGAAAACAATCAGTTTGGAAAAAAATGGTGATCTGTGTGTGTGTGTGTGTGTGTGTGTGTGTGTGTGTGTGTTGTTGCATCTCTCTGCATACAGATCAACAGCGAGTCCTCGCTTTTCCACCAATTTCTCGAGCAAAAGGAAATTGTGAATCTTTGCACTTTCGCTATCATACGTGCTCTGAGAAAGCTGTTGCTAAGCAACCAGAACCATGGCGATCGAGCGCCCCCTCAGGACGAGGCTAAAAGTTTAGCTAGCGGGAACGCTACGACTGATCGCTTTCTTTGACGTGGATGGGAGTGACACCAGACTACCAAGATCAACGCTTTTCTCAGACGTCTTTTAATAATTCTTAAAAAAAAGAAAAGAAAAGAAAAACCACCAGACTGGAATGACTGAGGTTACACTAGCATGAAGCGCTAATCAAAAGCGTTCGCGGAGAAAGCGAGGCACAAACTATTATACAAGGGATCAGATGAGTACAGGTCTCAGCAAATTATTCCGTTTAATATGAAATCTCTCTCGAGTTTCCTCTCTCGCACACACACACACTCACGCACACACACATTGAAGGCAGCATTAGCGTTTAGCGCATTGTGTGCGTGTAGGACAGGAGCATTGTGTCTTTGCAAAGTCCTCTGCTTTAGGACGAAGCCTCTTCCTAATCTCAGATAAAGACGAGATAAAGCCGACAGAGATAATGACAACGCTTCCCTCCGGCATTATCGCAACCCTTATCTAACACACGCGCACACACACACTCAAATGCAGAGTTGCCAGGATGTAGAAAACTCACCAAACCCACAGATCAAATCCTGGATGGGTACAGGGTCGGTGTGCCACCCCCCCCCCCCTCCCCCGCCCCCATCGATCGTTTCTCCATCGCACGCTCCTTTTGATTCGGCAATCAGTCAACACGCGTCAACGACAAACAGACAGCTCTGATAAAAGCAGCAGTCAGAGCGCACACACACACACACACACACACACACACACACACACGGCGCCATGTAAACCGTTAACTCTTACCTCTGTGTCTGTTAGTGGTCTTGTCGAACATTAGCATAGCGTCTTCTACCTGCAAGACAAAAGAATAAGAGACGTGAGGTCAGGGGTCACACCAGCACAGGACAGAGGTCAAATAAATCCAAACCCTGATTTAATACGAGTGGCATGCAGGTTAAAACAGGACTAGGTGAATGAAGGCATAACACAGACGATTGACATTTACAGTGCAGCGATGAGACTCTTAGCCGCAGTAAAACATTCGTAAGGTGCAAACGATTCAAAGAAGGCCGGAGTGACGGCCCCGGCCGAGGAGGCTCAGAACCCACTGCAGTCGTTCCCGTGAACATTCAGCGCCGGATTCTTGTAAACTGACATAACTTGTCGTCAACTTGTGAAAGAGACGCATCTGTCTGTGTGAGCAACACCACTTACACGTATTGTAGTTCAGTTCAAATCTCAAATGTTCTTCTTCACACATAATAACCAACAGAAGAAAATAAAGGCACGGCCGATCTATCAGGAAAACAAGCTGGGAAATCAGGACTATCTAACGACCGAGGAAAATGATTTAGCTAGCTAACACACACACACACACACACACACACACACACACACACACACACACACACACAGCCATTAAATTGTTTTTCAGTTTTTAGAATAACAGCATATAAATGGCGCGAAAGAAAAACCCTAGAGAGTAATAATATCAAATTCGCTTGGTTTATTGAACTCGATAACTTAAAGGTGTTTATGTTGATGGTTCCCACTGCCGCTGTATACGGTCACTCAACACTTCCTGTTGCTGGCGTCCCTATAATTAATCCAACAGCCCCCTGTGACCCAAAAATCAATCGCCATAACCAAATCACCAAATCTGATTATAGTTTCGATTGTTTTTAAGGTTTTTTTACTCGAGTTCTAAAGTAACTGATGAAGCTGCACTGATTTTTATTGATCTGCGCTGTAAAGTCCTCAATACAAACCAAAATCTGCCTCAGCCAACGCCCTCATCCCTGTCAATCATAAACCCACACACACTCAAACAGAAAGAAAAACAAGAGACAAAATCCCAGAGGGGACCAGAGCCAAAGGTCCTCGGTTTCTCGCCCCAGTTACCGTCGCTAGGTAACACTCAGAGCGGGCAGGGTGCGTGTGGCAGAGTGAGGGTGCGCGCCAGAGGGGGGCTGCCGGTGTGAGGGTGATGGTAACCGGAATGCACGCGCGCACACACACAGACATACAAACAAGAGCAAACAGGAACAACCTGGCTGCATTGACTCTGTTTGTTTGAATTACAGAAGCAGTCTAAAACAACGCGCGCACGCACACACACACACACACACAAAAGCCAAACATTACTGCCAGTCTAGTGCGTGTTTGTGTGTGTGTATAGGCTTCCATAATTATTAGACCACAATGATGCCGGGTATCGATCTTCAGCAGGACTGTGAGATGTGAGCTGTACACACACGCGCGCGCGAACAAACATTTGCAATAGCTCTACACTAAATTAAAATTCAGCCACGTGATGGAGTATATGGAGGTGAGAGCAGGTCAGAGTGGGCGTGGCTTAAAGACCATAGATGAGATCATGGGTGTGGTTTTGCAGCTACAGGAAGAGGGAAGTCGTATTATGACTAATATGTGTGTATGTAATAAATGATGAGGCCGGGGGCGTACCCCAAAACATCTTAAACACACCCAGGAGTGTGTAGTTCTTTACACAGGCGAGAGAGAAGCACTCGTATTTCAGCGCGAGTTTCTTGGGTCTACACGCCAGTGAACTGATAAAGTAAAGTGATTGGACTCGGAATCAACTCGGCTTCAGGAAGCGAGGCTCCGGGTCGCAACAAGGACGGAGCTGTAGCATTGCAGAAACGCATTAATCGCCGGAACTCTACACACCGCTCAGACAAAGCTTTTCTGCCTTCTGCTTCACCGAACATTTATCAATTGCCCCGATTCAGAATTATAGTGGTACCTCGGCATACACATGTGAAGCATTTTCAGCTTACGTACGGGAAACGTTCAAAACTTTTTTTGTGTCAATGGAAAGCCAAGCAAAGCAGATTAACTTTTTTGTGAGGTTTTTTTTTTTTTTGCATTTTGCATTTTGTGCAAGATTTGGTGAATCAAAGCACCATGAGTCCCAAGAATGTTGGGAGACACTTTCAGATTCAGCTGGTACCAAGAGGAATCATACATTAAGGTTAAGTGAGGTTCTTGCAGGTCTGCCAAATTCCGAAATATAAATGTTTAATGTTGGATGTTAATGCTTTATGGTGGATGTTCGCATAAATATATAAATGATCAAAGTTAAATAAGCATCTGTGACGAAGCTAGCTCCAATACAAACTTTGCTAGCGTGCTATCCTGCTCTTTTTTAAGGCACCACATTAGCCATTAGCATAAATCACCTTCTTATCAGGTTTTATCATGAGTTCAACCAGTAGCCGGATACAAAGTGTGAGGATATTTCATATTTTGCTTTTGTTTACATAAATTTTTCTACATGTTTTGATAGTTTTTCTATGCTAAAATATGATTATAGTGTTGGAAATTGGTAATATTAGTAATATATGTTGGGTGGCTGGAATGGACTATCTGCATTTACATTATGTCGTATGAGAAAATTCGATCGCAATCTGAAATTTGGCCTTAAAAACTCGCCTCCAGAACGGATTAAATTTGTATGCTAAAGTACCACTGTATGCAGGTATTATTAAAAAAAATTTTTTTTAACAAATTTACCGGTTTGACACCCTAACACATACACACACACACACACACACACACATATACACACACACACACACACACACACACACACACACACACACACCCTGCCGATCCTGATCACGAGCAAGTAACTAACGTCGCTGTTCTCACCGAGCACCGCTCCAGTGAAGGACAGGTCATGATTCAGTGAACACTCGGAGATGAAGTCAGTTCAGCCATTGTATACATCTATACACACACACACACACACACTCAGCAGGACAGCGGCGACAGAGTTCCCGGTGCGTGACCGTTGAGTGGCCGTCACACTCCACCGAGACACACACATATAGACACACACACATCTCTTTTATAGAGATGCTTCAGAAATGCAGGGCTTTTCAGTGTAGCCTCTCATAGCACACACTGTGCTCTTCTACCATCTGATAGCAGGTTAAGGACCTCTTCACCACACACACACACACGCAGACGCTCTCTCTTTCTCTCTCTCTCTCTCACACACACACACACACACACACACACACACACACACACACACAGAACCATGAGGTGAGGCCATGCTCACTCGAGGGAAGCAGAAATCTCACACTCTTTTCTCCTTCTATTCTGAAGCGAGCGGTTCAAAGGATAATGGCGGCCTTATCGTATGTAAAAGGAGAGCGATGAAGACTCTCTGGCCTTTTGTGACAATGAAGAAAAGCCTCCGCTAGTCACCTCTCGGCTGGAGAATGTTACTGAGAACGAGTCTTTTGTAGCTCTGGAGAAAAAGAAAAGAGACGCTTCCTCACACTTTTTATCCGACTACTGGTTGAAAACCTGATAAGAAGGTGATTTATGCTAATGGCTAATGTGGTGCCTTAAAAAAAGAGCAGGATAGCACGCTAGCAAAGTTTGGATTGGAGCTAGCTTCGTCACAGATGCTTATTTAACCTTCCTCGTTTATATATTTATGCTAACATCCAACATAACGGCTCAGTTAGCAGGCTAACAGCTAATTCACCATCTTGGATTTGCTTCGTAAGATAAAATACCAAATCCATATGAGCAAAAATCTACAGCAGAGTTTGAATGTTTTTTTCTTATTTTCTTTCTTACAATTATTTACTAGTGTAAGCTAGCATAATGCTAACATCCTCATAGCAAGCCTAGCTACTGAAAAGCTAATGGACAAATCCACTTGTTTAAAGTGATTAGCTCAAAGCTAAACAGCATGAGGAAGAAAACCTGCAAAGACAGCAGCTCTGTTTTTTTTCTGAAAATATATATATATATTTTAATTTTTAATTATTAAGCTGGCATAAATTATGCTAACATCTGTCAGAAAAGAAACCTCAAATGACCCAAGTGCAATATAAACAACAGCTACAGGATGTTAGCAAAAACTTGTTAAACCTAGCCTTTTGAGGCCCTTTTGTAGGTGAAAAGCGTTTTTGTAGTTCTTCCTCAGACTTTTTAATCAATTAGCATCAATTATGAGAATATCTGATGGGAAAATTACATGATGCTCAACCAAAGCTGTTTAAAAAAAAAAAAAAAAAACTAGCAAAAACATTCACACTGATTAGCGCTAATCAGTGCTGCTAATCAGTGTTGATGTTTGCTAGTTAAATAAAACTAGCTGTTCGTGGCTCTAGATAAAAACAACAACAAGTTTTCTAAAATAAAATGACAATAGTGATTAGCATAACTCAAGTTAGCATCCAACAGAAAGGCCCAGCTGTTAGGCTAATGAAGAAAAGCTTGTAAACCGACAGGACTGCAGCATAACTAAGTGCTCGAAGCTAAATAAATAAATAAAAAAACTAAAACAAACAAACAAAAAAGTAGAATCATCATCACACCAATTTATTTAGACAGAATAACTCTAAGGCTAACATCCTGCATGCTAGCAATGTCTGGAGCTAATTCTACACTTTTAGCAGGAGTGCTGATTTATTAACTAGCATGCAGGCGCTGGAGCCGGTGCACAGAGATACAAGGGGGAGAAGAAGAAAAAAATTACAAAGAGGAAGCAACCGAGCAGCTGTTTAAATTCACACGAGGGCCTGGAGGCGGCTTATCGTGTTTCTGTCAGAAGATATGACAATGAACACTCCTTCCCTAGAAACCTTTGCACCTATGCTGCTGCGCCCTAAACAGCCATATGTACAAAATGCCAGTCTCTCTCTCTCTCTCACTCACGCGCACATACGCATACACACACACATACACTCTATACAGACATTGGTTTAAATCAACATCCTTTTGAATTATTTATTATCAGACAAAGGCATCCATAAGTGAGCAGAGTTGCGGTGTGAAGTAGGGAAACGTAGCAGGCGTGCTGGAGATTTAAGAGCAGGGGAAATACAGTGTGACAGCAGTTTAGATCGACTACAATTTCCCCGTTATTTACATTCCCCACACGAGAGAGAGAGAGAGAGAGACATAGCAGAAAGGCGTATGAGAGAAGGCGTATCCTTTACTTCGCACCAGGGGGCTTCTCATCAGTATTCGTGTTTTTTTAATACCGAATTAAAATAAGCACATCCTCCAGCTAAGTGCCGTGTCCTTTACTGCATCCTGTTCTGGAATGTTACTAAGCAAACTTACGAGAGCGCTCGCTTAGTGCCTACATCCGCTACGCCTAATAACTTTGCTAATAATAAGTTGCTTTCTTATTCTCATAAACAATGCATTTTTAAACGTAAAAGGTCAAATTTAGAAGTGTAAGGCACACTATTATACCCGTATTCGATAAATATTTTAACCGTCCGCATTAATAAAGCCGCATTTACCCCGTACTGATCAATCAGCCAATCACGAGACAGTAATTCAGGGCATACAATCATACAGAGCTTCAGTTCACGCCTTCAGCAGGGGTCAGAATGAGGACAGGAAGTGTGTCATGGCGGTGTCAGACTGACTGGTTCAAGTATTTTGGAATTCTCGCTATGCGTAACTGCAAAACAAAACAAAAGCGTCCACCCAGTCAGAGGAAGACCTGTGGGTGGAAATGATAAGACCGCTACTGAGATGACAAGAACGCTACGATAACTCCAGTAATCACTCTTCACAACTGTGGTGAGCTGAAAAGCATCTCAACCACCATGATCATGTTCTTCTGATGCTTGAGATGTCATTTTGGGCTCAAGTCATTTCTGCTAAACCAATCAAAACATGCCTGGTTGTTTCCGCTCAGTCTCAGGGTCTGAACATGTAGAAATTATTCCACCATTTTACAATTCCCTCGTTACTCATCAAGTGATTTCGGCTTTAAGTGTAGCTTTAAACCTTCATGGAGGATTCCAAATCAGACAGAATGCCACTACTCAAGAAACTACTAGGTTCTGTGGTGTCTAACATCCTGGAAGCATGGATCTGAGTTTCCTACTACACTTCTTTACAAATCCTTTCCTCCCCCCCCTTGGGGTCATCCAGGGTCCGGGAAGTCAAGCATCTCATCCGAAATACCTGCCTTTCCAGTGAGCCAGTAAATCCTTGAGCCTCTGCAGTAACGCCGGACCACACGGGTCGCAGGTGGAACATCACACCATAACCCGTTCCCCGTGGTATCCAGTTCTCGTGTGCGTGCCGACCACTCTGGCTGGACGGGTAGCAAAGTGTGGAAAGAATTCTCTCTGATTTACAGTCGAACCTCGACAAGCTAAGGATAGAGGTAGCGTTTTTCCTTACTAGCTCTTAAATCAGCTAAGGCATCTCTTGGGTTTACAGCTGAAAAGATCAATAACACGGCCGTCTGAAGTGGAGAGAAGAAAAGGTACGGGATTGTGTTCGAGCGGCGTACGTTTCATCCAGCGCAGTTCACATCTGTTACGGATAAATATGAAGGCAGAACGTGGACGGAAAAATGGTTTTTGCTGCCGTTTTTACTAACGCACGCGAGACGCCGAATGCCAGAGCTGTATGTCGAGTGACGTCTACTTCTGCACAGTGATTACGTAAGGACAGTTTCCTGCTTTACGTGTCTCCAGAAGAGTCGGCGGTTTAAAGGTAGAATAGTCAGAGTTACAGATCGTCAGACCTCCTGCTGTACTGTACTGTGTGTGTAAGCGATGTGTGACAGCTACAGGAATGTAGAGAAAGATTTAAAAGAAGAGATGATGACATATAGCGTGTCTGACACTTTATTTCAAAAAAAAAAAAATGCTGGAATGTTCGGTTCACTCAGCTTGGACTCGAGTCGAGTCAGAATCGTTTTTCTCTTTGTGATCGAAATACACTAGAGGCTTCCTAACAATGGACAGAACTCACAAAGCCGAGGTGCTCCTGGACACCAAGTGTGTATGCTGGTCTCACCTGCCTGAGAAACTGCAGCAAAAGTGACAAACACACCAGAGCTTCTTTCAAAAAGGACTAAATACAACACACACACACACACACACACACAAAATCAAAAACCACAAAGAAAGAAATCTCACTTTGCTGTTGAAGATGAACCAAGTCTTCATCTGGACAGGATGGGATTCTGCACGAGCTCCATTTGTGCATTGTGTAAGAAATTATGCATAAATTAATGTCAAAAACAGACTGGAAAAATCCTGTGTATTATTTTAAATGCTTAATGTATTTATTTTTTTTTATTCCTTTCTGTTCTTGTTAAGCACAATGTCTTGAATACTGATTAATTGTTTTTTATTCAATTATGAACCACTTGCCACTCTACATATCCTAAATTCTCCTAAATAAAAGAGAATTTTTCTATGCTTCTTCAATAAAATATATGAGGGGGCGTTCATTTCAAACTGGGACTTTTAATTGTGCAGGATGACAGAACTTGGTTACCAGAGTAAAAACACTGGAGCCATGATCGGACCGCCTGCTTTATGTCTGAAATGCTGGCCTCCCAGGAACTCCTTTAATGGCTCAAGCATGTGGAAATGGTCCGGACTGTACGCGAGATGTGGTCGAGGTTCTGTAACATGCAAGTGATGTCGGTGAATGATTGTGTGTACAGTTACCACAGACAGATGCGTCTGTTCCTGTTATCGGTCAGACTTTCAAGAATCAGTTGTTCCACTCGCTAAATGTTCATGGGAACGACTACACTGGGCTCCGAGCCACCTCAGCCGGGATCGTCATTCACGGAAGTACGGCCTTCTTTAAAACGTTTGCACCGTTTGAATGTTTTACTGCAGCTAATTAGTCCCGCCACCGTACTGTGCATGAAGTTAATGTCAATCGGTTTTACAATTTCATTCATGAGAAAATTCATCACAAGCCCCGGTTTGACTTGAACACTCCAGAGATACCACTGCAAAGATACTCCACCGAATAAACGTGAATTTAGAAAAAGATGTTGGGAGAAAAAGAGATCAAGCTGTCAGGAAATAAGCTACAAAGCTATGACAATTTAAAACCAAAAAAAAAAAAAAGAGAGAGAGAGAGAGAGAAGGATGAAGAGCTCTTTTACGATGCCATTAAACATTAATGAGCAGTTTCTGGGCCTGCTGTGGGTTTTCCATGCAGTGAGGCTCCTGATGCAGCTCTAGTGGGAGCCGACCACATGGCATCCATGCTATGCTTTGTATGTACACTACCGTTCAAAAGTTTGGGGTCACTTTCTAACTCCATGATGGTTCCTGATGTTTATTTCTTTCTACATTGTA
>JAQQZT010000009.1:4244623-4255053 GCA_030068275.1 Clarias platycephalus | reverse complement strand
ACCTAATTCCATATGTGTTATTTTATAGTTTTGAAATCCCCAGTATTGTTGTAGAATGTAGAAAATAAATCACTAAAACAAAGAAATCTGCAAGTGACCCCAAACTTTTGAACGGTAGTGTACGTAAGATCCCAAGGCTCTTGAACTTCTCCCGCACTGGCGAGGTCTCTCCAGTCACCTGACCCCAGCATCCCATTCATTTCCAGACACGGAGGAGGTGATTTTAATCCCAGCGGTTAGAAGTGTGTTATAAAACCAATCAAATTCCAGAAACACTTCCAACTTGATTCGGGTGGGTGTCGTGCCTTACTGGCATGATTTTTGAGCGACAATGTTGCCACAGCCAAGAAAAGAAAATATATCATTATACAGCTTGGTGTGAAGTACGCAAATAATACAGCACTCAGCCAGGCTGCACGGTTCGGGCTCCCTAACAGCTCAGTGGTTCTGAAAACGGCCAAATTACAACCCACCTGAAACAAAGCTCCAGCGCTGATTGGAACTCAAACAACATTACAAAGTAAAATGAAACATCGGCTGGTCATAAAAAGTCAGCACACCGTGGCAGCATGGAGGATGATGAAACACCGAGAAGCACTCTGATGATCAAGTACGAACTCTGCTTTTTTTTTATTTTATTTTATTTTTTTAAAACTCTTTTCCCCATGTATTCGTCCACCTCTCACACCATTGAGCGAGCACTCTGGGTTTGGTATATCTGAACTAACACAAGCCTGAAAATGGCTAAAGAGATGGGGGAAAAAAAAAAAGAAAAGAGTAATGCCAGCCTTTCCACCTAGACAGCAGGGCCAATTATGCTGTCCTGGGTCATGGATGATGTGGCATTGTCAGGAATCAACCTCCCAATGATGCAACAACAACAACACAAAAAAGCGAGCTGCACCACTGAAAAACACGAAATAACTGATGAATTTCAGCACTCCTCCAAATATTGAGAAATTATCGTACCAATTAGGGAAAACGAGAAGTGCTGTGCAGTGCTTTCTCGTCTGCTAGCGGCTATATGAGGGACAGCTAGTTCAAATCCCAGGACCGCCAGGGAACATTTTTGGATCTTGAGTAAAATCATTAACTTTGCTCAGCTCTCCAGATATATACTGTACACACACACACACACACACACACACACACACACCGGAGTGATGCAAAGTTCCGTACCTTTAGTGTGAATCTTTTACTTGGAAACATGAATACAGTGTTATATAGTGAGATTTATCCCAAAGGTCGCATATCTACCCGTTTCTTTAACCAGTTAACACAGAGCTCGCCCAATATACATATGTGTGTGTTAATACTCCAGCTGAAATACCGCCTTGCACCTCCAGGGTCCGGGTTCGATTCCCATCTCTGTGTGCATGGAGTTTGCATGTTCTCTCCGTGCTTGGTGGGTTTCCTCCGGGTACTCCGGTTTTCCACCCACAGTCCAAAGACTTGTATGTTAGGTTAATTGGCGTTACCCGTGGTGGGTGAGTGTGTACGTGTGTGTGACCTGTGATGGATTGGGGCCCTGTCCAGGGTGTACCCTGCCTCGTGCCCTAAGCCTCCTGGGATAATCTCCAGGCCCCCCCACGACCCTGAATACAGGATAAAGCAGTATAGAAGATGAGGGAGTGAGTGAGTAATGACGCCTCAAACTTCCTGAATTTCACTCCTCCTCCTCCTCCTCCGGTGTCTCCTGACAAGCCACGCCCCTCCAGAGAACAGCAAACCTGAGTAACAACCCGGGAGAGGGGATCCTCTTATATGAGGTCACAACAGGGGACAAACTTTATTGACATATAGGAATATAGAACAAGTTAAAAAAATATAATCTAATGTCTATAGATTACTATAAAGTACATTTTGTATAATAGGTCCCCTTTAAAGACTAATGGATTACCCTTGGTCTGAAAGCTCTAGTCCTAGTACATTCTTAATGATACCATGCAAGAAATAAGAAGAGAGTACCTTTCAGTTCTTTATTTATAAACTACGTTCACATTATCACATTATAAGTGACTTAATTCAGATTTTTTTTCCCTCTAATGTGACACTGAGCTGATCCGAGTCATCTTCATATGAAGTCCTAGATCGGTTATATATCGTGGTCATGTGACTTGAATGAGAACGGGCAGATCGGAATCCGCGTGACCTTTTGCCTTTCGTCAGCATTTTCAGCGTGCGGATTTCATAGCAGTGCAAGCAACAGCTGATAAAACAGCTAAAGTGAGGCGTCTGGCTTTTCCTGGACCTCGACAAATACAGCTGACTAACCGCTCACCGCTCGTCCTCCAGAGCAAAACCCCAAACTGATTTTTTGCTAAAATCGGTTGAAATGAATGAGCACTCGCACAAATATGATGTTTTAACCCAGATGGCGCAAGAAAAGACGTATCCACGCGTCCCATTTCAGAGGACACGTACGTTCACATTAGCTTCAGATAAAAGTTACAGTATGAACCTGAACCGTCATGACATGCAAATCCGATCTGACCAAAAAATGAGAATTGAGCAATGTGACTAGCGATTTGAACGTCACCCAAAACATCTGAATGATCTTACTTTCTTAAAACTTCCAACATCTCTAGATATTTATCCCCGTCTTCTTACTTCCAGTCTTCGCCGGTTAAGAAAACATCATTTCCCCACGAATATGAAACAACTGAAATAAGTCAGTCCCCTTCACATCGCTCATGTGTAAGGCTTAAATATTTCCTGACACCATTCCAACCTCTCCACTAAAAAACACACAAAAAAACTTGCAATTTCCTATTTATTACGCTTCAGGTCTCCTAAACGCAAACTTCCAGACAGATGCGCTATTATTTGTCACGGCAATAAAGTACCTTTGAGGAGTGATTGGAGAAAGATAGAGCGAGAGAAAATGAACAGGTCCTTCGTTCACTCGACGTTCCCATGCTCGAAGCCCGGAGAATAATGTGCGAGGCGGGGGAGGGGGGGGGGGGGGTTGGGGGGAGAAGGGCCTTCAGTAGAAACGAGAGATAAGAATCAAACGCAGCTCTGTGCACATGGTGAGTGAGCCGAGAGCACATAAAAGATCCTCCGGCGAAGCAGGTTCGGTTTCACTCGCACTCAAAGGGACGCTCAGTGTTCGGAGAGGCGCTGGAGGAGGCGTGGTTAGCCGAGCCTCTGTTCTCCCGCTCGCAGTGGGTGGGAAGCGATACTCCCAGGACGCGGTCGACCCTAAGAAGCTGGTTTCTCTGTGATTAGGTGGAAAGCTTTAAGGTGCTTGTTTTACACAAAGCCTGACGCTATCTGATGGAGCCGTTCAATGGGCTCCCGAGTCAAAACGAGCGGCCTGTAAGGCTCGACGGGGGTGAGGGGGGGTGGCTGGGTTGGTGCGGTGTTACCCAAGGATGAATAAACAGTCCTTTTTTTTTTTTTTTTTTTTCCTGCTTCCTATCTCTGATATGAGCATTCATTCGTTTGTTATACAACGTGTCACTTCAAGCTGTGTAACTGCCTCACTCTGCCCCGACTGAATGAGATATTAACACAGAGAGCCAGGGCTCACAGTGGGGCATTAAACAGAGAGGAATGTGTTTTTGTTAGATTTTTCTTCTCCCTCACTCTCACACACACACGCTGAGAGTAGAGCACAATCTCAATGCACATGTCGTGAAAGACCAGAATTTGAAACGACACACCTAGGACAAAAACATCAGCACTACAGTATGTAGAACCAAGAACCTACGCAGTGGAGAAGAGCTGAGCGGATCATCTACATCTACATTACTAAAAACACAACACAACATTCTTTCCTTTACAATTGTATAAGGTTTCGCATTAGTCCACGAGCACCTTAATCACGGGTTACCACCTTGCTTTAACTTACCTTACAAATTCAATAATTCAAAGTGAAGAGTGATCAAAGGTATTATGATAAAACGGTTGAAAGCTACATTTCTAAAGCTACTCATTTTTGTTCTTTGCAGCTTGTATATTTATCAATGATTTCTGGGGAGGCGGCACACTGGCCGAGGAGGCGGCACGGTGGCGTAGTGGTTAGCACTGTGGCCTCACGCCTCCAGGGTCGGGGTTCGATTCCCGCTTCAGGTCTGTGTGTTTGCATGTTCTCCCCATGCGTGGTAGGTTTCCTCCAGGTACTCTGGTTTCCTCCCACAGTCAAAGACATGCAGGTTAGGCAAATTCCCGTTCCCTAACCATCATTAGAGCGCTCCCCAATCATGGCTACAACCACCAACCAGTTGGCAAAGGAAGCCTAATGAACAACTCTTTGTGTAAAACAAGGACCTTACAGCTTTCCGAGAAACCAGATTCGGTCGACTGCGTCCTGGAAGTATCGCTTCTCACCCGACGTTTTCCCACTGCGAACTGGTGTCACATGTTTCCTTCGAGAACTTTTTGAACTGCTGGCTCACGCACTGTCTGGAGTGCTCCAGATGATTTGCACTTACAATTAAATCCTAACAACACCCAAAGCTCTGTGGTCTGAGATTTACATGTACATCACCTTTCACTGGATCTATGCATCAAACCTGTCCTTCTTCCACTCAAGCAGCGATTACAACTAAAGGATCGGCTCCAAGAATAAAGAAAGAAAGCATCGCCGAGACGTCCGCCGGATCCTTATAACACGCTTCACAACAAAAGATCACCCAAACCTCGAAATACACAAATCAAAAAAAAAGAGAGAGGAAAAGGGAAAAAAAAAAAAAACGGCTTTGATTTGCATTCATTTATTCAGACATATTCGACATCTAACGGCACGCACAAATCTTTTGATATTTGTTTTGCCGTCTGAGCGCCGCGACTGAGTCACAATTCAGAACCTCGCTCCGGGCGACAGAGGCTACCGACGCCTGCGATTCCTCAAATCTGTCCCCCGTTAATATTCATGAGCCGCGCGGTGCCGCTACCAACCAGGATACGGACGGGCTGATGCATATTCTATAAGAGGCCTTCGTATGTCAGGCGTGACGGTTGTGAACGTGACACGGGGAGGTAGAGGTGGGGACTGGGGTACACTCAGCAAGACGGAACAAGATAAAGGGACACGCGGAGGTCGGAGCGAGTCACGGGGCGGCGCGATTAGCCGAGTCCCTGACTGCACAACTAGAGTTTATAAATATGGTAGAAGTGTGTATATGTGCACACTGACCACAAGGCACCAACGCAACCTTTGGGTGTGTGTGTGTGTGAAATCACTGACTGTCTACTACGGCTGAGTTTTATTAATAGGGCTTTAATGTAGTATCCATCTCTGCCACACACTCTACAGAGAGGCTCGGGCTTTTTGTCAGGAAGGAGAACGCCTCAGAGACATGCACTCTCTCCACTCTCTTGCTTTCTTTCTGTCTTACCCACAATCCATTCCTCCCACTCACTGTACTGCAAATGCAGAAATACGGTTTCTAGCATTAGAGGTAATTGAAATCCACGCGGCTAAGACAGATCCGTAAACATGGCTTCCTTAAAGTGATGCCCTCGTCTTTTTTTTTTTTTTTTGGCCAAGTAATCACCATTATTCTTTTCCCAAGCAATCCATTACTGCGGTTCTTTATTTTTTTTTCTGCCAACTCTTTCCATCACCAGCACCATATCCATTCCGTTCCTCCACCCTCCCCGACAGAGCCGTTTATGTATATGCTAATTACGTTAATCAACAGAAAAAGTGCTTATTAAATCTGCTAATTGCTATGTAAATAAGTTCCTCCTGACACCGCCATGCGCACAATCGCTCCAATTTAAAGCGAATAGAAATGTGTCAGTTTTCATTTAAAAGGAAAAAAAATAAATAAATAAAAAACAGCACTGTCGCTCTACGGTTCTATTTTTCTTAGAGTCTGGCCCCCGAAGCGTCCGGACCCATCCGTCTCCCGCAGCAGAGATGCCAGTTAAACCCGATCTCCACTCCCGCCGGCCGATCGATAGCTAACCAAAGAGGCAGGCGAGGGAGAAAGCGAGTTTGAGAGCAGTGTCATTTTCTATGTAATGGAAAAAGTAATCGCATCTTTTCTCACTTTCTCCTTCTCTCACTTTTTTCTCTCCCCCCTCAGATGGGGATTTGATGCGATAGCCAAGTGGAGGGTTTCAGATTTAATGCCGCTGGCATTCTTAGGAAATCACTCTGACCCGAAAACTGCACGCGATTGCCTCCTTACTGCTTACGCCATCAACCGAATGATGCTACGCGGTTTTATCCGAGCACCCCGTAGAGAGGGCGTAACTAAACGCATCCTGTCATCGGAATCAGTTTTATTTAAAATAGCATCCGGTGGGGGTCTAATGACGGTTAAAATAATCAAACCGACTCCCTTTTGGGGCCTCTCGACTGAGATATCCGTCACCTCGCAATGTGGATATACTGCATTAAAGGCTTACTTAAGCAAAGAAGCGACAAATTCAATTACGTCTGCGAAGCGCACCCCCCCTACACCGCCACCTCCCTCCCCCAAGCACTCGTCGCCGGTGTTTTCCCTCAGATTAAGCCTTAATCTCTTTCAAAGGCCGTATCAATAATATGACATTTTCCATCACAATAGAAATGAATAAATGCCAGTCAAACCTTTCTTCATTATTCCTCAGCATTCCCTCTTTGCAGTACGAGTCGCTTTTGATAGCTCGTCCCTCTCTGTCATCCCGAACGCAGGAGGCTCCAATTTGAATACAGTAACACGGGCCCCTATTTATTAAAGCTTGGATTAACATGACAGGCAGTTTTGTCTGGGGAGTCTTTAATATGGCTCAGAGAAGCGATCCGCGAGACAGTAATGGTTTCGGGATAATATACTTGAGTGATGCCGCTCGCTTGGCGCTCCAAAGCAGAACAATGGCGGAGCACGTGGGCCGTGAAAAGTAAGGTGGGATTGTGGTATGTGGAGAGCTGAGAAGATGACTGAGTCTCTATCTATCCATCTGTCTGTCTGTCTGTTGTTTGTCTAGCTGTCTGGGTAAAACAAAAGGATGCTAAGCCAACAAAGCAGTCCGCATCCAAAGGGCACATTTTCTGCTCTTTTCTTTCCTCCTCTTTTTCTTTCAGAGTAGTGACAAATTTGGCCCTGAGCTTTTTGAAACTCCAAGTCGGAATTTTCAGGATGGTAAGCTGCGTCCCGTGGCGTCTTCCTGGTTCACTCTATTTCACAGCTGATGGCTGCTGTATGGCTTCCGCTAAAAATGCTCCTAGACTAAATGGCCCATCTGCCCTCAGACCCAAATTACACAGAGCAGGACACAATATCTCTGCGTGCTAGATTCGGGATCGCATCGTCTTGTATTTACAAAGCCATCCATCCTGAAATGATTGCGCCAATCCTCTACTCGTCTGAACTCAGTTAGGGATTTCTCCACAAGTGTATTAGTAATAAAACTGAAACGGACCTAACGTACACCTCTGAGGATCAGCTCTTTATTTCTGCAGGTGTGTAGACCGTGAAGGAGCCCGGTAGGCTCCGAGGTCTGTTCCACCATCAAACACACATCTGTTGCTGTTATCTGAGAATGGGAATTCAGGATGGGGGATTGATAGTGAAGTGGATTAGGGAGGGGGGGTTCTTCTCAAACCCCTGGATTCCAATTAGACCCCATCTCTGTTCATGGCTACATGCCAAGAGCCAAACATGCTCATACAGAATGCAGCGGGATAAAAAGAAAACGGAGTCGATTAGAGGAGGAGTCAAAAAAAAAAAAAGACTAACCGCTAAACACTAATTCAGTGGAGACCGAGTACGGCTATTTGGAGTCCTGTGGAGTTTCAGTGCAGATGTAATCATGATCTCTTTTAAACAGCACCCTTGTGGCTTTCAGAGAACATCAGTTTTAAGGACCGGCAACAAAAATGTCAAATCACGATTCTTGAAAACATTTATATCATACAGTGTGTGTTGCATGAAACTAGACTCCTGAATAAGATTGTGATATTAACATTATTGCAGGAAAGCGTACCGTGACCTAGGACATCACAAAATCGATTCTGTAGCTGCAAATAGCTGAATAATTAGGAATGAAAAGAAAGCACAGCAATGAGACAACCTTGTGTGTGTGTGTTCCTCAATGAGTACGAGTTTAGCTCCATTCTCAATCTGGTTGCAATCTGCTACAAGCCGATGAACGTCCGTGTTTGTCATCAGTGAGGTGTTCACTACACAGATATGCGAGTTGCTTCGGTCCGTGCTGCGCAGAACGCCTTTCTGTTCCGCACCAGATAAGCGGGTAATTCATCAAGCCTGCCTGCCAAAGCCTGTCGTTCCTTCACAAGGATCCAGGCTGTCCCTGGCAGCACTCTGAAAAGTCACCTACGTCTCACACATCTCCCTCCCTCGCCCTCAATTACCATGACGACATTAGTCCGGTCCTGGCGGATGACAACGGAGGAGACGCGTCTCGGCCTTGTCAGTGTCGCCGTCGCTTCCGAAGCGAGTTAGAAACACAGAAAGGACTAGAATCAGGTTTTTCTGATAAGATACGGAAGGAGGCGCTCCTTTGTAACCACCTCAAACGCATCAACGTTTCAGACTGAGTATCAGTGTGTAGGTAAATTTACCAAATTCAAAGACACAAAGAAAGACAATCTGAATGTGTAGGTGGAAGCGGTGATGACTGAACCCTGACGTCGTGGCTCGTTAGAGGCCGAACATGCTGAAGTTTTGCCTGGCACATGCAATCAGGGAACGCTGAACTCTGCATCTCAGCAGGAGGGCTGTGACTGCAGTGCCAACTCCAGGAGACCAGGCCCGGTGTGGAGTCCAGCATGTACACCAAGAGCGCTGCCAATCATTTGCTCTGTGGTTCCTCACTTGAGAAGCAATCACACGCCCTCTTAGCCAAGAGCTAGTGGGCTGCTAACATCTGGCCTGTGGCGGCAAATAGGAGAACGAACAGGACCTCAAACTGACCAAAAAAAAAAAAAAAAAAAAACCCTCTGCGTCTCACATGCAGGAATAAGGAAAATCAGTCCTGGGTGACCAAAAGCGCAAATATACAAGTCATTGACATTTGCTAGAAATAACGGACCATTCATTCATGGCCGCGTTGATGGTGGTCCATTTGCAGCGAGCGATTTTCAAGCCTCTCCATTAGGATTGTAACGGGGAGAAACTGCCCTTGGCATTGCCCCGTGGCAATCGAGCCTCAAATTGAGGCTCGGCTGGATAGCTTCGGCATCATTCGGTCACAGCACACTGGGTCACTGTAAAAAAAATAAAATAAAATAAATGCCTCTATGGAGAATAGCACATCGTTCTGTCGCTGTCTTTCGTGTACGCTGCCGTCTCGGGAGGCAGCCAGACGAGCTCGTGACACCCTGCGAACAGCGCAGAATCAACGCGACAGCCTGTCTCGCTGTAAATCACCCCGCCCCTCCTCTACCTCTCGGCTCCCAGACACAAACTGCCGACAGGCGCGTTTAGCATTGTCTCCGAGCTCGATTAATGAGATGTTCGACTAATAACTGCTGATCTGTTTCCACCTGACAAGCTGTACACTTGAAAGGTAACTCTTTTCCCTCTCGCAGTCTTTACCCCTCATTGAAATTATACAGGCCGCTTGCTGTTGAAACACATCCGCAGCGGTTTCTCGGAAGGCCACTACGGTGCGACTGGGGTGAGATTAAAGGCTGCAGCAAGAGAAAGAATCATTAAAAAAAAAACAGAAATTTATTCAGCTCATGGAGGGACGAGTTTTATTTGCTCAAGACAGACTGTAGAAGGCTGGGATGTAGAGGGCCGACTAAGCCTCGGTTTAATCCAGCAGCTTGGGATTGGGGACCTCATGGACTCATGGGACACTGGCGTAGACGTGGCTGTTCTGTCTTGTCCACTCCTTTCTCTATTTGTCAGAAGAGGTGATTATCTGCCAGTGCCTCAGTGAAAAAAAGATAACCTCGACACGGACACCCTCAGGGAACAGGGGAGGAAGCGCGATTGTACCCGTATAGAAGCCGCTCACAGGGCGTGCAGCGCTGGTCTTCCCATGGACAACATTCTACACATCCTCTCTTAATCAAGCAGCGTTTACTGACTCGCTAACGGCGATGTCAACCGTGTCCGGGAATTACTCAACTCCACATGGAATACTGTACAAGCAAGCAGGAAAAAAAAAAAAAAAGAACAAGAAGAAGAAGGTGTACCTACGGCTAAACTTTGGGTGGGCTGTCAAAGATTTGACGAAAGTCTCTTTTCCTAGCTGATCTTTTTTCAAGTTCGAGTTTCCCCAGACGTCAATTTGCTCGAACCAAAGACGAACACTTACAGCCATCAAACTTCAGTGCGGCACTGTTGGAAGCCTCCGTTTTTTTTAGTTAAAGAGACTTGAAATGTACAAACTAGAGTCAGGTGAGCGTGTGTGTGTGTGTGTGTGTGTGTGTGTGTGTGTGTGTGTGTGTGTGTGTGTCTGTGTGTGTGAATCTACACATCTCGCCCACTTTCGTTACTCTCGGCTTTTAGACAGCA
>JAQQZT010000009.1:4232455-4244523 GCA_030068275.1 Clarias platycephalus | reverse complement strand
TTATGTGCGCAGGCACTGTGTGTGTGTGTGTGTGTGTGTGTGTGTGTGTGTGTGTGTGTGTGTGTGTGTGTGTGTGTATGTGTGTGTGAATCTTCACATCTCGCCCACTTTCGTTACTCTCGGCTTTTAGACAGCATCCTTTTGAAGAGTCGGAAAAAAAGGCATTTTGGACCTCCGGTGCGGATAAATCAGGGACGTTAATGAGAAAGCGGGCATGAAGAGAGAGAGAGAACAAAAACTTTACAATTATAAAGAAAGAATTGAAAAGGAAAGTACAGTAAAGAAAATTAAGTCATGCTGTAAATAATTAAATGGGTGGACGGATGAAATTAAAAAGTAAATGGAAGAAAGTTAAAAGGAAAGAAAAAATAAACCAACGAAAGAAAAAAAGGAGGAAAATGGGGGAAAAAATTAAAGAATTAGTGTTAATTGTGATGTGGCCTCCAAACCCTTAGAGAACGCTTTGGGAAAATCGAATGTGTGTGTGTGTGTGTGTGTGTGTGTGAGGGGGGGGGCGCATATTAATATGAATTGGAATGGAACAGAACAAGCTCTGGACAAAGTCTCCATGGACATTGATATGTTTGTGTGTGAGTGTGTGTAAGATATGGGCAGTGTGTGTAGCCTAATCCCGTGTTAACAAAGCACACCAGCAGATCCTATGACAAACATGTTACTGATGCCATTACATGAGCTGGCCAGTGGGCTTTTATTTACACGGAGCCTCCACTGAATAGGGCTTAGAGAAAACTGAGTGTGTGTGTGTGTGTGTGTTGGTGAGAAAGAAAGAGAGAAAGAAAGACAGACAAAGAGAGAGAGAGAGAGAGTGGAACGCCTTGAGGCCTCTGAGAATGTGCCTTAATTGAGTACAAACAGAACGTGTGCACTAATTAACGTTAATCAATTTACTGCAAAGAGCCATTATGACTCAAAAGCGTGAGAAACATGCGCACGCGAACGAGCTCGCTGAAAGCAGAAGGCATAATCATACTGTTTTAGTCGTGGACTGGCAAAACAACCAGCGAGCTGGAAGAACATCAGGAAAGCTTTTACAGCCTTGTGAAGAATGTAGATGAAATCTGTGCTGTATCCATCCATCCATCTACCCATCTATCCACCCATCCATCTATCTACCCATCCATCCATCCATCCATCTACCCATCCGTCCATCTATCCACCCATCCATCCATCCATCCATCTACCCATCCATCCATTCACCCATCCATCCATCCATCCAGTCCCAAAAATGAATATTCTAATCATCATATAATATGCTTTCGTGATGATTTTCCTTCAGCCTTGGACAGTTGAGAAGCTACTTGTTGGGGTTTTCACACTTGAGCCTGCACCCGGGTCTGATTCTCTGGGTCATTCGGTGACGAGAGTCATAATCACAGGTTTGCTTTCTACAGGAAAACTGCCGGTTCCAACACTAACGCTTTTCTTTTATTCCTGGTACTAACTGGGCATTTTGGAGGCATAACATCACCAGTAAGGTCCATCAAAAACCATAAACACAGATCACAAAAGTGTTTGGACACACCTTCTAATTCCGCGGTCTTTCCTGATTTAAATTTCTTTCTACACTGTAAAACAGTTGATATTGAGATGTATATCTGCTACTCATGCTTTGTAAATCCTTCATAACGGCTCTAATCCGAGGTGCTGTTTGAGGTTAATTGGTGATTTCTGAGACTGGTGACTCTAAATGAACGTCTCCTCTGCAGCAGAGGTCAGTTTTGGTCCTGCTTTCCTGGGAAGGTCTTCATGAGAGAGTTTCATCATCATGGAGCTCGACGGGTTTTGGAAACGCACTTGACACAATACTGTTCTTGCAGGAACTGCTCCAAAAAGGCTGACCTTCATGTCTTAAAATAACAACTGACTGCTGTTGTGTTCTTTCAAAGTTTTGAAATAACACAGTATTGTTCTAAAATGCAGAAAATAAATCACTAAACAAACAAAAAACAAAAAAACGCTGAATTCGAAGGCGTGTCCAAGATAAAAGTCTCGTATGCCGTTCCTTCGAGTTCGCTATCCAGTATATGAAGAACTTGTTCAGCAGAGAGAGAAGTGAATACTGGTGCATGAATCAGAGCACTTTGTGGTGTAGCTCATGTTAACTAGTGTAAGTTTAGTTTCCCTTAATGTCAGACTGACAGCAGTGACGAACAAGAACCTAACTTACGCCCAATATATTACTTAACGCTGATGATGTTAAACGCCCAAAAAGACGTCAAAGGCATACACACCTATATATATATATATATTCTCCAATCTGTTCACATGCTCAGCGTCAAACATCAGAAAAGTCCCTCCAGCTGCTATTTTAAAAATGATTCTTCCCCTCATGACTAAACGCTGCCACCTTGATAAAGTTTGCTGAACAAGACAGCGGATAGAGTAACGAATGCTAATCTTTCGGTACTACCCCCATAAAATGTGCAAAGAAATGCATACAGAATAATAATCATCCTTTTCGTCCAATCAGCTATTTCTCCATGTGCTTTAGTGTAGACACTTACATGCCAGCTTTTTAGTCACAGAATCTGGAAAGTAGCCTTGGAAAAGCTGAGATTTTGGCTTCAGATCGAATTGTTTTTGTCTCTTTTAAGAATGGGATGCTACAGGCAGTTAGCATATAGGTTAGCAGACACATAGCGGCTCCAAAGGTGGCGGCACGTGACATCGATTTGAAGGCGAGAGCACCGTCGTATATACAATATGCATCGATATTAACATTAACGTGTTAGCGCATGTGATTAAACTAGACATTTTAACGCGTTACTAATTTTCAATCCATACTGTATGACCAAGTTTGACCCTAATGGCTTCCCATCTTTGCAGCGCGGTTGCCTGCAGTGGGTGATAACGGCATATTTAACGCGGATAATGAGATGAGTGAGGAAACATCACCAGGTGTGCTGACTGGCAAGTCTCATTATAAAAAGCTTCAAGATGGAAGTTTTGGATAAAACCAAGTTGTTTGCTCGAGCTACCTTCAAGGAGTTACTTTTCACAAGAATAAGAATATAAGATGTGGGAGTAGTGGCTCAGACAGCTAAGGCTTTAATCCAACATTGCACTTTTGTAATACATGTATTTTTAAAAGGTGATTAATCGCGATTAATCGCAGACTATGACTGTGATTAACTAGATTAAACATTTTAATCCCTCTTGGAATTTCAGCATCACCTTCATTACGGTTTTATGCTCACGTTTATTGTTTTGGGCGACGAGTAACGAGTTACGCACTTGAAAACGTAGATCTTTAAGATCCTTCTTGCAGAAGCTGCTCTGAAAGAGGTGGCAGGCAGACTCTGCTTCCTCAGCCCTCAGACGTATGAAGATGTGTCTGATGAACAGAAGTGTGATCTCTGCAAAATAAGCAGCGTGATCCAAATCGAAGAGCCTAATAGGTTTTATAGATCAACGGCATGGATTATTCGCCCTTCCCCTCGCTGCCTCTATCCGTTTCCTGACTTAAGTTTAATTCGGCTCAATTAAATCAACCCTGGCGGACCCGGAGTTCAGTCGAGAGCACTATCGGTCATCAGTCGAATGTAGAAAAAACGCTCTTCATCCGGGTGACCTTGCAGATCTACCAGCAATGCGCTCCCCTGCCCCCCCTCCCCCCACCCTGTGAACAGAAACAGGTCCTCGTCAGACCTCCTTTCGCCTCGTCAATACTCAGAGGGAGATTTCCTGTGCTTCCCCTACGACTGGGGGATTTCAAGGTGACAGGAAAACTTTCAGCCGCGGTGAGTTTCAGAAGGTCTGATTGCCGCTGTGACTCAATTAACCCCCTGCCGGAATCCGAGAGAGCTGGTGCCCGTCAGAAAAGCTCAGGGAGGAAACCGAAGGAAAACGCATCTTATCAACTAATTGGAAAAAAAAAAAGTCGTTTTTGTAATGGCGAGCAATGGGGCGTCGTTGTAAAGCTACTGCTTAATGAAACAGCATGCGAACCGTGGTCTGGATTTGAAATTGCGCGTCTCAGGCAGTTGAGGCGGCGGTTGAGCAAAACCATATGCCATGTGTTAAATCTGCCCAGTGCCACTCGTGGATGAGGCGTCATCGAAGAAGCTGGTGTGTAGCGGACTCTGAAACCACCAGGGCTAACAGCCAGCTCACCGCATACTGTAACCACAAACCACGGGCCATGAGTCATCGGGATAAACGCTGTCATCATCTCGCCACTTCACACTGATTTTCAGATACTACGGCGCTCAAGCCGCTTGGTTCCGCCTCTTTCGACCTCTTCTAAGAGCACTATGTTTTGCATTTCTTTCTTCAGTTTTTGCAGTGTTTTTTTTTTTTTTTTTTAAACCGCAGTGTGACACTTTTAACAGCATGGCTTTGTGCACCCTATCATTCCTCCTCTCAGAGATTTGTCGAGTTATGAAAGGCCCGGGGAGTTTCATCGGGTTTCAAAACATAACGTAACGTTATCTAGACATTCATCTCTAGTCTCGTCAAGTCTGTACCGGTCTGAAAGCTCCAGGTGAGTCTGCTGCTCTCGTTCCTGTGATCGACGATGGCTGTTCGGTCAATCATTTTCGCTGCGTTTAACAGCACAGGATTTCCCCTCTGCTTCATCCCCCACCCACTTGCCCTGTGGTGCACCATTCACACTCGGTACAGAGGAAGGAAAGGAACTGTAACTGTGCATAGGTGCAAAACTACATGCAAGATATTCTAGTCTTCACCTAGCAATCCCACGCACGAGCCCAGCTTAAAGCTAAAACCGAAACCAACACTCGGTGGCGTTATATCCGGGCTTGGCAATCCTCCTTTTCTAATCTTCACTTCATCCAAGAGGAGCGTTCTTGATCAGGGTTCAGTGGATCTCCTTGGGTGCTCAGACTAACCCAAGAGACCGAAAATATCTACATTTCATGAGTTATGGTAAACAGGCATGAGCTAGAGAAGACACCGAGCTCGAAGCAGAAGCAGCCGGATGGAGCATTGAATAATTACGTTCCCTTTCGCAGACCGTTTAATGGATTGAAAGCTTGCCTGTTTGAAGAAAAGCGAGCAATAAGCAAGCATGCAGGATATAAATAGGGTAAACAGCCATGAGTGGTGGCAGGGAGAAAAAAAAAAAAAAGATGCAATGTTCCTACCATTCCATTCTTCTTTGCATATTGCTGGAAATTATAACCCTTAATGAAAGTAAGCGTGTGTTTTTTTTTTTTCTTTTCTTTTTTTCCCCCCTTAACTACAATTGATTCACATATTTCAAAGAGGCCCAGACGGAGGCTTTGATCATCTGGGATCAGTCGCAAAACAGGAGGAGAGAGGGAGAAAAAGTGCAAGAGAATTGTGTCAGCTGTAATATACCTAGTCATTCCAGTCTCTTTCTCTCTCGGCCTCATCTCCACATACCTGGCCATCGGCCTCATCACCGCATCTGCTCGCTTCGGCTCAGATTTGATAGCTTAGGAGCCTTTTTTCTTTTTGACCAGAGGTCCAGTTTTATGGACGAAAGATCCAGCGATGCACTTAACAAGGGCGAACAGTCACCTTTAACTTAAATTAGTAAAATTATTAATTCATGGCTATTAATTAAGAAGATTTGATGTGAAATTTTAAAACCAAACACAATTCATTCACTTCACTGTTTTTTGTTGTACATTTCTTCGTCTTTAAAACCTCTGTTTGCATCATCAACCTTTTCCAACTTCATTCATCAAAACAGAAAGAAGGAAACTGAACTCCTGGGCCGTAGGTTCGAGTCCTACTTTTAGGTCTGAGTTTGGGGAGTTTGCATGTTCTCCCGGTGCTTGGCGGGTTTCCTCACAGAGTCCAAAAACATGCACATTAGGCTACCTGGCATTTCCAAATTGGTGTGTGTACAAAGTGTGTGCCCTGTGATGAACCGGCACGTTTGTTCCCCAAGTCCCCTGGGATTGGCTTCAGGCCCCCCGCGACCGTGTACAGAATAAGCGGTATAGAGACTGAACGAGACAGACAGGAGAAAATGACGCGCATTTCTTCCTCTTTCTTTCTATTTCTGCCTAAAGGGAAATAATTTAAATAAATGCTTGGGATTTGTCGCAACAAGCCACAGAAGATCTGCTTCAGGCCCAATCATGTTTTTTTTTTTAATTACTGCCTGTTCCCGACACCCCGGTGTTTATGGGTTCTGTGCCAGTGTTATCCTCCCATTCAATCCTCTGTTGTACTTTAACTGGTTCTGCATCCACCAGTTGGCGACCCCCCCCCCTGCTTCTGTCAACTTGCACTGAAACAGAAAGATTAGCTCCACGCCTGGCCGGCACAACACCGATGTGCACCGCAGGTGAAAATCCTCCCTGAGCTTCTGGGAAATCTTTACACTTCTATTAGGTTGCATTAAGATGTCTGCAAACCTGACTGAGCTCTTAACCAATATCCCAGCAAATCTCGGAGTCTAATTGCGCGAGCTCGGCACCTAATACCCGACGGATTGGGCCGAAGATCTCTCTCGACCATGGAAATCGCGCGTGCCTGCTTCTCTATTCTTCTTTCTCGCAAGGCTTTAGCGATCGATGCTGCCATCTGAGCCGTGAAAACAAGGCGCCGAGACTTCAGCCCGCTCTTTCTGAACTCCAACCCCCACAATCCATCGCTCTTCCCATGCAGACTGATGACAGAAGCGGACCGTTGCTTGTTTTGTAAGGTTCGCCGGGCCGTGACCAGGATTACTCAAAAAGCGGCGTTGAGCCCAATGATGGATTCCTAATCTCCATTAGAAGGCTGCGTCTGGGCGCGGGCAGTAATTGCTTTCCTGGTGAGGTAAGAGCATTAGGAGAATAAATACTGTGCTCCGGTTGTAGTCACTGGCCATGCACGCCGATTAGGCCTTTTAATAAGATGAGCAATCTGGTGATAAAAATCAATTAGCCCTTCTCTTGAAAGGCGGCCTCAC
This sequence comes from Clarias platycephalus, assembly GCA_030068275.1. Classification (NCBI taxonomy): domain Eukaryota; kingdom Metazoa; phylum Chordata; class Actinopteri; order Siluriformes; family Clariidae; genus Clarias; species Clarias platycephalus. Next base: position 4,237,610 of record JAQQZT010000009.1, on the reverse strand, counting down.
AAGAGGGCTGAACTGCCGCGGGTTTACGTAGCGCCGACCTCGCACATGCTCTAAAAGCGACTTGAGAGTCTACAATGGTGTAAACAGAAATGGGTCAGTAAATAACAAACCTAAGTGATTTTTCTTGGGAGGGGAAAAAAAAAAAAAAACGAACCAACACTACCGAAAAAAAAAACAACCCAAGGACAATCCGAGTTCACCTGAAAGAGAGAAAAAGTGAGCACAGGTGTAACTCCGCTGCCTGGAGAGTCCTTAAACCAGGCCTTGCCCAGTCACAGCTTTGTGGCGTTTTACTCGTGTGTGTGTGTGTGTACGTGCGTACGTGTATGTGTGCGAGACTCCGGTTCTGTCACCTCTTTTCACGCCTGCAGGAGGAGGCCGCTGAGCGTCTGCTGAGTTCCGCCTGTCCAGCTTTAACAGCAGATTGAGAAAGAATCTGCTTGATTGAAACCCCGTGTGCATCCAATCAAACTTCGCTGCTGGACCTTCTTCATCAGAGCAGCAGGGGCAACAGAGGAGCATCATGGGAGATGGCACGCTGTGCCCCGCGAGCATCCAGGCACGCGCCGCGGCACTGAGACGCCAAGTTGTAGCGAACACAACTTAGACGACAGATCGATCAATGAACTTTTTTTTTTTTTCCTCCCCCTCAACAAATGACCCAAGTCGACAACTTTTGTCTTTCCGAACCGAAAAGTCCGGTTACCTTAAAAAGCGAGCGCGGGTCACTGAGAGGCAGACCCCTGCGAAAGCGCAGTGGCGAGGCGGCAGGCACGCCGAGAGAAATGGGCTCTGTGGGTGAGGAGGATAAATTAATTAGTGCAGAAGCTGAAAAAAAAATTAACGTAGAGATCACGCTGAGAAAAATACATTTCCCGCCGAGATCCGTGCCCTTTATTGATCGCCACTAAACGCTCCAGCTGGCATGGCATGAAATATTCATATTTCAATTCTGACAGCTGTTTTTGGGAACTGCTCCATTATGGGACACTAAAACTCGATGAAAAACCCGAGAGCCATAAATAAACAGAGCGCTCGCTCGGGGTCACGCTGTTCTAGACGTCCGGAAGTCCAGGGGGGTTCCCTTAGCAAAGACAGAGGAGAAATTAAAAAGAGAAAGACAAAGAAGGAAGGAAGAAGGGAGGGAAGGACGGAGGGAGGGAGGGATGCCTTTGCTTGACCATCTAAGTTTACTGGTAATGCGCCAACTGTCCAGGGGGTGGAGTCAAACCAGATCCGGCTCCTCCTACCTGAACCGAAAAATCCTGTCGAGTGGAGACGACTGGACACAGTACGTCTCTGGATGCTTAAGTGTTTTGCTCAGTGTTTCAGAAGGAATTGGGACAGGTCCAGCTCTAGGACTTTGGTTCTGCAGTGAGGACTACTGCACCTGATGCAGCGTTCTTTTAACCTTCACACCAGGATTAAACAACACAGACCATCTAAACAGTGGCCTCAGACACCCAGTACTGGCGTTTAACCAGAAGAAACCCGATCCCCAAGCACAGCACTCCTCACAGCCGACTACGAACGGAGACATGCTCGTGTCTCCATAACGCACATGAGGTCACTGCCATGATGGAACCGAGACGGTGGCAGTAAATATCAGAATTAAACCCAGCAATTAAAGGCAGGGGATATTAGTATTTGCATAATGTCGCAATTATATTTCCAACATGTCCATCAGACTTGGTAATCACTTGTCTCCAGCAGTTTAATTACAGCTCTGTGATGACTACTTAATGTGATTAGATGTTATACCTTATTGTTTCTGGTGGAGTGTTACATCAAATTAGGGCAACGTCTCCGTCGTGTCTCTGTCAGGACACGAGGACTCGACTCGAAGTCTTTATGTGAAGACGCGCTGGCGTACAGACTTCATCGTGCGAATTGAATAATCTATAACGGCGTTCATCTTCATTCAGAACTGTAGCAGAGGAAATCTAATTTTATTTTTTAAAAAAGGAAAGAAAAACACACACTACACTTCTTTTGCATAATTGTCGCAGAAGTAGTGTATCGCTTTGATTGAGCCACAGCTTGGTAATTGTGGTGTAAACAGTCAGCTGTCACTGCCACTCCGGATCTTCCTTACTTTCAGTTCAGCTTGTTTAGTTTTTTTTCCCCCCAGAGCGCAGGCATGCAGACCGTAGTGTGATTGAAATAATTACAGGGTGTGTGTTACCTGTGTTGACTCTGGATCTCCTCCATCACTCGCACACCGTTTGTGTCTACCCATCAAAGTTTTTTCACAGCCGTTTGCTCATCAGCAGAGCAGAGAGACTAACGCGTCTCACCGCCGCTGCTTTCCCGGCGCTCGCTATTTCCTAGTCATTTCCGTAAAAACTCATCCTCCTGTTTAAGCAGAAAGGTCCGCTGCTGCCGTAGCAATGATCAAATTTACAGGGCGGGCTCGTTTCACGCCGAGAGAGGACACTCGGATCTCATTTCGGAACTTTTTTTTACAAATTCGGTTTGTTCGACGTGTAGCAATCAGCAGCTCTGGTAGTTCGTCTGGTCGCACGCACTAACGAGCCCCTGGGTTCGGTCCACGTGGTCCACCGTCGTAATACGAAATGTCAGAAGAGATCTCATCGGAGCAGCCGGCGTGCCTCTGGCCCTCGTTTCACCGCTGTCTATTTATCTATCGATTAATAAACGTAATTGTATGGAAATCGCGTTGAATAATACATATCACACCAGAGTCGAGGGATTCTGGAGGATCACGGAGAGAAAGTTGAACAGGCTTAACGATGCGATGCGATGCCCGACGCGATTAAAGTTTCAAATGTGAACTGCATGTCATTTGCGCATAGGTTATCTCTGCTCGAGAAATGTCAGCGAGAAGCCCAGTGTGTCGATGGCTGGCTCCGGTGTTCACGCTGCTTGTGCCTTCGCTCGGTGGGAGAGCGCCAGTCTTCCTGTTCGTTAACTTCCCTGGCAAACAGGTCGAGGTGTCCTGTTCCTGGAGGAGAGTGGTTTATTAAAGTCAGCGAGAAGGCGCTGGCAGGGCGCCATCGTTCTCTCGCTCACACACGCGCGCGCGCGCGCGGCCCCGGCAGCGACGTAAACTGTCCCTAAGTGTCGATTCGAGCTAGCTATTACTGACAGAACAGCACTAAATCCTGCTTTATCAATGTCCGAAGGAGCGCGAGAGCAGACTCGCAGACTCCCACGCTCGCGCGAGGTTCTGGTCTGGAGAAAGCGTCTGGTCGAGCAGCCAGAAGATCGAGCGAGGAGGTGAAAAATAAGAACAGGCAGACACTTTTCTCCTACACTTGTACAAACTTAACTTTCTCTATTTTTTTTTTAAGGGCCAGTGAGCTTGTGGCGCTCCTGCCTGTCTGGACATGCCAGGAAAAAAGAAAAAGAAAAAAAAAAAGAGTCTGTTTTAAAGCCTACAGATATTACAGGAAATTAATACATGCGGCTTCCTGGAAGGTCTATCCGGGCCGGGGGTGTATGGGACGGAGTACAGGCTTCCTATGATTCCGTGCTTGCTGTGGGAGAAATTTGAACCGGGTCTGAAAAGAAATGGACGCTGGGAAGAAGAAAAAGGAGAGGCAGATACACTCTGTCTGAAACTCCTTAATCCTTACAGACCATTAAAAACCGTATACAAGAGTCCAGCCTTTGTGGCATTCAAAAGAACTCCTTTTATGTCTTTTTCTTCCTCTTGCTTTGGAGTGTGGAAGTGTGTGTGTGTGTGTGTGTGTGTGTGTGTGGGCATAAAGTAAACACCGCTGTGTGACAGCGTTCGCGGCATTACAGCCGCTCAGGACAATTATGGGCTGTCACTATGGTTACCCAGGAGCACGTCGGAGCACTGGGGTATTAGTGAAGGAGCTGGAGCGAGACAGACGTACACCTTAGGAGAACTCTGACCAACCTAATAACTCAAGATGTTCATACACACGGTTTCATTTTATATTCGGTCTGATCCGGATCACCGAGCCGCAACAGTAACCAAAAACAAAATCATTCCCTTGGGGACGCTAAAGTCGGATTATTCCGTCATCGTCACATCCAAATGATCCTGAACAAAACACTGACACGAGCGATCGCGTTTCTTATTTGCCTACGAAATACATAGTACTTAAAAAATATATAACACCATGTTACACGATGTGGTCAAGTGCCACCTGTGAGCGTATGGCAAAATTGTAGAGAACCTCGATGTGGTTTACGTGATTCTTTACCACGTCTTTGGGCTGCAAAACAAAGTTAACCATATATGCTCTGTCCCGGGACGAGCTGCTTGGGTTCAACAGCAGGACACCAAGTTTGATTTTGTTTTGCACAAGGTTAAGCTCTACTTTCTCCATCTCCAGCTTCCTCCTTCCCGACCTCATCCACCATGATTATCATCATTAAGCCCACACATAACCAACAAAAGAGTAAACTACAGCTCTAAATATTCCATCACAACAGTTTCAAGTCCTGCAGTAGGATCATTAGTACCAGTACCACATTCCCCCCATCCGGAAGACCCTCACTCACGCATCCGCGTGCCATACTTTCCCGATTCAATTTCGCACGCCCGCTGTTCTGTTCAAACGCGTCAGCTAATCCACCCTCGAACATCGTACACACTCTTAAAACTGTAATAACCCTCTACACTGCGCATCTGCTCGAGTCTCCAGCAGCATTTGTCTTGGAGAACATGGGTAATCCCTTTTAAGTGTCGCGAGCACTCCGGCGTGGAAATAAGACGCTCGCTCTTCTTCAACCGAGCCGAATGCGAGGGAGCGGCTCTCCCGCTTGTATGATCAGCTTGTTGGATGTTTCCTCAATTGCACACAAAAAAAAACAAACAATGCAAATGTTGTTGCTGCTCAAAGGTAAGGCTTGGTTTCATAAGAATCGATCGTATGGAGATGTGCGTGAATGCCAGCGCCGTCGTGTTAGACTGGTATTATAACTCATTGAAATATCCATAGCCAAGATGGCTGAAATGTAGATGTATTCTGTAGTTGCTGCTTTTAACCCATTTTCCACTACAGTAAGTCTCTTCCATACTGTACAAACATTCGAGTTAGAAACTTTCAAAGATACGAACATTCGAGTTAGAAACTTTCAAAGATACGAACATTCGAGTTCCAAACTTTCAAAGATACGAACATTCGAGTTCCAAACTTTCAAAGATACGAACATT
>JAQQZT010000009.1:4192083-4206239 GCA_030068275.1 Clarias platycephalus | reverse complement strand
GTGTGTGTGTGTGTGTGTGTGTGTGTGTGTGTGTGTGTGTGTGTGTGTGTGTGTGTGTGTGTGTGTGTGTCTTCAGCGTGAGACGCTTACCTTCCCGAACTGCTCGAAATACTGCTTCACGTCATCCACCACCGTGTTCGCTGACAGACCACCCACAAATATTTTCTTCGTTCTTGTGACCATCTGGAGACAGAGAGAGAGAGAGAGAGAGAGAGAGAGAGAGAGACACGTTATTACACAAGCATACAAGACAAAAAACAAAAACAAAAGATCAGAGAGAGGGACGGAAAAGACAAGTCTCATGCACATGAGATGTGATTAATGAGTGAAAGTGAATGTATGCGTGTGTGCGTGAGAGAGAGAGAGAGAGCGCTGTGACAATTCCTGGAGTTCCCCCCGTTTCTCTCTCTCTCTCTCTCTCTCTCTCTCACACACACTCTCGCTCATGAGTCATTCTGGACCAAAAAAGCCTGATATGAGCCGGTGCAGTAGCGCGCGTCCCTGATGCGTTCGGATGAACCTCAGAGTCGCTGCACACTCAGTTCTGCACTCGGGAGCGTCTCTGCGCTCGTCTGCAGTCACCCCGAAAAAACATTCCTACCGTATGTCACAGTTTGCAAAAAATAGTGCGCGTTCGTGTCACGTGTTTCCTGATTAGCATCCCGCTACCTAACGCGTGCACCAGCAGCTCCCTGACGGTCGGCTTCAATACCTCAGGACCCACGACGCTCTCCTCCACGCTGCTGAGCAGAAATAACGAGTTACCCCGAAACTCGCCCCAAACCCTCCACACCTCATGTGACCGCACCGCCAGGGCACCATTTTCAAGAGGATGATGGGATTGCTTCGGTGGGTCACGCAACATCTGTCTGTCTGAACTCACAGCAGTCCAGGGAGGAATCAAATAAGACACAAAAACAACCCAAGTTGAGAACCAAAGGTTAACTAGCATTAGCATGAGCCTGGAGCTATTCTGCAGCTAAGTTAGAGTCATTCAGTAACCACGTTGTCTAAGCAACATTATAAAAACCTTTTCTACCTGGTTATCGGTTTCTACGCCTAGTAATATATTTTCTTTTAAACAATCTAAATTCCTGAACTGGCTAGCAAGTTTTACTTATAAACTATCAAACTACCTAGTGATTTCTACTCCCAAACCAGCAATTTCTTTTTTTAAACTAGCTAGCAAACTCTTCTACTGGCAAGTGTTTTTACTACAATTTCTTCTTTTAAACTGACTAGCAATTTTTACTCCTAAACTTGCTACAAAGTTCTTTGTTTTAAACTAGCTAGTCATTTAAACTCCTAAATTAGCTAGCAATTTTTACTCCTATGTATCCTAGCTAGTGATTTTTAACTCCTAAATCAGCTAGCGGCTTTTACTACTAAACTAGCTAGTTATTTAAATTCTCTCACAATTTTACTAAATTTTACTAATTCTACTAAACTAGCTAGCAATTTTACTCTTATCCTAGCTAGTGATGTCACTGTTTAACAATGTAGCAAATTAGTTTTTTTTATCTAGCTAGCAATTTTAATTCCTACACTGTAAGCAGTTTTACTACTAAGCTATGTAGCAATTTCGTCTTTTAAACTGACTAGCAATGTTTACTAAACCTACCACATTGCTACCAATTTTTCTGTTTTTAAACAGATAGTGGTTTTAACAACTTAATTAGCTAGCAGCTTTTACTACTAAACAATTTTAAAGCGATTTTCACTCTTATCCTAGCTAGCGATTTTGACTCTTAAACTAGCTAGTAATTTTTAATACTAACCTAGCTAGTTTAATACCCAACCACCATTTTAATTCCTAAATTCCCTCATAATTTTTACTACTAACTAATAATTTTAACTCCTATCCTAGCTGGTAATTTGTACTCCTGGTTTTGGTTTTTTGGTTTTTCGTATCTAAGTAAACTTATCCTCAGTTTCAGATTAGTAAGAAGTGGTCAAGTCTGTGTTAAATGCAAACCAGCAGTGTGATGTCAACAAATGAATGAGATGCAAATCCCTCCAACTATAAAGAAAAACACACACACACACAAGAATCCTCATTGGGCCAAAGTTAAAACGAGCGGATGACTTTGAATTACACTCCTCTACACGTGTCAGTGCGGCTCCTCTTGCATTTTTGTCGTCGAGTTTGCTGTGGGAACCTGTTGTCCTCATGATGGGATAAACACACACACACACGGAATGCACAGTGGGCCCCATTAGAGCACCTTTTCCACCCTGTTAAACCTCTGGCATGTTTATTTGTTTGGCAAAACGTTCAGGTCTTTTCTATCAGCCGTCCTCCGTTCAGCGCATAAGACAATAACAGCACTAAGCGCACGTCCTCTCCTTCTGCAAACACAATTAGGCAGCACGAAGGGGAAAAATCAGAGTACATTAAAGCCTCGATTAATTCCTCAGCCGAGAATATACGGAGCATTAGAAATAAGAGGATAAAAAAAAATAGAAGGAATGTGCAAAAACATGAAGCTAAGTGCACCGGTGCATGCGAGGGAGCGAAAAACCTGAGGACAGGCAGTTCCCTGAGACGTAAACAGATGTGTGCGATTGTGTTTACGTAGCATAAAACCCAAACATTTACTCGTACGGCTGCAGCCTCGCACCTCGCCGAGCCGGAATAACGCAGTTTCTCTGGAAACCGGGACGAGATAAAGCACATCTTTAAAGCTTTTCTGCAGCGCTGACAAAATTAATACACGCTAACAGCCAGTCGTTTGATTCAGACAGCAGCGCGAGGAAATTATAAGCCTGACAACGCCAGCTTTCCAGGAGGAAAAACATATTTGTGTCAGTTTAAAAAAGAAAAAAGGGGCAGATTTTGCTCTTTTAACATTTAAATATTTGTCTGTAGATTTAAGAAAACATGTCAGATGTTTGCTCTTTTAAAACTTTAATAAATGTGTTGGGATTTCAGAAAACGTCAGATTTCTGCTGTTCTAAAAAATAATATTTGTGCATTACCTAAAACGCAGATTTTTGTTCAATTAACGACAGAATTTTTTTTTTTTTTTTATATTTGTGTGCAGATTTTTGTTCGTTTTCAATTTGGACACTCCCTTTCTGATATGTAGATCTGAGAAAATGTCATATTTTTGTTTTTAAAATGTTAATACTTTGAGAAAATGTTAAAATTTGAATATTTGAGAAAACGCCAGATTTTTCTTCTTCTAACATTTGAATATTTGTGTCGACCACACATTTGCAACAGCATCTGTCTGATCCTTCGTACACGCCCTTACCTTTACTTTGCTCCTGCCGTGTGTATGTGGGTGGGTGTGTGTGTGTGTGTGCTTATGCTTATAGGTCCGGGGGAAACACTCCCTTGCTTCTGCTTTGCATGTGAGGTCACAGCATTTGGATGGCATCCAGCTGGCATGCAAATAGCCGTTCCTACCCCCCACCCCCCCCGACCGCACCGCACCCCTGTCCTGGTCATTTCCAGGTTTATCTACATTGATCGAGGTGTGTGTGTGTGTGTGTGTGTGTGTGTGTGTGCTCGTTTAACACACATCAGCCCTGATCGGGTGTTTTAGTGATGTTTTTAGACTCGGTCATGCATATGGGCAAAGACTAAGAAAAAAAAAAGATAATTTACTGAAACTTTAAAATCCCCCCCACCGTCTACCCCACACTTTGTTTCCCCTATTTGAACCAGGGGGCCCAGTATTCCTGAGACAGGATTCAGATCCAGATCGAACTCTGTTACTGTAAATGTATAGAATAATAATAATAAATAAATAAAAGATTTGTAGATTTGTTTGCGTTATCGAAAAGCATAAACCATAAAACCGAACGAAAACAAAACTTCCTTCACCCAAACCACCGTCTGAGAAAACGCAAAGGACCCTGAACCATGAGGGCTGAAAACAAAGCAGGAATAAAACCGCCGGTTAGCATCCCGAGCCCGGATCTATAGCGTCTTATCTCAATCTCCAAGCTGCTTCAGTCAGCGACGCGCACACACACACACACACACACACACACCTAGCGTGGTATCAGTCACTGCCATAATGCCGAACAAACCGGTGTGATGGAGGAGCCGCGCTATCTAGCCATCAGTCAGGGATTTGCCGACGGAAGCCCTGCAGCAAAGCGAGAGCGATGGAGACGACTGTGATGAGATACGGACATTATGAAGCTGTAAAGGCAACAGGAAGGAAGCGAGCGGAAATAAATAAATAAACAAATCTCCTGAATGTGGAGAAACGTGATACGGGGCTGAAGAAAAGCGGGAGAAAAGCAATAAGCCCACGTGGAGCCGAGACTCTGCTGAGATTCACACGACTTCCTGCGTCATGGCCACGAACAACAAACTGGGAGCGGAGGCCTGCAGACCAGCGATAAATCCTCGGGAGAGAGAGGCCGCGGTGGGAGACCGAATGACCTCGCGCGTTCTCCCATGAGCACACGCGGTCAAACCCTCTCTCTTTCCCACCCCTTACTTTCTCCCAAAGAATATTCTTGTCTCTTTTTTTTTTTTGTGTCCCGGGTAGGACAGGATCTTCTACAGGGTCGCATTCCCTTTCTCAAGAACAAAGCTTAACCTTGGTCTTTAAGTCCTGGCTGTCAATCAGTGGAATTACAGCCAATCCACAAGAGTAAAAGAAGAAGGAGGAGGATGAAGAGGAGGAGGAGGAGGAGGAGGAGGAACCCTATCCAACACAGAGAGTTAGGAAATTAGGTTAAGACTTGCTTAAATCGCTTTAGACGTAAAGGCTGAATCGATGGTCCCTCTGTTCGTCTGCCGTCTACGTGGACTGTTTGGACCTGGACAGATTAATCGGAGCGGCCGGGAGTCACCTCGGTGTGGAGCGCGCCGAGCTGCATCTTGACGCATTGGAGTGTTTTATCTCGCAGAGACACTCTGTGTGTGATGAACGGAGCTCGGCTGAGAGCGAGGAGAGTATGGGTGAGCTTAAGAGCCCACTCTCAAACTGCATCCTCTCCATCAAATTCGCTCTCTCTCTCTCACACACACACACACACACACACACACACACTACACTACACACACACCCCAAATCTTTCTCTTTCCGTTCGATTCCTCCATCGGCCCTGATTAAGTGAATGGCAGTATTTGTGACCAGCTGATTACAGCTGTCTGACTTTGCCACAAGTGCCCTTGTTTTAGACGAAAAGCCAAAGGAGTGATTTAGAACGAGGTTCTAAACACACACACACACACACACACACACACACACACGCACACCGCCCTGCAATCAGAGCTCCCGGGGAGGGCCTGGTGATTTCAGGAGGACGGTGATTGCGAGGTGACAGGGCCCTTCGCAGGTGTGTATGTGTGTGTGTGTGTGTGTGTGTGTGTGTGTGTGTGTGTGTGTGTGTGTGTGTGTGTGTGTGTGCGGTATCAGAGTGATGGGAAAAGAATGATCGGTTCTTCTCAGTCTAACTCCAATTTTAACAGCATCAACAAAACAGCATCAGGAGCTCTGAGAAATGGATTTCCACTTTTAGGCCATCCAAAGCCGCGCATTTACACTAATGGGCTTGTAGCACGCGCGCGTTATTCTTAGCAGCCATCCATTGACCAGATCGAATTTCTGAGAAGAAGTGCTCGAAAAATATCCTGATAAGATTCTTATTTTTTTTTATTATTTTTTTTACAATCTGCAGTGTTTTAACATCTACAAAAAAAAGATCAGCTGCTTTATAATGTACACAGTGTGTGTTGGGTTTAGAATTAAAATGTGTGTGTGTGTGTGTGTGTGTGAAGTGCTTTGTGATTGTTTTATAAGACCCCACAACATCAGCGTTTATCACAAACATTGAAATACAACGGACTTCAAATCATGGGAGACTTCAAAACTGCTTTCAACCAAATCAGAAGGAAGAATTCAAAAAGACAAACAGATGCGGACAAAACATGGTGCTGGTGCTTTAAAACTAAATTAAAATAAAAAATGTCTCACCTTGGTGAATTTTATAGGATAGGATCATATAACAACATTTTTATACATTAATACTTAATGCTCCTTATTTCCCTCTGGGATTAATAAAGTTCTTTGAATCTTGAATTTTCTGATCCATTCCTAATTTTTTTTTTGGTCTGGTAAATATTTTTATCAGATAAAAAGAAACACAACTGCTCAATACGCTTTCATGCCCTGTCATGTAGTGTCCGTAACTTCAATGTAAAATTCTAATCTTTCAATGATCTTAACTGCCGTTCAGATGAAACTTGACCGAATTAGATTCCACATGAAAAGACACGAACCTGAAAATATTTATTATTTTACAATGAAAATGTTAAAATATTGCAACATGAATTTGACATGGTTACGGACACTACCAAATTTTTTTGATCCCTAATTTTGCGCGGAATTCTTTTTTTTTTTTTTTTTTTGTACAGGCCTACAAGCACCAATTTACCATCAATACTCATGAAGAGATTTGAATAATTAGCATTTTAAATGATTATTATTTGTAGTGAGACCATTGTCCATGTCCATTTCTGGGACACATTTAAAATCATCTCTCCAAAACAAAACTTTAAATTTTTAGTGAAGCAAGATCGGTCACTTCCATGTTGAATAAACTTCAGCTTCTTTGGCTGCACACATTTTCTGTATTATATGTATAACATAAAATAAAAAATAAAAAAAAATCAGCACCAATACCAATCAGTGTTTTGACCGAAAGTGAAAAGCAGAGGAGTTACATGAGGTACGATGACGTCATCCAACGAGTCGACTTCATGTGTCCTGTGCCACAACCAGACACAAACCCGTCCACGATCTGATTCGAAAGCTCGCATACTTCTATTATTATTATTATTATTATATTGTTATTATTTTTAAACACTCCAGCCCCGCGCGACCTCCGAGATGTCGGCTCTGTCAGGGGGCGACGAAGTGAACCTGGACACGCACACGCTTTCCTCGATTATCGCCGAGGTCTGACAGAAACGGCACCTGTGCTCATTCATGCTGGTTGTTGCGGGTGCTACTCATGACACGACTCTGATGAGCTCAATTACTCTCTACAGGAAGCGGGGGACGTGGTCGCGCTGCTCCGTCGTCTGTTTCTCTCTGTGTGTGTGTGTGTGTTCGTTTCTATAAATGTGCATGTGTGCAAAACCCCGAGTGCGTTTTCGGTGTCGCAGCTGCACGGCTGTGCTGGAAAGGCAAAACAAGGTCAGAATGCTTCAAGGTTAAAAATTCCCCTTGTGTCAGCATGAGAGCGGATTCTCAGGACAGCAACATGGAGAGTGTGTGTGTGTGTGTGTGTGTGTGTGTGTGTGTGTGTGTGTGTGTGATTCAGAGAAAAAACTCAAATAAAAAAAAAAAAAAGTACACTCTCGTACGCCGGAGGGCCGCGGGTTCGACTCGTTCCCTTCGCCCTTTCCCCAATCTCAGCTCCGGTGTGCATAAATAAACCCCTAATTACTAATTAAATTACAATCAGAGCTGAGGAGAGGCGCTTAGTGCAAATGCGGAGTGACTGGTTACAGCAATCTGGCTCAGGATTACACCAGAAAAACACACACACACACAAACACACACACAACCGAGGGACCCTAATGAAACGGTCTGACTTGCGTAACCTCAGATCTCTTCTTGATTTCTGCGTCATATCTTCACCGACCCGGTTACAGGTATTATATTAACAGAACAACACCGAACACACACACACACACCGATCCGACAGCTCGGTTAATTCACCCAGGTCGCAAACTGGCCCTAAAACCTCCGTTCAATCCTCTCTCACCTGAAACAGCCATTTCACCTCCACTCAACAGCGTTCCTCTAAACCGCCTAATTCATCTCTACTCAATCCCGTTCCTCGAATACGGAGAACTAACCTCTACTTACTCTTTTTTTTTTATTTTTTTTTTTTTACTCCATTATGTCTAATTCACCACCACTCCATCTCATTCCTGGAAAATAGCCCTAATTCACCTCCACTCGATCCGGTCCCTGTTCCATGGTTAATTCCCCTCCACTTTGTCTTTTCCCCTAAACTCCCCCCTACACCCCCACCCCCACCCCCCCTCCACATTTCACCTCTACTTAATCCTGCTCCTTTAATATCGCTAATTCACCTCTACTTAATCCCGTCCCTCATTCGGCACCGCGCCGCGCCGCCCCGTCCTAGCCCGCTCGGTGGAACCGCTTCTTCTTCATCATCGTGTCCTGTTCGTCTAAAGCGCCCGTTTCACCTTCACTTGATCTCGTTTTCCTGTAATATTCCTATTTCCCCTTTGGATAATCTTGTTTTCCTGATCTCGCTCATTCACCTCAACTCTATTCTGTTTCTCCAACACGGCTAATTCACCTCCACCCAGTCATTTAACCCCAATACGGCTAATTCGTCACCAGGGCGTAATAAAACCACAAAAAAATAAATAAATAAATAAAAAGCCACACACAACCGCCACAAGAGCTAATTTCCGATTAACTACCGACTCTGTTCCTCTAAATCACCTGTTTCACCTTCATCTCGTATTGTTTTCAGTAATCTCGCTAGTCTATCGCTAACTCACGTCTATTCTGTCCCTGTAACCCAGCGAATTCACCTTCACTTCGCCAACTCCGCTAATCAGCCGTCTACGCTTTTTACGGCAACTCGAGCATTCTAGGAGACGCGATTAGTCTTCAACATGGCTAATCCACCTCCATTTGCTTCCAACATGGTTAATTCATCCCCTTTGACACACCAATCCAGCTGCTCCAGCGGTGTCCTTCCACCTTCACCTAATATTGCTAATCCACCTCCACGCGATCCCGTCATAGCTAATTCATCTCCGCTAGTTTTCTGTTGCCGCGTTTCACCGCCGCTCAGTCCTGCATACGCTGACAGCTCAAGGAGAGCCTAACGTCAGGCCCGCTCTGGCTGCGGCTCATAAAGCCCATCGATAGCCGCGGATGACCTTCCCTTGTCAATCTCTCCAGACCGAATCCGGCGGATCGATTTCTTCTTCTTCTCTTTGTTTTTTTTGTTGAAGAAAGAAAGAAGGTTTAGCGTTAATATTCTACAGAAGAGCATTAACGAGGGAGTCTCTCTCTCTCTCTCTCTCTCTCTCTCTCTCTCTCTCTCTGGGTTTTAAATATCGTCGCTACGTCGATGACAACAATGTGAACAAAAGGTCAGGTCAGGCGAGATCAGAAACACAGGGTATTGGCAAAGGGTTGCTATCGAGTTCCGAGATGAGGGTTTCATACGAGTTGCTCCTCGTATACGCCGACGTGCTCGCTACTCAGGAGGTCGTTCAGGGCCGGATGCAGGAGGAAGGGGGGGTGGGGGGGGGGGATGTGAAGTAGGTGGGAGGGAAGGCTGGCTCACTGGAGCACCGTTTTTTAATTGGTTCTCCGCTCCCTGCTGTCACTCTGCCCACACTGGCCGCACAGGCTCCAGCCGAGTCACCCACCTGAGCGAAAGAGCCTTGATGACTCAAACAGAGAAAGGGAAAGACGGAGGCTATACATAGATAGATAGACAGCATGCTGAGCTTGCTGTAAATACAGCGCCGGGCATTAAGGATGGGGATGTGCCTGCCTGCTGTGCCAGTGGGCACCGATCATGCTCCAGTGCAACCACACAGGAGGCTTAAACACCACCATGCGGCTCTCAGTTCTATCTTTAACGCTAACAAAAAAAACAAAAAAACAATGAATTTGGAAACTTTAGCGAACGAGACAGCCTCGGGTGGAGAACCTCCCTGCGTCCTCCCTCTTGTCTCCATGCTTTGCCGTTAGTGTTGTTCTGGGAGGTTCTTGTCGCTCCTCCAACACCTCTTTTCTTATTGCTGTTGCGAGCAGAAAACCACAACAATCAAGGGATTTCTGGTGACAAACAATCCCCCCCTCTTCTGACCACCGACTCCCATTCTTCTCCACCTCTCTTTCCATCTCTCTTTCTATGCCTGAGTCGGTCCCCAGGAGGAAGCAGTGCAGCTAAGCAAGAAAAACGCCGCAGCTGTTCCAGCCTCTGGGGGCGCAGGACAGATGAGTTAGGGAGCACCAGCAATACTTCTTTTTTCCCTCAAACGCGCTGGCGCGCTCCCTTGCCTTCTTTCGCGTTAACTCGTGCGTTCTCTTTCCTCTTTTCCTCCGGTCTCCATCGCTCTTCCGCTCCCCGCTCCATCTTCGCTAATTGCTCCCAGCTCCCTTGCCGTCCGAGGTCTCCTCACTCGGGTTCTCTTTCCATCCATCCTCGAGCAGGAACGCTGGAACAGAGCGGCCGGCTCTTCATTTCCGACTCAGTGGGGGTCACTCGATTCATTCATCATCTTCAAACACACACACACACACACACACACGCGCACCCCCACACTGCAAACCTCGAGGTCCGAGAGCCAATTAAACGCGGCACGCCTGGCTGGCGCACTTGCTCCATCGCAGGGCACAGGGGCGTCCCAACAGAAGGAACTATTGATGGTGAAGGTGTTTTTATTTTCCAGAAGGTAGGGCTGAGAGAGGCGCAGTAACTCCTTAAAAACCACAAGTGGTAGAGAGGTGCTCTAGCAGAAGGCGTGAGGTAAGAACTCTCAATTCAAATGCCACTGTAAAGAGCTGTTGACTTTTATGTAATGAACCATTTGGGAGTCTGTAATAAATCAGTTTTACAGAAGGAACTCTTCTGGAAAAAAAAAAAGGGGTCCGGCAGATTTAACGGCCATCGTATGTTAGATTAACACCCTTTACCCTTTTACCTCGACACTACCTCGCATCTTTATCACTGCTCCATTGCCGCGCTTCGCTGTTTCAACGGCTTCCCATAGCAATATGAAGTCCCTTTTTTCATCAGTGGCACGAAGTAAAACGTCCTGTCAAATAGACCGTCGCCACGCTGACCCAAGTGCCACCGTTTAGACTCCCATCATACTGATAATGTTGTGCATTTGCCACACGTACGAATGGCCTGCTTTTCCACCCTGAGTGTTCACCCAGACCTCCATTAGCCTCCACAAGTGATGCGCCGTGAGCCATAAAGCACCGAGCACCTTCTTAGATACTCGGCTAGAAAAAGATCCTAGGAAGAAAGAAATAAAAATAAATAAAAAAACATGACGAATCATTTTCCCACTGTTTCTAATAACTCGACAAGGGCACCTTGAAGAACTCCTTCGGCAGACGTCGCAAGTAGGAACCCGCGATAGGAACACAAGGAAGAAAAAAAAGCATGGCGCAATTAATAAGGCAATGTCAAATATCATTCGGAGAGGGTGACTGCAAATAGCTGACACCGAAGACACCGGGCTCTTATTGAGACTCGTCCCTGCTCGGCAGGAGCCGCCGCGCTGCGCTAACAGGCTTTTGTCATCTGAGGGAATAAGCAATGAGACCCCCAGCGAGGGAGGAATTCGCAAACTCGTCCGCCGTCCTGCTGGAGGGTCGTTATTAACTAGGTAGAAAATGAAACCAGACAAATGGTGAGAGCACGAAATGTGGCTTTGTGAAAAAATAATAATAATAATAATAAACAATAATGCATCTCTCCTCCCCTCCCCCCTGTTTTTTTTCTCTCTCTCTCTCTCTCTCCGTCTTTATTTTTCTCTGCATGTCCTCTTGGAAACCAGCTTGTGGCTACAGTGCCGGCTGTAGATGAGGAAGAAGTGGGCTCTCATTCGCCTCGCTCTCTCTCTCCGCCGGCCCACTTCATTCTCCTGAATCTTCCCGTCTTCGCCCCAGGGGCGTCCTTGTGAATGAACACACACACACACACACACACTCACGCATACGCTAAGCTTTGCATCTACCCTCGTATAGAATGTCACTCGGTTCGTCAATACGGCGGTGTATTTACGCGAGGCTCGTCACGTGGCACCGCGTTGCGATCCAACCTTGAGGAGTTTAGCGCGCACTTCAGCGCCGCGTGTCCGCGGCCGAGCTGGCGATCCGGCGCCGCGGAGGAGTCGTTCCGCTGGATTATGCTGCATGTTTGGCAGCGATTTGTGGACATTAATTCAACAAACGATATCAGGTGCTCAAGTATCGGAGACGGAGAGTACGCCGAGGCACCCAGACGGGTCTGACATGCCAAAGAGTTTCCGCATTCATTTCCTCTTACAAAGACTATACACTATACAATCCATCGCAGAGTAGATCTAACAATATGCAACGACTTATTGATACAATGAAGGCTTTTGCCAGCGCTTTCTAACATTCCCACATCCGACACTTGTTTGAAGGCTCTGGTTTACTGATCAGAAGATCGCGGGTTCAAGCCCTAGCACCGCCAAGATGCCACCGTTTAAGAGCCCTTTAACCTGATCTACTCCAGGGGGCGCTATATCCTGGTTGACCCCTGTGCTCTGACCCCAGCTTCCTTACTGATATATGCAGGGAAAAAAATATCTATTCACTGTTCTGTGTTTTATCTACAGTGCAACGCAGTAACTTTAAGGTTACAATTAATTAGAGAGAGCTATAAAGCTGGTCTGCTCTTTCCTCATGAGAGAAAGAAAGAAATAAAACCTTGTTTCGCAGACGTTTAACTATAAACAGATGATTTTTAAAAAAAAATAAAAAAAAAACAACGTAGGTGTCTTTCTTTTTCATGTCGAGCAGTAACGATTGGAAAGCTGCAAGACTAATAAAGTGTTTTATAGTTTTAGTAAGATATTCATAGAAGACAAGTAGAAAAACTATAAAGTTTCAATTTGTACAGTCGTTACAAAGGTGCTATAAAAGCACTGGCGATATAAACAACGTTTTACGCAATATCATAATCTTATTACGCTTCCTGGTAGTGCTGGGGACGTGACCTCACAACCTGCCGGTCATGACCGAGGTTTAGCTGATTACATGAAAGATAAAACAGTCTAAAACCTTACGATTATATGAAAGCATTGATGAGAAAGAATGAGTACCGAGAGAGAGAGAGAGAGCGAGAGAGAGAGAGAACAAACACACTCGAAAAAACCCTCAATACCCCCAGCAGCATGAAGGTGGTGGAAATTACCGGTAACATAATCGATGTTTCAATCAAGCTCCTGCTTTCGACTGAACAAGGAGCTCTTTTAACAGCTGTCCCTCGGTGATATCGGCAGCTACAGAAGGAACGGCATTAATTGAACACCTTGAAGAAGTAAATAACACTTGAACTCGAACACGAAAAGGCGCTCAGCTCAGGCTTTAATTAATAAAGCGGCGTGCAGAAGCACGAGGCGTCGGGTTTACAGTGTAAACAGCAGTGTTGTTCTGCTGCGTGCCGATAACGCGGTTTTTAAACCAGGCTGGAGGAGCGCGGCGCCGGCACGATGGCTTCGGTTACGCCGTTTATCACCTAACACACTCCGCGCTAGTGTCCGTTACACACACACACTGGTGTTACACTTAATCACAAACACCGTGATGCTTAGGGGCCACGTTCACCGAGACACAAGCGCTACGCTTAACACGTGAAATGGTTAACGTATGACGCTAGAGTGGGAACGATTACATGCTTCATACAGAGTGTATGTGTTCAGCGTATGGATGGATGGATGGATGGATGGATGGATGGATGGAGCTAATTGGCGATCCCAAATTGCCCGAGTGATTGTTGATCTGAGGTCCTACTGTTGTATAAATGGGAATAAATACAACATGGATGGATGGAGTATATACCAATCAGTGACATGATCATGGGCTCACCCATGCCCGCAGGCACCAAAGGCTACTCTGTCCCACAAAAAAGCATTGATGCTGGACATGATGGAAAGGCACCAGAAAGCATAGAGTGAAGCGTTTAAGGCAGCCGACTCCGCCTCCAAATTCCCCAGATCCCCATATCCAATCAAGCATCCAGGGAGGCCCTACCCCACAAACCACAACCCAAAGGATCCACTACCGAGGTCCTGGTGCCAAACACCACGGCACACCCTCAAGAAGCCCAGCGGAGCCAAGCCGTGAGGGGCACGAGTGGACCCCAAAACCTAGGTGGTGTAATGTCATTGCTGTTCAATGTGTTCAAATTCATGCTTTTGTTGTATTCTGATCTCATGATGAAAATGATTAATTATCTTGATGTATTATATATACTGATTAATTAAACTTTTCTCCTTCCCAGCTGCAGCAGCACAGTGAAAACAACATCCTTGAAGAATTTCAGTCAGGTTTCAGGCCCCATCATAGCACAGAAACTGCACTAGTTAAGATTGCGAACGACTTGTTTTTAGCTTCGGACCGAGGTTGCAT
>JAQQZT010000009.1:4161792-4179377 GCA_030068275.1 Clarias platycephalus | reverse complement strand
ACACACACACACACACACACACACACACACACACACACACACACACACACACACACACACACACACACACATACCTCCCACCCGGCGATAAATCTTTGCCGGAGATACGCCATTTCAAACCAAAGAGAGATCAATATGATCGCTGGGCGCGGCTGAGATTTTTCTCTCTACGACTCGAGCTCGCGCTCTCCGTCGCCACCGAGTCGCGCTCGACTTCAAGGGCTTCGCTTCACTTTGATCGCATCAAATAAGACAATCGCGCGCTTAGGAAGGCGGGCGTCAGTGGCGGCGGCGGCCAACCTGACGGAAGCGAGACGAGGCAGACGGACAGATGAGAGAAAAACCAGGGCCGCCATCTGTGCCGGTCACGCAGCTGGCCTCAAACCAGGACCGCGGCGGAGAAAACAAACACCAATAAAGCTTCCAATAAATGAAACGGGGGGGGAAAAAGGAGACTGTTTTTTTTTTTGGTTTTTTTTTGGAAGTCAAGCCTGTGAGACCTTTATTTTCCAGTCATGAGCGTGTCTGGACTGGAGTTTGTGTCCTTAAAAAAAAAAAAAAAAAACAACAGGTAATAAAATAATAATCTGCACTGAAAGGCCTTTCTGAGAAGAAGCGCGTCAGAGACACGGAGTGAAAAACAAAAGCACAATCTAACCCCCTGACCCCCATCATCCTCACGCTGCCGTTTGGAAACGACAGTCAGATGTTGAGCCTTGGAAAACAACATGCACGCGTTTTCTCTCTCATTACCGCCCAACCAAGGAGACGGGGTGAGACTGGGGTGCAAAACCGCATGGAAAGAAAACCCGAGCAGGTCGCCCCCTGATGGACGAGGCCGGCCGAGCGGCATTTATAGAGCATCGCCCCTGATATGATTTAACAGAGCTACGGCGAATTTGCAGCGCGGACTCCTCATAGCGAACGAGACAGGACGGCGCAGTGTATTGCTTTCACTGCGATACGAAGAGACTTTAAGGCATCTGGAGACCATGCTGGTTTAAAATGCATGCCACGAACATAAGTGTGTGTGTGTGTGTGTGTGTGTGTGTGTGTGTGTGTGTGTGTGTGTGTGTGTGTGTGTGTGTGTGGAGCATTAATGTGCCTCTCTCTTTACTACTCAGCTCACAGCGGTGTGTTTATCCGGTCCATCCCCCACATGTTGCCTGCTATCCCAGCTCTCCACTCCGGTCTGGTTCCAGTTAGCCTGGTGAAATTTCCGCTCGGGCCTCCCTACACCAGAAACACCCCCCCACCCCCCAACCGCGAGGTAGCAACGCCGGGTCCAGGGCTCCCTCATACGTCCGTTCTTCTCAACCTCCCATTGGCGGCAATCGCAGCAACAGATTATACAGCGTAAAGGTTTCGGCAGAATCGATGCCGAGGAGCGCGCGTTCGGCTAAACCGCATTAACGAAAATGCAAAGATGCATCTAATGAAATCAGTTAAGGCGACGGCGTGAAATTAGTCATCGACCTTCAAAACGCCGAGCTAATTAAATACACGCGCGCCACGCTGTCCGTGATTTCCCTTCCCATTAGAAGTGATTTATACAATTCATTTACCCTATCAGGACCTGGCGGATCATGTCGTGGTTGATGGTACGAGGACGCTTTGTTGATGAGATAGAGTACGAAAAAAGAAAGAAAAAAAAAACACGCGCTAAAGTGATTTCCAAGGGTTCGACAAACTTGTCCAAAAAAAAAAAAAAAACATTAACTTGTTTAAGTATGAATGTGAAGTAGCGAGTGCTAGCAAAACTACATTTGATGTTTTTTTTTTTTTTTTTACTTTGTGGAACTCCAGAGATCAGGACGGAGCAGACGCAGGGGGAGACAAGGTCGTGTGACGGTCATCGTGCGACTGCGTCCATTAGGTATTTTCCGGCAGCTTTACTTTCCGACTTCAAACAAAGCAGTGTTTTGTTTTTTTTTGTTTTTTTGTTTTGTTTTGGGTTTTTTTTTTTTTTTTAAAGCCCAGGATCACTTTGAGTCTCCTTTGGGTGAGACACGTAGCTAATAAAAACGAGACAAAATGACAGGGCTAAAGGTTTTCACTGCAGGGAGAGGGGAAAGGCATGATTGTGTTTTTAATAAAAGCATGGCGGAGGAGCCGGGGAAGGTCTACGGGGAACGGCAGAAGGGTCAGGGAGCAAAGAGAAGCGGCGCTTCTGTACGGCTCGGAGGATCCGGGCTCTCGTCCGTGGCCTGACCTTTCCCGCCGCGTCCTTGTAGAGAAAGTCCGCGGGGGTACGGAGCGAGAGAGGCGGGATGACTCACGCTCCCTTATTCGTTCCTTATAACGCGCCGTCTTCGCGAGTTAACCGACGAGCGGAGGAACGACCTGGACCTTTCTCTGGTGTTTATCACTTAATCACACCACCCACGGTACTCTTGATTAATTGTATCTGGATTGCCTAATAAATATGTAAAAAGCCGCGGAGATCAGGGTCGTTTCGGAGGAGCTTTATTTTTCTGTGCGTTGAAAGACAGAAACCCTGGCTGCTGCCGGGAGACAGAAGAGCCTGCTGAGTGCAGGGGGTGTAATCAAGAGCCTACGCAACTCTCTGTGTGTGTGCGCGTGTGTGTGTGAGAGAGAGAGAGATAGAGAGAGAGAAAGACAGATAGAATGATTGAAAGAGAAAGAAGGAAAGATGGACGGAGGAAAGAAAAGAAGCGGGGGACAGAGGCAGGGGCTGATTGGACTGACAGCGTCGCAGAGACAGCCGGAGAGACCGAGTGTGTGACAGCATCTCTCTCTCTCTCTCTCTCTCTCTCTCTCTCTCACACACTCACACACACAGCTCAAAGTCAGAGAGCAAAAGAAAGAAAAAAGAAAGAAAGAAAGTGAGACGGAGAGACAAAAGAAACACGAAGTGCAAAGATTGAAAGCTCAATCACGCAGTGGGAGGTACGGGATAACGGCTGATTTCGGCTTCCGTCTGCGAGCCAAAATAATGCGGGTAATCAAAAATAAATTGTTTAAAAAAAAATAAAAAAAAAATAAAAAGAGAGAGAGAGAGATGAACAAAAAAGGAGGTTGTTATAACGGGTGACTCAGAAATTAATTCAGTGCTTCTTTTTTTTTATCGCAGTGGGGGGGGGAAAAAACAAAGCGAAACACTCGGATTCGCTCGGTGCGTTCGTGTGTGTGTGTGTGTGTGTGTGTGTGTGTGTCTTTTTATTGCAGGTAAATGTTTGTTTTAGAGGCTCTTACATCACGAGTGTTTGTTTAGGCTGGTGATGACGTGAGACGAGTCCATGCTTCATAGCATGCTTTATAGCGTTTTCTTTCTCCATAAACACACACACTTTCTCTCGCGCCGTCTGCGTCTCTGTCCCGAACCGTGACCCTAATGAGACACGAGTGTTAAGAGGATTTCTCGTCTGCGTCCCGTCTTATTCAGATCCTCAGACCTCAGAGCGTCTCCTGATCACCGGTCGTGATCCTGAGCGTAAAAAACAAACATAAACGAGTTAAACATAAAAGCTCGCCTGGACACACCTGAGCTCGATCAGGCGCTCTGGAGACGAGAGGAAGCAGTCAGGAGATCAAGCGGAAACGACATCGGATAATAACGAGCCTGTACACGAACGCTTTACAAGGAATAAAGCGTGACGACACCCGTGTGCCATTATTGGAATATAATCGAGAATTATTTTCGTCTCCCATCAAAGCAAGGCGTCTGTTTAATGTCGCGGAAAGTCTGCGAAGTCGAGCTCGTTCCCGTTTTCAAGAAACCTCTCAGCGTAAACATTTCCCATGTCTAACACTGGAGACTCCTTCCTTCAACGCTAAAAAAAAAAAAAACCTATTCTTCTTATAGAGAGCTTTTATCTTTAGGTTTTTATCTCTTTATAATTAGCTGAAACTCTCGCTGTTCGAGCTCTTCCAAAGAAAATAAGAACGACGCCATCGACGTTATATAACAGTGCTTGCTAAATTCTTTCGACAATCTCCAGTTCTCCGTCGAGCCCCGCACGTTACACGAGCTTTCAGCTTCAGGGATCCATAACAAATATCCCACAAGCCCACTGTGCCGTGAAAATAAACGAACGAAACCGCATCGCGTTACTTCACCCACACGGAGCCCGAGCGGTTTTTTTGGAGCGTTTCCCTACTCTCTCTCTCTCCGAACGTTCAGAGGCGTCTCAGGCTCCAACAACAAATAAAAGCAGACAAGCAAGCGACTCGGTGAACTGCGCCAGGGCTTTGTTTCATTTCCCTTTTCACTCTTTGTTTTTTTACATATTTTTTTTTTTTCCGTAAATCCAGAGATCAGGCATGTCGGAGCAGGTGCTCGGGAAGATTCCGTAAAGGAAAGGTCGAGTTACGGCCGCGCGACAACCTCCTTCAAGTGTTCGCCGAATTCCTGACTTCACAAGCAACGTGTTATTTATGGCGTGACGCCGCTTTCACACGTGCCGTCGCACTTTTGTTTTTCCACAACAAGTGTTAGTTGGAGCACCTTTTGTGCTGAACGACTCGACACAACGCAACACGCGCACTGAACCGTGAGCACAACAGATGACAAAACTCATGGTTTGGATCAGAAGAAGTCTGGTTTTGCTTTCCATTTATTACTTATAAAACGCAAAGACTCTTAGTTACTGACCTTTTTTTTTTTTTTACTGCACTGGCTGCCTTTCTTAGAAAGATAAAACAAGTCTTTCAACATGGAAAAGCAGGACAATTGTGGCCCAAAACCAGCCAATTAAAGCCTCGAGGCAGGTTAAATCTGACTGGCTGTTTGCTTTTCAATCTCCCGCAGCCAATCAGGGTTTATCCTGTGTTACTTTTTAACACTTTGGACTGAAGGAATGTGTCTATGTTTAATAAAAAGTAGGTCAATAGATCAATTTTGTATAGAGTCGATGCGTTTTTCCATGACTGCCTCGGGGGGATTCCATCAGTGGGATCTGGCAACCTTCACAAGCACGAGGAACGAATGCAAGTGCAAGAATACCATTTTTGTCCCCAAGAATTAATCTGATTTGATTGAGCAAAAAAATACTGAAAATAATGAAAGACTTTTCATTCAGTCATTAAGCCGGGACCCAACACCCTGTTTTTCACCATTATGCTTCGGAGGTCATTGGGTTCGTCGTCATCAAACCACGATGCTGGTGTGGACAGACGTCTAGAGAGACAAACTGGTGTCCTGTCTCAGAGGTACGGCCTTAGTCTCACTCTCCCCTGTTAATCACAGCGGCACTAACCAATCCTAGGCGATGTATGCAAAAGAGGGCGGATAGCCATTTTGTCTCATGTTATTTAGCGCTTTATTGTAGTTGTTAAAAAGAAATCAATATACAATGAGTGATAGTTGTGTGTGTCATAACACTATGGCAAAGCCAACACGCAATAAAACAAGGGCTGTTCGAGTCAAACCGGGATTTCTGGTGAATGGTGGTGTAAAAGCGATCGACATTTACAGAAGACTTCAAGCACCACTGAAGTCGTTCCAGGGAACATTGAGCAAGTGGAACGCCTGATACTTACAATCATTCACCAAGACCACTTGAACATTACAGGAACTCGTGTAACCACACCCTCCTGTACAGTCTCGACCTCACTTCAAGCCATTTCCACATGTTTGTGGCGGTAAAGGAGTTCCTGGGAGGCCAGCGTTTTAGGCAGTCAGATCATGTCTCTGGCGTACTGAGAAAACTTTCTACCTTGATGGTGTCCAAGCACTAGTGAAACACTGTGATAAGTGCATTGGTGTATCCTAGAGAAATAAAGGGAGTTTTTACTCTCATGACTTTGTTCTGTTATTCTGCACATTAAATCAAAAATCCCGGTTTTGACTTGAACGCCCCTCGTACATTAATGCCACTATGATCCCCCACTTTCAGTTTTTCAGAGTTGTTAGATTTCCTATGTTTGTTTTCTTTCTTTCTTTATTACGGTATTACTGATTAATGAACAACAATCAGGGTGAGGGGGAAAAAAAAGAAAAAGAGAGAGAGGGGGAAAAAAATGTTTAATATTGTACTAGATAAATACTGAACAAGAAGAAGTGATTGCGGTTCAACACGGAGCCTATTACGTCGTCATACCTCACGTGTGTACGTGTGCGATCGGGGGTGGGCGCCGAAAAACACACAGAGAGAGAGAGAGAGAGAGAGAGAGAGAGAGATAGAGAGAGCGAGAGAGAGAGAGCGAGAGAGAGAGAGCATTCGTTATCACGCCGGCCCCTCCATCATAATCGTGTCGCTGAATTTTCTCCCTGGCACTGGCATTAAAAAGACGAGTGTTTAAATCAGCCGGCAGGCCAGTGCATATATGTGTGTGCGCGTGTGTGTGTGCGCGTGTGTGTGTGTGTGTGTGTGTGCGTGGCAATGATGAGCCATAGATCAACATTAATTCATTGCCTTCGCAGAGCAATTAATCTTTGCCGTGTTAGCTGAGAGCACGGTGCTCAGGTTGCCCGGCGCCTTACACACACACACACACACACACACTCCGCTTCAGACGTCACGTGACCTACATCGACCAATCGCATCACGGCGTTGAACGTATAGACACATAAAGCACTACACACACCCACGCGTTAGGCTTAAAAGTAAGTCGTTGTTAATTAACTCGCAGCACAAATGCTGTTGTTTTGTTTTCTCCTTGTATGTTTTGCCCTCCCGTGCGAGTTGAGCAGATGTACGGACGTCACGTGCGCCTCGTGTTTATTTGCGCAAGTAATGACGAATGAAGCAAACTGTTGCAGGCCCAGCTGGGAGCTCCGTCTCCACCGCACTATACAGAACTAAAGGCACCTGAAGAAAATAAAAATGCAAACATGGCACGGACTCTTCTTTTTTTTTTTCTTGAATTTTTTTTTTTTTTTTACCTGGAGTTCCACGTAACATCAATTAATCAGACAACGATGAAAACAGTGACGCGCCAGAGCCAGCACTTAGAAGTAGAATTGCCTAGAGACACTAACGCTGACTTCCTTGGAGGTGAGTGTGTGTGAGCTCAGGGGTTGTAGTGGGTTTGAAATAAAATAATAAATAAAAAGTGCAAAACTGTCGGTTTTCGGATCATTAATTTGGTGTAAATGTGACATTCACATTTGTCTTTTTTTTTCAAGGCTTACAAGAAATTATGAGTTCCCACGGTGCAATTACGACATCTAAAGACAGCTAAAGCTCTTGGTTGTTGATTTGAGGATCCGCGTCCAAGCCCCTGCCATCGGTGGGTTGTCCCACCCCATACGACCCCACACGACCCTGCATGCAGTCCTGGTTAGAAAAATGGTCGGGTTGCGTCATGAAAAGCATCCGGCGTAAAAACCTGTGCTGATCCGCCGTGGCGACCGCAGCAGTGGAAAGAAAGTTTAGTGGCAATATTCCCGACATTGCTTGAAAGTGGTACAAATGATCAATGAAGGGTTCAATAGACGAACCATGTGCTACCCTCATACGGCTAAACTTGTTTGCGTTCGATTGAACGAACGTGTGCTAGTTCTTCTAACTAGCATCTCGTAGTCTTGTCTCAAGTCCTGATATAATATTATCGCGCAGGTGCGGTGCTTGACTTTACCCTCACTTTTATTTTCATTTACGCTACTCGATTTCATTTCACTAACGTTAGCCAGGTTTGATTTTAACCAAATGAATGATTAGCCAACCTCAGCTCACGTCAACGTTAACCCACGTGCATTAATAAACATGCGAAAGCCTGATCCGGACTCGGACGTACAAGAAACTTTTTCTTTAAGAACTCGTGGTCCCGCCCACTTGTTTCCTATTGGCTCGCAAGATAGACGCGTCAAGGTGAACTGAAAGTCACAGCTAGAAGAGACAAACACATCCCTCACGTCTCGGTCCTTTCCTCTTCAGTGAATCGCTTAATTTTCGTTTATAAGATTAAATAAATTTAATTACAGCACACAATGTGATTCCTCGTGCTCCCAGAAACACTCTTTCACACTCCGAGTCCTGAAATACACCCACGCCATCAGGGAAGAAAACCTCCATAGATGTGATAACCTGGTCATTCAGTACATTCAGGTCGTCAGCTGACTTTATTTTATTGCCACGTGACGTTGCTGAGTCTCGACCAGAATCAACCCCAGATCATAACACTGTCTCCCGAAGCTCGTACAGTGGACACTATGTATGTATGATGGGAGCATCGCTTCATGCGCTTCCCTTCTTACCCGGACACGCCCATCACTCTGGAATAGGATCCGTCTAGACTCATCAGGGTCACATGACCTTTTTCCCATCGCTTCAAAGTCCAGTCTTTATGATCACTAACAAACTGAAAGCTTATTTTTTTCTGATGAGTTTCACTAACAAGTGGCTTCTTTATGGACTCACAGCTGTTTAGTCCCAATCTTGTGAGTTCTCATCACATACGATGTGTGTGTGTGTGTGTGTGTGTGTGTGTGTGTGTGTGTGTGTGTGTGTGTGTGTGTGTGTATGGAAATGCGCTTACTTTCACTACTAAAAACAGCTCGGGTTTTAACTGTTGTTTTTCTTCTAGCACGCAACTTCGAGTGTTTAAGTGGTTTCAATTCACGGTTTTGTCTGAACGTATTTATTTTACAAAGTTGGCGGTTCATCGTCATCCTACCAGGTTCTGATGATGTGTTGAAGGTTTTTTTTTTACTTATTTAGAGTCATTTTGAATCCCCTTAGTTGTTTTCTTGACTCTTCTGAAATGGCCAGGGACATTACACACACACACACACACACACACACACACACACACATCCTGTCCCTTTAAACGTACCACGCAAGTGCATTAAACATGCGTTGACGCTGCTGACTCGGAGGTTCATTTAGCCTAATGTTTACACCAACACTTTCTAGAATCAGACAAACAAGTCTCAGGAGCACGACTTGGGAGTTTTAAAGGAAATGATGCAAAAACATTAGTACTTTAGCTCTGTTCGGCTGGAAACGGCTACTTTCCTAGCCCTGGGGGAAATGCAAATATAAACCCAAATGTGCATGCGTCTCTCGCTCCGTGTGTGTGTGTGTGTATGAATGAGACTAGCTTTTCAGTGACCCTCGACAAGTAGCCTAATTAGGACGCCCCTTTACCCACATTTCAACTCTCCCCTCCATTAAATCAGTAATGGTGTTTTAATAGGCGGGGCGATCAAGGTTCATAAACGTCACAATATTCAGACGTGTCGACACACGATCCCATTTTCAGCCCCAGCAGCTCCAATCTGAACTCACAAACGGTCTCTGTCCAGCTCATCTCCTATCCAACCCAGCCAGGAAGAGGACAGTGTGTGTGTGTGTGTGTGTGTGTGTGTGTGTGTGTGTGTGTGTGTGTGTGTGTGTATTGGGTCTCTTAAGTAACTCGTTATCCTCTATTATCCCCTATTTAGCATTTCTCTCGGATACAATTCAAGTGCACATCACGCGCACCCCTGAGAGTTTTCAGCACACACACACGTACATACGTGCATAAACTTCCACCCACAAAAAAAAAAAAAAAAAAAACAAGGTGGGGGGGAAAAAAAAAGAAAAAAAAAAAGGAAAGTCAAATTAAACCTGCTAAAAAAAGCTTCCCAAATTACAGTTTTCCACACCAGGGGCTGAAATAGCACACTCAATTTAGTCTTATTGTCTCATCCAATAGCGCTGCTCATCCTTCCTTTACAGGGGAAAAATTCAAGGAGGTCGTAAAAGGAGAAAGGGAAAAAAAAAATGTTAATTCAGACTAGGGAAAGATGTCGAGTGAGCTGTAACGAGCACTGTAAACAATGATCGTGATCATAGGTCAAGCTGCTCTTGCTTAAAAAAAAAAAAATACATCAATAACAAAAGGATTGCTAAAGGTCAGTTCAGTGTCTCTTTTTACTCATTTATCAGCGCGCGTGCACTTGTTTTTTTTTTTTTTCCCCCGCCCTCTCTTCCTCCCTTCCCTTTCTCCTTCTCCATCAGAATAAAAACAATGAGAGAAATGAAGTCATTAATCAGAGGAGCTCTGCCCTTCTGCAGCCTCAGAGGAGAGGAGAAAGCGACAGGCGAGGTAGAGGATGAGGCGAAGGGTGGAGCGCGGCCGTACACGGCTCCCTGATGACCCATAGAGGAAGAGAATCGGAGGCGGGGTCGCTCGGGCTGCATTTCGGCGTCGCCCCATCACACGTCCCCTCTGCACTATTCCGGTCGTACTCATTTCCAGCCCTTTGAAGAAGAAGAAAAAAAAAAAAGACCGAAAAAAGTAAAGAGTAAAGTCTGACGGAAACAAATAATTGGCCTGTTTTTCCTCTTTCGTGTTTCGTGGTTCCGATTGCTTCCAGGTCCTTATCGCGTCCTGCTCTGTTGAGTCGCTGCCCTTTGCTTAGTGAGTGCTCCTTTTCCGCCCGTCCTCCGGACCTCATTCATCAATCATTTATTTATTGCCGTGTGTAAATGTTTCTTTTGGCAGAACCGCCTGAAAAATTCCTCCCTGATTTACAGGAGATTTTTTTTATCAATCTGAAAAATATCATGGTTTATCATCATGGATGCACATGAATATTTATTAAGAATAAAACACAACTGAAAATGACTAAACTGATGAGCCTGGTTAAGAAAATCTTCATCCGTTGATGCTCTCGTTATAGGGCGCAATTACTTTTGTCTGTCCTAACTGAAGGTTTAACACTTTATCAGTGTTGTGCAGCGTGTATATCAGTACATGAACTCTAGTGACTCTTTGTGAGCGATATGATCATACGGGCGATGTTATACTGATTTTCTTGAACAGCATGTTTGTTGGACGAACACGAAAACTAATTCGTATCCGATTTCATCCGAGTTCCAGCTTGTAGCTTGGAATTGGAGACGAGACGGCAGGTTAGGAGAAGGTTGGCGCCCTCTCCTTCAGGAGAGAGAGTAGATCTCAGAGTGTCCTTCGCATGTCCAGCTTCACAGAACGTACCTGGCGTTAAACCCGTTTTCTCTCCAGTTTTCGGGCACGGGTCCAGCGCCTGCTCTCCTCGGCCCACGTGGCACTCCTTGCCGAGTTCCCTACAGTTTCTCGACGAGCTGATTACAGTGCTCCAGAGCCTGCTCACTTTGGAGCTCCACAAGTAGAGGGGAAAAGGCTTGAAGACGGACAAGACTTCCTCTCTCTTTTTCTTTCTCGCTCCCTCATATATTCAGAACGGCTCCATGAAACGTACAAAGGAGAAAAGAAAAGAAAAGAAAACGCATGCATTATTCAAACTGTTCAAAGCCAGGAACTGAAACGTCTGCATGCAGGTTAGGACAGAATTAATTAGCAGGAAACGGTTTTAAGGAGTCAGGAGTAGATAGGAGTGCTCGTCTTGCTCTACAGTGGAGCCGCACACAAAAATCACATTTACGATTCGAGAGAAAGAGCCGCCGGAGATACACAATCCCGCTTCTTTCTTTCTTTCTTTTTTTTTTTTTTGGTTGCATCCACTGGTCACTTGTTCAGCCGCGGTC
Source organism: Clarias platycephalus (assembly GCA_030068275.1). Lineage (NCBI taxonomy): Eukaryota > Metazoa > Chordata > Actinopteri > Siluriformes > Clariidae > Clarias > Clarias platycephalus. Next base: position 4,167,957 of record JAQQZT010000009.1, on the reverse strand, counting down.
TGTCGTTCGGCTCATTGGCTTCGCTGTGAGGGCACGGGCTTGGCTAAATCTCGACAACGATCTCTGACAGAACACTGCGCACTGCAAAGATGGCAGCACCTGCTGACCAAGGAAAAGGCAAAAGTTAATACGCCCCATATAACGAATGAAGGCTGGCTTTAGATTTGTTATCCTGCAGTGTTCATCTGCTTCACCGCACACACACACACACACACACACACACACACACACACAGCAAGCTAGCTATCGAGAACTATTGAGACTTCCTCAAAACTGTTTAAAATGGACTAACTGTCCTTCTTGGAAACACCCAGTCTTGAATCTGATCACTACACGGCATGACGTCTGTCAATCTTACGTATAGGACACTGGATGCGCGGATGGTCAGTGTCCCCTAATTAACCAGTTAATTAATTAGATTAAGCCAGTAATTAAACCTGGAGCTGCAAACCTCATGCTTTAAGGCCAGACAAAACTAAATATAGAAACAAGAAGTAGTCTCCAGCTGCAAGCAAAGACTTCTCTGGGGAGGAAGAAAAAAAAAAGAAAGAAAAGAAAAAAAAATACAGTATTCTGGGAATTCTCAGTTCGAGGTAAATAACCTTCAATCGAAGACTTAAGCCTTCCTTCCTGAGCGTCTTGACTCGCTTCCGTACTCCCACCTTAAAGATTGACCGTAGCTAGCCGCTAATTGTGCTATTAATCTTAATGGCTCACCGATTACTTTCTCAAACCGTGCCTCTTCCTGGAGAGACGGAGAGAGACGGAGTGAGACGATCGCGTGCGAGCGCTTCCTCGGTCTCGGCTTTCTGGGCTTTTTGTTCTCCTGCAGACCCAAACTGTGGAGGCTTAACTGCAGGGATGAATCACTCTGCAACAGACACGGAGTGCTGCGGGCAAGGCGGCTTAAAAACCAAACCCGCAACCCCGACGGCAGCCATGTTCGGGTCAAAGAAAGGACATGTACATAACTGGTACCAATCTGGCCACGGTCCGGAGACAGCCGCGCGTCCCAGCGTCCTTACGGTAGATGTGCTTAATGTGCATTCTCCGCACAGCAGAGAGGATGTTAAAGGGATTAAAAGCACGTTTAGAAAGTGGGAAGACGGAAGAGCTTGAGGACACGCCGGGTGAAAGTCGAGACAGGGACACGAAGATAAGTGACAGATAAAAGGTTCGGTAGAGGTGCTGTTCTGTTCCCCGAAGTAAAAACAAAGTAAATGTTATTTAAAAGGCAAGCACGGTTGTCTTAAACATCTAATTAAGTGCCTTGAGAAGGGAATAAAACACTCGGGGATCTGCTGGTATAGGAAAATAATCAACTACACGATGGACCAGTGTGGCTCAATATGAAAGCATAGTTGCTCTTAAAAAGACTTTAAGCCTCACCGAGGGGGTTTCATTCGTTCATTCATTCATTCGTACAGTCATTGTCTGATATTTTATTCCTCTTAAAACCAGTGCAATTACAGGCTTTTTTTTTATCCCCCCGTTCTTTGTTATGGAACACCCATTCCTTTCAGGGGCCCATTGGAAACCTAATACACCGGGCCCTACACCCTGACAAAGCCTACCCTGTTGAACTGCCGGTCCATTTTTAAGCACTCTCTTTCACTTAGGGCGTTTTCGCATTAGGGCCTGGGATCGTTTTTCCAGAACACTTGACCCCAAAGCCATTTGGTTCATTTTGATCAGTGAGAACACAACCGCTCCGCGCTCGGGAACGATACAAGGCACGGATTAAAGCCAATCGTACATCATGCGCATATCATGCACCGATCCCATCCTCCGACCTACACCGCCATAGTTGATAAAGTAGGAAGGCACACTGTTTTTTCAGAAATATCAATATTATTAGGTAGCTCACAAACCACACTGAGGCCCGCTGTATCAGAGGGTGTCAATACGCAAGTGTAACCAAATACGGAGAATAATAATAATAATAATAATAATAATAATAATAATGTGAACGATGGCCATTGAGGGAATGGAAAGGGGGGAGCAATCATTCCTGGATACGGCACAAATCAATCATGCCTAGTGTGAAAATGCCTTTATGCTTCCTTGGAATCGTGCTTACTTATCCCCACTCCCCTTTTCAGCACCCCTGGTTCCTGTTATCACCTCCACCAGGGTGTCAAACTGGCTCCAGAAAGGGCCGTGTGGGTGCAGGCTTTCTTTCCAACCAAGCAGAAGGCGTAGCTTCTGCTTGCTTGGATCAAAAGCCTGCATCCACATGGCCCTTTCCGGAGCCAGTTTTGACCCTCTGACCTATCAGAATTCTCATCTTCTCAACAACTCTCCTTCAAACATCTCCTTACAGACCTGTTTTTTTTGACCAATCAGAATCGAGAACGAATATCAAACAAAGCGTAAAGCTAGAATACGTTAGACGCTCAGGACTGGGAAGACTGGAATTGTAAACCCTCATGCTGGATGTCCCAGAATTCCTCCATCTAATCAACACTCAAATCTGGAAAATCTGCCATAAAAACCACACGTTGTGCTGTCTGGATGCGTCCCGGTATTGCGATCCTATTCCCCCCACCTCTCCCCATCACCTCATACGCCACAATCAATAACAAAGAGACGAACAGTAATTGCCTGTAAAACACCGGCGTACCAGAAGCCTCTTTCAATACCGATGGCGTGTGGGAGTACCGGGATTTTTCACTGCGAGCGCCGTTATTAAAAGTGAGCACTGGGATAAAGCAGCTACAGCACTCACAGGGCCGAGTGTTGGAGAGAAAACTGGGCCAGAATGAATAGACACACACACAAATATATATTTATACACGCACGCGCTGTGATCATCTTTCTTTGACACTAACTGGGACAGGCTCGCACCACTCACGAGGGAGAATCCCATCTACGCAGATTTCGCTTAAAACACAAAAATTAAACAAGTTAATAACCATCACAGGATGATAAAAATATATTTCTTTTCTTTCCTGAAGAAAGCGCAACACGTTGCCAAAGACCTTGAGGCGGTGTCGAGCGCGGCGGCAGAAGCGTTAGACAGAATCTCCCGCTCGACCTCCAAAAGCTTCAAGGTAAAAGCGTCAGAAAAGCTAATACACTTAGAGAGACACTTAGCTCTCGAATACGACACTCACTGACCCAGCAACTATCCAATCCTCTCATAACACTCTGCTAAAGAGGGCCGGGGCAGACACAGGGCAGCTATTTAACACACACACACACACACACACACACACACACACACACACACACACACACACACACACCACGAAAGCCGTTTCCTTTTGCAGCGCGTGCTAGCCGCGCATGCTAGTGGGTTTAATAATATATTTATTAGTGCTTTTCATCTAGTTAATCACAGTCATAGACTGTGATTAATCATGATTAATCATAATTTTAAAATACTCAGATTTACTTAAACGTGATGATGAAATAAAAAGATGCATGACAAACTGTTTAGAGGAAACCGATTATGCCGTTTTATAATATCTCAAACATTAACATATAACAAATGTTGGATTAAAATCTCTCCAATGCGACCGGCACTGCATGCACTGGCTGGGTTTTATGGGGGGTAGGGCTCATACCCGGATCATCAGATCCAAAAATCAACAACCTATAGCCTTAGCCGCCTGAGCCACCCCTCCCGCATCTTACATTTAAAGTATTCCTGTAAAAATAGCACACAACTTCGGTTTTATCCAAACCTCCATCTAAAAGCTTTTTTATAATGAAACTCGTCATTCAGCACATCAGGTGATGTTTCCTCAGTTCTCTCATTATCAAAGCTAAACACCAGCATCACACACAGACAGGTAACCGCACTGCGATCGTGCGAAGCCGTCGGGGTCAAATTTGGTCACATGATTAGTTTGCATTTAAAAAATAGTAATGTGTACAAATCTCTCGATTACATGCTGTTAACGTGTTAATATCCATATTTATAATTAGACAGTTAGGCATCAAACCCCTCTCTTAGCGTATATCCTTAGCTTAGCTCAGTTTAGCAAAATCAACTAGCCACAGCTGACCTTTTTTACCACATGACCGCTAATCTGAATCTAGAATTTTCTACAGGACGCTGCTGGTAACATTTTGTCTCACAACTTTCCCAATTTTTCACAGCTACTGTGAGACAAAATGTCACCAACAGCGTAGTGTAGAAAATTCTAGAATCAGATTAGCGGTCATGTGGTAAGAAAGCACTGGGTCAGCTATGGCTAGTTGATTTTGCTAAATTGAGCTAAGCTAAGGATATATGCTAAGGGAGGTTTAATGCTTCTAGCATTTAACATGTGTATGTGTGTGTGTGTGCTGGGGGAAGAAGGAATGCTGTCCTCATAACACAGTATCTGTGAAAAATTTAGAAAATTGTGTTATGAGGACAGCATTCCTTCTTTCCCCACACACACACACACACACACACACACACACACGTTAAATGCTAGAAGCAGTAAACCTCTCTTAGCATATATCCTTAGCTTAGCTCAATTTAGCAAAATCAACTAGCCACAGCTGACCCAGTGCTTTTTTTACCACATGACCGCTAATCTGAATCTAGAATTTTCTACACTACGCTGTTGGTGACATTTTGTCTCACAGTAGCTGTGAAAAATATTGAAGGTTGTGTTATGAGGACGGCATTTCTTCTTCCCCCACACACACACTAGTAAACAAATGCCAGCAGCAGTAAACCTCTCTTAGCATATATCCTTAGCTTAGCTCAAGTGAGTAAAATCAACTAGCCACAGCTGACCCAGTGCTTTATCACCACATGATAGCTAATCTAAATCTGGAATTTTCTACAGTACGCTGTTGGTAACATTTTGTCTCACAGTAGCTGTGAAAAAATTTGAAAGTTGTGTTATGAGGGCAGCATATGAGGACCCCCACCCCCTCCCCTCCCCCCCGGCTACAGGAGCTCACTTTATTTTTCAACACTAAAAAAACAATAATAATAATAATAATAAAAATTTGCCATGTACCATGCCCCAAATGTGGCCTTAGAGCTTGAAATATTCACTGGGAAAGTCAAGCGGGTTCGGCTCATGGCCGCTAATCAACATGATGAACAGTAACCGTCAACACGTTTTCTTTGCTTTTTAAATGAGATTACTGTCGAATTTGCTCGAGATGAATAAAAACAGACGCTAGCATAACTCTAGCATGGGTCTTAAGATTAGATCACTCTCACACAAGCCAAACAAATAGGCATCCATGTTTGTGTTGTAGCTCAAGGTCAATGAAAGGTCGACCGCAGAGAAGAGAAGAACTCGTGGGAACGATTTAGGACGTGGTACTTGCTTTCCAGAAAGCTTGTTTTTTTTTCCCACAGAGAAGACCCTGCTAGCCTTGCGTTCAAAACAAACGATTCAAGCTAAAGGCTTACGACGCGACTTTCGACCCGCACATGAAGAACCGTTGGTCCTAATAAGACGTAGAAATGCTTAATTATCCCTTTAAATTCAGTTCGAGGGGAGAGGGAGGATCTGCAATTTCTCTCTTTCTCTCTATCTCTCTGACAGCAAAGTAAAAAAAAAAAAAAAAAAAACTCATCTAAATTTAGCATCAGATTTATCAGGCTGTGGCAAAAACGAAAGAGGGGGAGTGTGTGTGCATGTGTGTGTGTGTGTGTGTGTGTGTGCGCGCGTGTGTGTGTGAGAGAGAGAGAGAGACGACAGGCATCTTAGCGGTGGGCGTCCACAGAAGGGAACTGTTCGTCATGAGTCACGTTCAGACAGAACCAAAATACATCTCCGCCAGGCTCAAAAATAGCACAGTGCACTGACGCTGGCCCGGTGTGACACACACACACACACACAAGACAAAAGGCCTGCCCCCTAGCAAGATCACAGTGGAGGAGGAGGAGGAGGAGACTGGAATTTTTAAAAAGCTCAAGGAAGCAAGTCGTATGTGCAGAGAGAAAGAGTGAGAGAGAGAGAGAGAGAAAGAGTGAGAGAGAGAGAGAGAGAGAGAGAGAGAGAGAGAGAGAGAGAGAGAGTGGAAAGAGAGAGAGAGAATCCCTGCAGCCACCCAAGCAGATAAGCACAGAAGTGCTGCAGGAGCTCTGAAGGACACAGAGACAGAGAGCTACAGCACAGCCAACTGCAAACCACACACACACACACACACACACACACACACACACACACACACACACACACACACACACACACACACACA
>JAQQZT010000009.1:4150082-4161562 GCA_030068275.1 Clarias platycephalus | reverse complement strand
TGTGTGTGTGTGTGTGTGTGTGTGTGTGTGTGTGTGTGTGTGTGTGTGTGTGTGTGTGTGTGTGTGTGTGAAGAAGGGAAAGTGTATGGGAACTAAGGTGTGTTTTGATGAAACACACACACTATCAGTAGTTCCATCATTTATAGGCGTGACAACAAAACGCTAAGAATAACCAGCGAGCTCTCCCCGCGCGATGCGGCGCGGCTGCTCGTGCGGTTTGAACCCAGGCAAACAAAAGAACACGAGTTTATGGCTAATTACTCTAAAGCAGCTAAAACATCCTGCCTGGGTTTATGATAAATCGCTTTAAACGCTGTGACTAAGCGGCTAAACAAGGCTGAGTGTAGCGCGAGCTAGAGGCTGACTGGTGGAGAACGCGGGCAGGCAGAGATAATTGCCTGTGTTTCTGAAGGTGCTCTAATAGGCCTGCGAGGCAGCCGGCGCTGAAGTCTGCACACTCGAGTGTGTCGAACACAAACCCCGCAGAGTGCGCAGGGAGGAACGGTTCTGCAGCAAAACGGCTCACATCCGTTCACAACGCCTCAGTGCGCGCGCATACCAACACACACACACGGTGGGTGTGTACAGTAAATTACGCACTTGCTGCTTCTACGCGAGTCTGAAATAAAAGACGAAAAAGTTGATTGGAAAAATAAACATTCGTACTCATTGAGAAATACATTTTCAGGACAGGGATGATGATGAAGATACCAGTTAAAAGGAGAAACTGGTCATACTGGTCGAAAAATAATGCAAAAAACTAAGAAAAATATAAAGCACATAGATGAGAACATATAGAAATAATAGACAGATAAACAAAAAAAATAGCTGGACAGAGATTGAGGGAAGGCGGGCAAAAAAGACAAACGGTGAGGAAGTGGACAGGCAGACAAATGTAGGGAAAGGGCCAGACACAGATGGACAGACAGACAGACAGACAGACAGTGGGCCAAAGAGAAAGAGAGAGAGATGGACAGACAGATAGGCAGAGACAGACAGACAGAAGCAAAAATTAATAATGGGGCAGAGACTGATGGTCAGACTGAGGGCTAGAGAAAGACGGATGGACAGACAGTCAGAAAGTGAATCAGAGTCAGACAGGTAGAAAGAGGGGCAGAGACAGATAGACAGACAGAGGGATAGAGAAAGACAGACAGTCAGAAAGAGAGACAGACAGGCTGCACTACAGACTTATATTCTGGGCAGGGTCATGGGGTCATGGAGTGTACCCTGGGAACGCTGAGCGTACAGCTGGACCACACCCTGGATAAAACCCCAGTCCATCTGAAACACACACACACACACACACACACACACACACACACACACACCAAGCTGCAGACAGAACCCCTGACCCTGGAGCTCCTCCCAGCCCTGCCTCCCAGCCCTGACAACAGCCCTGCAGAAGCACCGCGACTACCTTCACCACACTGATAACCAGACATCTTATTATTACCATCATCACAGTTGCACTCGCTTTGTTGTACGAGTCAAAGTGAACGCAGGATCCGTCTCACAGTCAAGAAAACACAAGTTCACACCGTAGCGTCATGCGGTACAAGCGGCGTGAGCGAGGAGCCGATCTACACGCTGCTGTTCGTGTAGGACGCTCTGCTGGGGATCTGGAGGAGGTACGAGCTGTCCACTCGTCCTCGCTGCCTCGCACTCCTCATTACTGTCACTCAACCGGGAGATCTCAGGCGGGCCAGCTGGAGCAACCTGGTGCCCTCGCTGCACACGCACACACACACACACAAACGCACATAAAGAGGAGGCAGGCAGTTGCTGACGATAACGACGTGACCTGGAACCTCTACTCACCACAAGGCACAATCTAGACAGACAGACAGGAGCACATAGTGAAGCAAAGGCAGACACGCAAGGCAGAGAGACAGTCCGGAAGGGCGCCAGATGCAGACAGACAGAAAGAGGGGCACATACAGATGGACAGACGGAGGGATAGAGACAGACAGGCAGACAAACAGAGGCAGAGGGCCAGAGACAGATAGAGGGCTAGAGAAAGACTAGAAGATATACAGACAGACAGTTGAGCAGGGACAGACAGGAAGACAGACAGACAGAGACAGACAGAAAGTGGAGCAGAGACAGACAGGAATTCTGACAGATAGAAAGACAGTGAAGCAAAGACAGACAGACAGTGGAGCAGAGACAGACAGGAAGACAGACAGACAAACAAACAGAGACAGACAGAGAGAAAGAGAGAGAGAGAGAGAGACAGTGAAGCAAAGACAGACAGACAGACAGACAGAAAGACATTGAGCCGAGAACCCTAACTCAGAAGATCTAACTGGCCAGAAGACACACACACACTCTACAACACACCCAAACAGGCAGCGAGACATAAACCCGTTCTCACGTACATCAACAACAAAATCACCATCTCACACACTCTCTGCGTGTGCACTCTAACCTACATGCAGATCACCTTCGCTCGCTCACACTCGCTCTGTCTGTGTGTGTGCGCGTGCATGTGTGTGTGTTTGAGGGAGATTTATGAGATCCTATCTCTGCTTGGCCTTTTTTTTTTTTTTTCCACAGGCCATTTCAAATCAGAAACAAAAGGGTAAGGAGGTTATTCCATCTCCAGACACTTTGATCCGTCTATTACCACCCAAGAATAACAGCCGCTCCCATCCTCCCCTGTGCGCACCGCCTCGTTTGTGCCTGCGACATGCGCGCCTTTCCTTTTCTTTTTTTTTTTCCAGGGCCCCGAGGGTGAGACCGGGGTGACGATAAAGCAATCCCATCAACTCGACGCGGATTGATCGACTATCCTCTCACACACACACACACACTTGTACAACCAATGTATGTTTGTTTCTTTTTTTTATTCCTTTTTTTATTTTTAAGAACGAGGGGGGGAAATAAAAGTCAAGTCAATGGACTTTCCTGTCTGCTGCAGGTTCTTTTTCAAAGCGGGATTTCTTTTCCTCAGCTAACACGCTGGCGCTGTACGCGCTCACGTCTGCAGAGCTCTGTTTACACCTCAGGATGTTTAGCGAAGACAGAATAGGGGAGAGAAAAAAATCAAAGACGCGTCGGAGTCGAGGAGAGCTCTTCCAAAAGGAGCTAGGAAATAAAATCCGAGCGGATGATTGAAACTCTTGCGAGCGTTTGACAGGAGCGTTCGGGGGCGCCGGAGCGCTGCCTGGCAGCTTTAATTTTCCTCGCCGCTTCGTGCAGTCGGTTAAAATGAATATAATTCGAAAGCCCGGGCTGCCGTCGCGTTTAAACGCGGCAGCACGAGGAGCCGTCGACGATTCACTTTGCTTAGTGAGAGCTGACCGAAAGCAGCGCCGTGTGAGAGAGAGCGAACAGAAGTGATGAGAAAAGCGAAAGCTCGTTGCTGTTGCTTTAATTGGTGTTTGAGGTCAGAGAAGAAGAGTTGAGCAGCAAAGCTCCTGGGCCTCAATGCTTTGGCAAAGAAACACATGAAGTCTTGAGTGTGTGTGTGTGGAGCAGGCATTACCCCTGGACGTTGTTAAGAATCTTGGGATCTCACTAGGCAACACATTTTCCCTCAACATGGGAATCCCAGGAGGGACGGCGACGTTACCAACGCGACCCGTCCCCCAGAGGAAGCCCAGACTGAAGACGGCGCTCAACAAAACACCCGAGAGAAGCCTCGTGCAAGCGGCGACTCTGAAAACAATCCAGGAAGCGCTCTACAGGTCCCATCATCGAGTCCTGCTATAAACTGGGCCTCGAAAAATCGACCTTCATTTATTCTGCTCTCACTACAAAAAAAGGAAGTCCTCCACACAGGAAGTACTCCTGGCTTGATCTTTGTCCACTTTCTCCTCGCGAGTCATTAAAGTTCAGTTGCTGTTTTTTTTTAGCTCCAAACCACTCCAGAATTCTGCGGGCTGTAATCAAAAACCTGGCTCATCCGGTCCGTCATTACGAGTCAGACCTGTCGCCAACAAGGAAAGGGTTAGCGCGGCGGTCGTCTAGCTCTGAAGCGCCTAGCGATGAGGCTTCATTTCCATAACAAGCTCCTCGCGCAGCGCACACGGCCACGGCCCCAGCGGCAATTAAATTCGTGTCGAGACATGTTGGGTTCTGGAAAGCTGCGAAAACTGCAAAACAACAACAACAACAACAACAACAACAGCCGTGAACGCTTGCAGATCTCGGGCGATATTAGCTGGCACGTCAACCCTTTTGTGTTTCTCCAAAATAAAAACAGAACAAGGCCAGTTCTAACAAGGAGCAGAGTAAAGGGGTGACGGCCATTTTGCTTTTGAATTCCCGGGCTCCGAGCGTTTCTCGCTCGTTAGAATGCGCGTCTGAGCAAACCGATGGCGTGAACTCGTCTTGAGCGAACAACGGCACGGATTTGCGACAGACCGGGTCGGGCACTGTTTTTTTTGGGGGGGGTTCTGAGCGTCCGGTCCGTCAGCGCGCGCCGTTCTCTCGACCCTCGGAGATGATAAACATTACAGACGTACGTTACGGAGCGTTCCACGGTCGCGAGCATGCGTGTGGATCAAAGCCCCCCGAGACTCTGCACGTCTCTAATGAATATTAATGTTTAAACCTACTTCAAAGTATCTGATCAAAGCTCTCTCTGCCTTCCTGTCGAGAGGAAGAAGGCTGCGTAAGCAGGGTGAATTCTGGGACGGTGGTTGTTGTTGTTGTGCGTCCGCTACTCTCAGACGCCGGTTGTTTCTCGGGAATTGTTCGGGGATTCTTTTCAGCTCACCGCGGTTGTAAAGAGCGCTTATTTAAGTTAGCGTAACCGTTCGGTCACCTGAACCAGACTGTAATGGGGGGGATTCTGTAACTTAGAGATCGACCCTGAAACTCTGTCTGGCGTTAACAAACGGCTATGATTGACGACATCACTTATTTTTCCTGCTACGTCAGAGTAAAAGTGTACCGCATTCATCCCAAAATCAGAGTAACCGTTTTTCACGTCTTAATAACAGATTTACAAGCGATATACTGAACAACGTCCTCAAGCCCAGCTGCAGTACAAGGGGAAGGTACGTGAAAACACATGTGAAACCGCACACACACAAACTCACAGAGGTCGCCCTATTCATCCCACAGCGCAGCCCTTTGAAACACCTGCCTGCTCGGTGAAAGAGCTGAAACCGATACCTCAACCACAGGGAGGGCAGAGCGGAAGGACAGAGAGAACCGGAGAGAGGGAGAGAGACAGAAAAACGAAAACGATGACAAATGCAAAACAGAGAGAGACGCTTTAAACCGAGCCAGAGTGCTTATAGAGGCCTTAAATCAATTTGACATGGAGGAACAAAAAGGGCTGTGCAATGCTAATCTATCTGACTTAATCCCATTGCTGCGAGATCCTTTTAAAATTCACATTCACTGCCTAATACAAAAACAAATAAAACCTCCTTTCTTTCTTTCTTTCTTTCTTTTTTTTTTTTCTTGCGTTAATCAGCTTGCCCTTCATCGTGCCCTTTCTCAAGCAGTCCAAGAAGGATTTCTTTTTTTTTTTGATGTATAATCTTAATCCATTGTTTTTGTTCTTAAACAGCGATACACTGACTCGACACGTTTAGCTTTTCGGCAAGAAATCCGGTTGCGTTCGATCGTCGATCGTCGATCTGGGTACAGCTTCCCGGCCACGCCGCGTACACACCGCGATCACACTGCTCTGGAAGGAAGGTCTAGAAAAACAACAACAACAGCAACAACAGCAGCAGCAGCGCCTGTGAGAACAAAACACATTTCATCCTTCTGTCAGAAATCCGACAATCCGGAGGCAAACTTCTTCGTGTTTTTTTTTTTAGCTATGATATGGAAAAGAAAAGGTTAAAGCAGGAACCAGGCAAGTAAAAAAGAAAAAGAAAATAATAAAAAGAAAAGGTGTGTGTGTGTGGGGGGGGGGGGTGTTGAACAAACCCTTACACACAAACACACTGATTGTTTCTCAACCATATGCCGATACCCTTAAGACACCATGTGCTTTGGCTTTGAAAGCTTTCGCTGCTGATTCCCCATCCGAAACTCGAACCGCTCGGCAACAACACCACGAGGAAGGAGCGGAGGGGAGAGAAATCCATTATCGATTTTCAGCTTGTTTGGGGATAAAGAGGAAAGAAAACAGAGTAAACAGCCCGGTAACAAAGCGCTCTTTAGCGCCAGGAAGTGAAATAATTTAAAGCCGACCTTCGTAAAAAAAATTTATAAATAAATAAATAAAAAAAACATACAGCCGCAACACCTAGCCAGAGTTAGGTTTAATGATGTGTAACGGTGAATAATGCTCACGTTGGAGCCGCTATAAACGGCCCAGGCTTCCATTTTTAACTCTGATCGTCACGTCAGGAGAAACCGTGTGACGCGTGGGGTGTAAAGTTACAGCTGTACAATAACTCTGAACCGACACTGGAGGCTCCTTCCATGAATGTCATATAAAAACAACATCTCAGGGAAAACATACGGCTCCCCAGGACACCACGAAACCATAAGGAGAGTCATATAAACCTGTCTACTACAATTACACAGCTGACCAACCAGAATGAAGAGCAGGCAGACAGAAATCTTAAGCCGTCCCGCGTTCATGCTAAGACTGTGACCGTCTTGGAACTCAAGACGCGGCTTCATGGAACCAGCAGCGGCGCTGGACTGATACGTGCATGAAGAAAGAATGGTCATACCTTAGGCTGAGCGCGGCGAGGGAAGGCCACTTTAGGATCAATCTGTGGAGAGAGAAAAAGTAGAATTAACAGAGTGTTAAACACACAACCTAGTACTGTACGAGACCAAAAAAACAACAACTGGAGAACCACAAGTCTATTCGGGCCAAAATGACATCATGGATGCAATAAGGTTTTTTTTTTTTCATCTTTATCATTTCAAGTGAAAGAAAGTAAAGAAACGACTGTTTCCAGCTGCTATAATATAAGTGATAACAGGAACTTCGACACAGCATTAAATCTAACTAGAAATAGATACAAGCTATTGTTCTATTTAATTTTTTTTAAACAACCTTTTATAAGATTAACATAGCAAATTGTTACATTATTACAAGATACAAAAACATATCAGCACTCTGGTTATATTAAAACTTCTGCTGGTCTTATCAGCGCTGTCTGTTCAAGGCTACCGTCTCCCCCGTCACTGTTGTTGCAGGTGTGAACGTGTTACATCAGTTCATGCGAAAATGGACGCCGACACTAGCGATTCGCATAAAAGAAGAGCAGCGTTCAGTGATTCATGCTTTTGTGGTCTGATGGTGTACCTGGTGCCGAAACAACTCACGGATGAGCATAAACAGAAGCGTTCGGGTATCCGCATGCAAAATTTGGAGCGATACCCCAAGGAAGGTGAAAGATACAGCCTCAATAACCAACCGAGAAAAAGTTCAAAAGTCGACCATCAGCTGGAAAATTTCATCAACGCTTACAGTTTTCTGGGATTCGCAAGGGCCAGAAGTATTGGAACGTTATCAGGAACAAGCTCCAACGAATCAACAGTGCTCGTTACAGTGAGACGCTTATTGAAGAGCTGAAGACTAAGCTTCAAATTAAACACAGAGGACTGATATTCGTCATATACATCAGACTTTCACCTGTTTGGTCCCCTGAAAGAAGGACAACGATTCACTTCTGATGAAGAAATGAAGACAGCGGTACATTTATGGCTCGCAGCTCAGACTTGAAACATTTTTATATGATTGAACACTAAAGCTAGCTGACAGATGGACAAATGGAAAGCGAGGAGATTATGTCGAAAAATTATATGTCGTCATATAAAAAAAGACTATCATATTATAAGCATCATACAACAGTTTTATTTTCCATCAGAACTTTAATCATGTATACATGAAGCCTGACCTCATCACACATGGCCTGAATAACAGGCTTTTAATTCGTTTTACCACCATATCATCGTCATCAAAGTATTCATGCCGATTAAAGAAGCCCGTAAAATTAAAGAGGACAACAGATTCTTCTTCTCCTCCTTTTTTTTTTTTTTGTTTGGTTCATCGTCTGGTTAATTTCGGTGTTTCTCTCCCCGTCGAGCTCTCACGCCGGGAGCTTTATCAATCTCGCATTTGGAACGAATGAGAAACTATTTCATGCACCAGTGTCACGCTCGGCTTTAATACGCAGCTCTTTAAAACTTTCAGCCGATCTCATCCGAGCAGACAGTGAAGGAGAAATGGGGAAAGTAGGAGAGAAAAAAAAGAAGAAAAAAAAAATGTAAACAGATCGAAATTGTTCTCTTGCAGAAAATTACTTGGCCGTGTTCAGCAAGGCAAACGCTTTACGTTGAGGTGTGTCTCGCGCTATAGAGCTGAACGCTCGCCCCGAGGGAGGGATGGAGTGATATCAGATTGGGATCGTTACGGAGGCGAAAGCTCGGCGTGCGCGCTGTGTGAAAACGCAGACGCAATTAAGGACGAAGGTGTGTCCTGCATGAACAAGGTTTGTGATATAATCCTGTCTGATGCGCGAAATTAATACTAGTGACGCAACGAAACCCGTACCGGGATCATACAGAAGAGGACTGAAGGCACGAACACTGGAGACAATAAACAAAACATTTTAGTTCATGTTCCTATAGTTTACTATTTCTTTAACAAGTTAACACAGGTCTCAGATCAGCCCATAAGTGTGTGTGTGTGTTAATGCTCTAGCTGAAATACCCCTCAGAGTGCGCGTCTTTCACTCCTCCTGCGAACACGCTGTTTCGGTGTTTATGTTAAAAAGCTACTGCTAAGCCACACCCCTCCAGAGAACAAAAAAAGCTACAAAAAAGTTGTTTTTTTTACTTCACGTTTATTTATATATATATATTATAATTTAAATTTTTTTTTTTTCTTTTAACCTCCCGTTTTCCACAAAGGCAGTTCCGGTTCCAAAAAAAAAATTTTTAAAATGGGATCAATATGCGATGAGCAGCTGAAACGCTTTCTAGTAATGATAAGGCCAGGGGAACTGCTCACAAAGTCATGCTGAAGTTCAGCATTGTTGTTGTCGTGCTTGCCGCTAGCATGTTATTATCATTTTTTTATTTTTTTTATTTTGCCACGAGCAGTGCTGGGTATAGTAGAGAGAGATACACGTGACTCGCTAGCCCATGGAAAAACAAAGCACTAGCAGCAGACATTAACCAGCACCTGGTTCACTTTGGTGGAAACGGGATAACAAAAGATCCACCACCATGTCGTAAAGTGAGTTCTGCATAATTTGTTTGCTTTAACTAATGTATTTTTTTTTTTAACATGGGTTTAGAGGTGATGGAGTTAAAAGATAGTTTTGAGATTGAGATTCAGTGCTACATCCTTTTGTCCATGTAAAAGCGAACTAGAAGCTGATCGAGTACTTTGGAGGTAAGGTGAAGAGTTCATATCCGAAATCGTAATAAAAGCTTGTGGTGACGGAACTCATCCCTCATCCATCAGGAAACATGATATTTAGCTGATCAGCTGTTTTTCTGAGGGGGGTGTATGTAGAATTTTCCGAAATAAAGCAATATATTATATAGAAGAGTTGATCATGAAATCATAAGCTAATCAAAAAAATCTTTCATCAGTCATCAAGACGCCAGCGGTTAACATCAATATACGTACCTAAGACATCACCCAAGTGTGTGTGTGTGTGTGTGTTTTGTGAGCATGAATTCCTAACACAAGAGAAATTAAAACGGCACTGAAGTGTTACGTGGAGCGTGTCACGATTATTCCGCTGTCTACCAGAGCAGAAGAACTCAGACTTGAGAAATTTAACTGGAGGATAAACGGCTGCACGTTCGCTTCCCCCGACCCCCACACACACACACGCACGCACACACACCCACCCAAAAGCTATAATTCCATTTGACAGAGTTATGATTGTTATCTCTGTAAATCAGGTCAATTTAAGAGATAAATTCCGTAACACCTGGCTGTAGTAACCTTCCTCGTATAATGAATTCTGTGTAATGATTCGTTTTAGCGATCGGCCCCAGGCGCGAACGATTCAACCTCAATTACTGCGAGAGAGCGGCCCAATCCGGGCGCAGGCACGCAACCACGAGGCTTTGAATTGCAAAGCAGGTCGACTCCTTTCATGAGCTGGCTCTGTAAAATCCACCCACTTCTCTCTCACACACACACACACACACACACACACACACACAGTTCCTGTTCTAACTTTTTTATGTTTTTTTTTTAATAATGCATTTAAGAATAACCCTGATCCTGATTCCTTTTTAACATCCGCTGCAATATTACAGTAATAAAGGCACAACGGGGTAAAAAAAAAAAAATTTTTAAACCAGCGCCTGATGAAAAACCTTGCGTGAGATTAACGTGGCAATCAGTGCTGCCGATTTAAATACATATAACTAACGAGAAATAATACACACACATATACACGCGCGCGCACACACACACAGCATCTGTCCGAGTCCTGACTCCGTTCATCAGAAGTACTACGGGAGCACGACGCCTTTAAAAAGATACGCGCCGCACGAGCCAATCAGGGCGCGCTTCCTATTTCGGGTCGTGCCCTTTGCGAGTGAATGGCTCCTCTGTGCACCTCGGCAAGGAGGAAAATGCCAACAATCTGTGTCCTTTCAGTGGAGGTATTTATGTAAATGCGAAACTGATGAGAGAATTAGCTCGCATTCATATCGAACTGTGTGACCTGGGACTCTCCTCTCCGTCGCTTCAGAAATTAATAAATAAATAAAACATTCACAATGCGACCGCTGGCTGATTTCAAGGATTAATATTTGATAAGGAAGCATAATAACGCAAATATGAGCAGGTCATTTAGTTTTTAATTAGCGTGAAGTATAAGCGGTATGACGTCAGAGCGCTGGAGTTTACCGCGCGGTACACTTTTCCACAAATCTTTTTCCTTCTTTAAAGAAAAGATTAAATTGCTGTTCTGCTTTTAAATGCTTTTCACAACCTGAACATGTCCCGACTTCATTAGTGTGAGAAATTCTTCAGCAATTTGGCGTTGTAGGTTGGTCAGCTCCGAAATAAGTGTTTTAACTGCGTCATTTCAGTCTTTTCTCAACAGATCTGAGGTAAACTTTGATGTTTCTGACGCATTCATCTTATTTTTATCATACAGTTACACATCGGTATACAAATTTTCAGCTGTGACGCTAAGCGTGTTTACTGCATTGTTGTAGCATTTTCTCGACAAATCTGAGGAAAACATTGAAGTTTCTGACATCTGTTTGCTTTCACATTGTCTGTGAGAGACTAAACCGTCAATGCTAGCTGGTTAAACGTTGAGCTTAAAACGATTTGTGCCATATGTGCTTAATACCTCTTTTTTCCACATTTAAAACAACATTAAATATTTACAGAAGCTAGTCAGCGTGACTTCTACTTCACACTGTTAAGCAGTTTGTCCTCGTTTCCGATGTTATATAAATGAATCTGTGTAGGTTTTCTGAAGTTCAAATCTGAATATCACAGTGCACAACAGGTAAAGTGAGGGGGGGGGGGGGGGGGGGTCTCTTATTTTGTAAAA
>JAQQZT010000009.1:4098859-4129069 GCA_030068275.1 Clarias platycephalus | reverse complement strand
GTTTAAACCCTTTACAATGAAGATCTGTAAAGTTATTTGGATTTTTACAACATTATTGTTGAAATACACAGTCCTGAGAAAGGGGCGTTTCTTTTTTTGCTGAGTATATATACAATACCGTGCAAAAGTCTCAGGCTCGACATTATCTTTAGTAGAATTGATTGTTCTGGACAAAACCATTCGCTGTTCTCCAGCACGCTCAGTAAAACCTACAATCTGTTTTACTTATAAAACTGCACAAATCTGTATCCAACACCACTGATTATTCTCAAACAAAGAGTTTTCACATTAAAATACAGTTTATTTAATTACCCTTTAGTGCTCTTTAGAGAAGTTTCTTTTACTGTATGTAAGAAGTTTGCTTAGTTTTTAGCATTAAATTAGCGAATACACCAAACGCTTGACTAGCATCCATGGGAACAGTAAGGAGTTTCTAATCATTTACTTAAATATACAATGTGCTATTTATTAATACATTAAAGCTGGAATTATTGGTCTAAGAAGAATATAACACATCAGGATGTGCTGTTGTAGGAAAACAATCAACTTGGGATAAAATACGCCAAGCTGAAGTTCTTGTGTATGTGTGAGTGTGTGTTTTTTTACTCCCACGGCTCAAAAACATGTGTAAGGTGTAGTTACCACTCTAAAAAATCTGTTAAAGTGTGTGTGTGTGTATGTGTGTGTGTGTGTGTGTGTGTGCCTCCGGGCTTGAGGTTTGAGGTCTGTGTAGAAGGAGAAGAGTGCAAGCCTTTTGCACAGTTCTGTTTATTTTGCTCTTACAGGAAACGTCACCAACACCATGTTGTATCCCAAGTTGATTATTTTCTTATAACAGCACTTCTGCATCCTCAACACTTGAACCCACTAGATTCATATCCTCATGTATTACATCCATATACTGTACCTCCTCTCTGCCTCCTGCCTGGCAGCTCTATGTCCAACATTCTCCAACCAATATGCTGACTCTCACCTCCTCTGAACACGTCCAAACTATCGTAATCTGGCCTCCCTAACTTTGTCCCCCAAACATCCAACATGTGCTGTCCCTCTGATGTACTCATTCTCAAGCTTATACAACTGTCTCCCTCCGGGAGAGAACCTCAACATCTTCAGCGCTGCTCCGTCCAGCTCTGACTCCTGTCTCTTCCTCAGGGACACTGTCTCTAAACCATACAGCATGGCCGGTCTCACCAGTGTCTTACACATCTTTTTCTTGAACTCCCGACACCTCTCTCCACCCGTTCCAACCTGCCTGCACTCGCTCCTTTACTTCTTTCCCACACTCTCCATTAGCCTGGACTGTTGACCCCAAGAACTTAAACTCCTTTGAAGCTCTACACAATAAAGTTTTTTTTTTTTAAACTTGAATGCATGATTGTGCAAATTTTTCTGCATTATCTCAGACTAGTATACTAGTCTCAGTATAACTCTCATACTAGTACACTTATTATCACTAGCAAAATAATGAACCTCATTACCTAAACCTATATATTATTACCGCAACAGATGTTTATTAGATGTTAATTTAATTAATAGAAAAATAGTACTTTGATTTTAAATGCATGTGCGGAATCTACAAACGATGTTCTTTCACTTTTGTCACATCATTATGAAAAAATTTCAGGTTTCATCAAAATATTTTGAAAAAACGATTGTAAATTGTGGGAGGTGTTGCGGTAATGAGAGAAATTAATAAAAAAAATTTAAAAACTGTTATGGTAAAAATAAATATTATCTCAGAATTTTAAGTAACTGTGCACGACTGTTAATAATCCATTTTCAAAAATGCTTTTCTGACAGTGTTGATGTTTTCAGAGTGTTGCGGTGATAAGATTTTTTTAGGACTTATTTTGAAAATTATGTTCTAAAAGGTGTTAAACGGTAAGTTAAAGTTTTTAAATTAATGTTCACAAATACTGCAGACTTTGTTGCTAATGTCTGGAAAAAAATTTAATTTAAGCATTTTTTTCATTCAGATTTTCATGCTTGAAATTTTTTAAAACCAAGATTTCGAGGGAATCACCCAACTACAGTTTTAATATATTAATGTATAGCATGTGGTACATTTAAAACCCAAGCAGCACAGATCCGTGCCGGCAACACAGCACAGGTCAATGATGTTTAAAAATATATATATAAATGTGCTTACAGTATATGGAAGCCTTGCTGGTGTGTGTCGACACGGAGGCTTCAAACATCAAACTTTGTATTTGGGTTTTTCGGACACATCATATAGAACGGAAGTTATCATTACTACTGTATGACTATGAATTACTAGGAATATGGGAATGATGTCATAAAAATGTAGAACTCTTTTCTTGGTCATAGACACAACCGAAAAACAGCTGGTCATGGGTATCTGCTCTATTTCTTTGCCTATGTGACCCATTTTCTTTTTTCTTTTTGCTCAGTCATGTTTGGTTAAAATGAACTAAAATTCAGTTCATCATAATTGTCTAGATTGTGCTGAAAAAAGGGGGATATGTCACTCTGTACTGCATGAACCTGAGCCATATATACTGTATGTTCATTAGAAAACATCAAAACAAAAAATGAGTTTTAAGGGGAAAATTAATAATTAGGAACTACTTAATGTTCTTAAGGACGCAAGTCAACCGTTTGGTGTATTTGCCAAATTAATGCTTAAAACTAATCCCTGTTACACGATTAAAACCATGAGTAGGAATACCTGACAGGTTTAACCTTTAAGGGACATTTATCCTGGTTTTTTATGAGCACAATGAGTGCTTTAAAAGAAAATCTAAAAGAGCCGACTTTTAGATTTATGTGTTGTATATCATTAATGCACTTGATTATGAATCACTCGTCTATACCGCTTTATCCCGTACACAGGGTTGCGAGGGCCTGGATCCTATCCCAGAAGTCTTAGGGCACAAGGCGGGGTACACCCTGTACAGGTTGCCTATCCATTGCAGGGCGCACACACACACAAACACACACTCACGCACTCATTCACACACCACAAGCAACACCAATTAATCGTCTAATCTGCATGTCTTTGGACTGTGGGATGAAACCAGAGCACCCTGAGGAAACCCACCAAGCACAGGGAGACTCCATGCATACAGAACCCGGGGTGGGAATGGAACCCCGACCCTGGAGGCGCGAGGCGGCAGTGCTGACCACGACGCCACCGCGCCGCGCTTTATCCTTAGTCATTTCAATGAAACGTCCTCATGAGGATGGTAAAACCAGCAGATGGCATGTCCCTGGGTTAACACAGGATATTTTCTTTTTAAACGTGCTTTAAGACAGGATTCTGTAACACCAGGAGCAGTATTTCAACGCATGACTCACAGCCAGTACAGAAAATAGGATTCTTTTCTAAGATTCATAGTAAATATGGCAGCTGGTGAGTATAAACAGCGTGGCGGGACGGTTTATCACGACTGACTGGAAGACAGAATCCCTTCTTGTTAAATACAAAGAGGAGATGCTCTATTATCGTGTGGCAGGCGCGCATTTCTGAAATGTGCCTCGCAGTCGCGGCGGCATCTGTGTTTGATTAATGAACGGATAAAGTATTTAAAGGAGGGTTTAATTTTTAATACCCTACATCTGTTAGACGCCCCGAACAGATCAATAAGCGAGGCGCGCGCAAACCTAAACCTATGAGCTGATTCCTTCTGCAAATGTATTACATCTTTTCTTTCTTTCCTTTTTTTTTTCCTTCCCCAGATAATATTGAAACAAAAACGCAGCATAATAGGAAAGACAAAAACGACAAAACTGTCTGGATGATGCTTTAATGTATTTTCTATTACAGGCCTCGTGTGGAAGATGTGCCCGTCGCCTCCATTAAAGGGTCAAGCTGATACGGCGAGGCGCCCCGGATGCTGGCGCGCTCTGCCAGCTTCGGCGAGACTCAAATTGGCCTCTCGCACAGCACTCTGATGTCAAAGTAGCTCGAGACAGAGAAAAGCGGTAATATGCGGATGTCAAAGCACGACGAATAACTCAATGTCAAGAAGCATGTGTGTGTGTGTGCGCGTGTGCGTGTGTTGGGTGGGCAAAGAAGTGTGTAGGCATGTGATGGAACATCATAATAGCATGGCTGTCATGGGAAAGCAAAGTTTTATGGTTTTATATGCGTATATAACAGAATACACATAGCAGGATCTTATCTGTGTAGAGTTGTTGATTTTGGACGTTTCCTCCGGGTTCCTCTGGGTTTTTTTTTTTTTACTCACGCCTACCTGTGTGTAAAGGGTACTGTATTTACCCCTCTGCTTCCCGAGTCGAGGGTTCGATTGCCGCAGGTCTGTGCCCGTGGAGATTGCGTGTTCTCCCTGTGCTTTGGTGGATTTCCTCGGATTTCCTTCCACCGTCAGAGAAGGCGAACTGCTGTTTCCCCATAGTGTGTGTGTGTGTGTCCTTGTGTGCCCTGCAATGGACTGGCACTCCATCTAGGGTCCACCCTGCCTCGTAGGGATGAGCAGTATAGAGAATGAATGAGAGAGAATGATTGTGTGTTCATGGTGGGACAGATACAGTGTCCAAATCTATGTCCACATCATTCCCAGGTCTCACAGAGCTCCACCCGACTTTGTGAATGACTTTTTGTACATTCTTTCATGATGTAATAGGTTTACACAAAAGATTGAGCAACGCTGGTTCCGCCGGTTTAATTACTGCCACCCTGTCCAGGGTGTACCCCGCCTCGTGTCCTAAGCCTCCTGAGACAGGCTCCCGGACCCCCGGGACACTGAATACAGGATGAACGGTATAGATGATGAGTGAGTGAGATAATTTAATTATGATACTTTCACATTTCACGTTATATTTTTATTCCATGAACCAAAAACCTTACTAAAATGACTATAATTATTGCAGTATTGTATTATTAATGTTGTATCCTAAATGCTCGCTTCTTTTCTCTATGAGTGTTCTCTTAATGATCGGACAGACCCTTACACTCCGAAGAAATCCTTAGGAGTCCTTCAGGTCTCCAAAGTGAGTCGTTGTTATTTTTTTTAAAGGAACGATGGTTAGAATCAACAGGTGAACTGATTGGCGCTGTTTTGAAAGAGGAGTGCCATCCTTCTCATCCAGACAGCGACTGAGGCCATTTATAAGCTCCTGGACCGTCAGACTACGAGACACAGACGTCGCCTGGATTCAAACTTGTTATTTCTTAACAAAAGGGCAAATGCCTGGGAGGGTCGTACTGTAATACCAAACGCAAATACAACTAGCAGTGTGATAATTAAATGTTTTAACTAAACATGAACAGCGGGCACCAGAACTGGGCTAAGGGTACAGTAGCAATGTGTGTGTGTGTGTGTGTGTGTGTGTGGAATGAACTTCCTCTAGATGCCCAAACTCCTCAATCAGTGGTTGGAAACCTTCCTCTACATAAACTACTGTACTTATCGTCAGCTCCAGAATTATTGGCACCTTTCATAAAAATGGACAAAATTTCATTTATTAAATAAAAACGCACACACATTGAGTGACATCATCACATTCCAAAAATAAGTCGGCCCAATTTCATTGAGAGTGTGTAAGAAGCTTGGAGAACACGTCGAGAAGGATCTCGAGCTACTATTCTGTACCATGCTGAACTTGCCGAGATTCTTGGGGTTTCTCTTGTCACCTGCTCTCTGTAATTAAGACCACAGTTTTCCAATTGGGTTCAAGTCAAGAGCCATCGATTGATTAACGAAAACCTTGATTTTGTGTCACTGTCGATTTGTGTCAATTTGAGTTTCAAAGCAAGAGGTCACCCCGCCACTTCCCGGTTCCAGCCTTCTGGCAGGGACGTCCAGCTAAAATGACCGCAAGACTTTCAGCTAAAAAGGACAACTGGCGGTAAAATGGTCCCAAAGCTATTTTTCGGTATGCAGTGCCCCTTTTTTTCCACTAAACATGACAATGGCGTTTGTGTGTGACCACAGTACATGATTCCAGTTGGGACTCCAGGGTTGCTTGGCGATGGCCTTGCTCTCAGAAAGGGCTTCTTACATGGAAGTCATCCAAAACATCTTCTGTTCATGGATTTATTGCCTCATTGTTTAACTTTACAGTTCTGAAACTGTGATCTTCAGGCTGGTCTTTGCTGCTCAGCATCCTGCTCAGTGTGCACAGGGGAAAACCTTATAAAGTTCCAATGCACAGTCATTGTATTATTGTACATATTTAAATAATAAGCAATGGTAGAGTGTGTGATAAAGGGGTTTGTAAAGAGATCTTTTTTTTAAGCCCCATATTTTAATGGTCCCTGGCTGGAAAAAAAAAAAAAGAAAAACAACGAAAAATCGGGAACCTCGATATCGGGTACATAAAGAGTTCCTTTAAGCTATGACTATCCAGTTTTGGCCTACTTCCTCTAAACTTACTGCATAAACAGATTCACAGCATTACAAAAGACCGAGTGTGGTCTCACACCAGCAGTAAAATCCGACTTAATGATGACAAACGATGACTCTTACGCGCCGGCTTGCTGTTACGCAGTAAACACCATCGGTGAAAGGACAGATATAATCTATTAAAGGACTTGCAGCAAAACCACAAACCCAACCAAGCAGCCTGGCTCTATTTAAATCTCATTCACAGTCCAGCGGCACCCGAAAGGAAGCGTCGCTGGCAAAAACAGCGGCGTCTCTTAGGAGCGTGGGGTTGTTGCCATGTGTAAAAATGGCAACTGCTTGAAATAAAATAGTGCATGGAAGAGGGCCAGGTCATTTTTTTTTTTTTTTTTTTTTTGGCAAGGCTTCTCGTCCCGAAATCCAGAAACCATATACTCTCTTGGGAACAAAAAATAAAGAATAAAAGAGATTCCTTTAATGAAAGATTCTTCCTTCCTATGTAGGCTTTACTTAGAACCTTATATAAGATCGTTTGATGTAGAACTAATGAAGAAGCATTTACCAAAAAGGACTGTTTTTAAAAAAATTAAATTTATATGCATAAAAATTCTGATCAGAGCTGAAGTGGACCTGAAGCCCATCCAGGAAACACTGGGAAAACACCTTGCATATGACATCGACTCAATCACAATTTCATGCCTAGGGGCAGGTTAGAGAAGTCAATCTACGGTCATGAGGAAATCAGATGACCTACACGTACTCAGAGAGAACGAGAACCCAGACTTAAAAGCTAACCCCAGACCTCGGAGCTGGCACTCGCTCCATAATCCTGAGATAAAAAGGCAATCGAAAATTATATGAAAATGTGAAATCCTAGGCAGTGCTTCGCTCGGAGCCCAAGAGAGCATGGGTGAGCCTGTGTATGTTAAAGAGAGCTTCCCTTAGCAGTACACAGGTACACTGATCTGTGACCTGTGAAAAAATACCACACACTTCACATATCTCAGATAAGGCACGTGTTATCCTTCACCCTCCTCAGGAAAGGAATTCGCTGGTGAGGTCGCTCAAGTTATGAAAAATGAGGATACAAAGCTTCTAGGCCGTAAGAACCCAACCCTGGCCCTGGGGAACCCGGCATGTTTTGGTCTGACACACTGTGAGAAAGAGAGCTCTTTTTGAAGCCATAAAAAAAAACCCTAAACCCTCAGACGTCGGAGCAGATCTGGTGTCTATCTATCTATCTGAGCATGAGACAGTCTTTGATCGGAGCACACACAGATTGATACACTGCATCCCAGCGGAAATTTAAATTCAACAAAGGTCACCTAGAGAGAAAGCCGACGTTAAAACCTACGCGGACCCAAGGAGCATTAGGACAAGCCGACGCTACTGCATACGCCGCTCGACCATGCCACCACGATAAAAGCGTCTGCCAAATATAAATGTAAATGTGTGTGATGTGGCCTAAGTAGCTTAGCCTGAAGGGTCCGCTGAGAGTTCCTCCGCGGTTATTCTGGCGGTGACGGTGCTTTTCTTACAGATAATGGGGCTGAGTGGGACTTCATTAATCAACGGCGCTCTTTGACGAGGCTCTTCATCGAGTTCCGAATTGTTTTTTGCTGCCGCACACCATTAATTAAAGTCATCAAAGCCAGCGGCAAAGGCAGGCAGGCAGGCACGCTTTATCAGGACCGCTCCGCATACGCGCTACGGGACACGTTTAAATCATGCTTATTACACGGACAACGTGTCAAATTTCCATTTTCATCCTCAAGATTCATCCAACGTACACAGGCTCATTTCCAAACGTCATAATTAACGTGCAATTATTTTCTTTATGCAGAACTCCTTATGATTATCCTTTCAGTTAAAAAAAGGTGCTTAAAACACGGACCGACCGAGGGTGCGAAAAAACAGACATTATGATGCAGGTGCCTTGGCTTTTTTTTTCTAAGCTTTACCTTGAGTGGCACCTAATGCCCAAAAGCAGCTAGTGCACTCTAAACAATCAATACTGCTGTAACGCTCACAGACTGTCTCCTGGGTCAATAAAACTAATAAAACACTTGCAGAGGTACCGAAACCATGGAAATAGCACTCAATAAAAAAACATTTCAAAGTCTGATGGCACTAAAGTAATATTTCAGTCACGCATGCTCAACTTTATCAAAGATAAATCAATCGGACGCTCGGTTCTGCTTAATTTTGCAAATCTGCAAATCCCAGGTTTGTATTAACGCACTCGCTCTTAATCATTGTT
The DNA here is from genome assembly GCA_030068275.1 of Clarias platycephalus. Classification (NCBI taxonomy): domain Eukaryota; kingdom Metazoa; phylum Chordata; class Actinopteri; order Siluriformes; family Clariidae; genus Clarias; species Clarias platycephalus. The sequence goes on along the minus strand of JAQQZT010000009.1, from coordinate 4,120,477 downwards.
TCTACAGCAACAGCTCTTTGACGAGGACGTACACAAAGAATGCTTGACGGAACAGATTAAAAACAAGGTGAACTTTTCTGTAATATGGAAAACTCGTCGAATGAGTCTCCAGTGTCAGGGCTTTGAAATAGACAGAGTTCAAGCTGTAACTAAGTGATTTCGAAAACAGTGTTTTTTTTCCTCCACATAAACACAACCTTGATTATATGTAACTGAAAACAGACTCGTTGGGAAAAAAAACTTTGAAGATGAGGATATTTTGTGCAGACAGGAAAAACAGCATGTGCTGAAGTCACCTGTGTTTGACGTGCGCAGTGAGAACTTTTTTCAGGCTTCTGATTGGACAACACGTCATTACACTTAATGTGATAGAGTTATAGCGCTCGTGTCTGCTTTGACGGTGTGTTTTTATGGTGTTATGTGGATGAAGTTTTTAATTTTTTTTATTTAAATGAACGATATGTGTGTGTGTGTGTGTGTGTGTGTGAGGATTAAGGCTGTAATCTTCACAACTTCATACCTTGTGGTTTCTTAGGAGCATGAAAAGCTGTGTCTTCTTTCAAACGAGATCAATTCTGAGCATTAAAAAAATAAACCGCTGGACAAAATAAGAAATGAATGTGCTGCTGCGGGGAAACAATTTAATTCATTCCAAAGACGAGTTCTTAGGACGCGTATTGCGAAACGCATTTTCCCATAGGAAATAATGTAAATGCAGATAATCCGTTCCAGCCTCCCAAAAATATTACCAATATTACCAATTTCCAACATATTTTTGCATATAAAAACAATAAAAAAATTTAGAAAAAGAATTTAGTAAAATCTGAAATAAATAGACATTAAACTTTTTTTTTTATAACCTTAATTTATGGTTCCTCTTGGCACCGGCTGCTTTAAGAAACAAACTGAAAGCGGCTCCCTTTCCTTCTTGCTACCATCCTTGATAACATTCTTGGGACCCATGGTACTATGTCTTCATTTAACCCAACAACAAAAAAAACAATTGTAAACTTGCTTCGTTTGGCTTTTCACTCATGCAAAACATTTTTTAATGGCTCCCCGACCTACACTCAACTTATCTGGCATTCAGTTTGCTCGGTTTGTTGAAAAATCTTTGTATACCCGCAGCAAATTTCTTGGAAAATTTCAGTTCTTAGGGCGAAAACTTGAACAATTCTGAGCATTAACAAATAACCTGTTCGACAAAATAGAAAATGAATGCGCAATGGACAGAAATGTTTACAGAAATCCAGATATGAATCTAGTTTCATTCAAATCTATTCCTAAAGAGCAAACCAGAGGCAAGGGTAGGAAAAGAAAAAGAAAAAAAAAAATACATGAAAGGATATGAGGAAGAAACCTTGAGAGGAACCAGACTCCTTATCTGAGGGACACCGCAAAGTCTCTTCTGTAACTGCATGTTATAAAGTCAAGCACCGCTCTGTGTGTTATAAGAGGAACTTGAGTATGATTTCAATGTTGTGCATTCCTGTATGTGTTCTTAGACGTAGGCCTATCCACACAGGTCTGTACTGCAGATATAATCAAAACAACGTGATTTCATTCTTTTTATATTCATCCATGCTTCATCTACCCTTCTCATCCTGTCTAGGATCATGAAGAGAACACCCTGGATAGGGGGCCAAATCATGTACATCGGCCATGTCACAAGCCCCGGTGTACGCCGATATTAGAGGAACAATAAAGTATTAAAACGAGGTCGTAATACAAGCCTGAGAGTTGTAGCTCTTGCAACACAATAATCATTGCTGCTGTTATAGAAAACGAACCAACACCACCCGACCAATCAGAACCAACCAAGCAGATCACGTGATTGTTGTCTGGTTATTATGCTGTGAATGTATTACCCTGTTTACCCGGGAAGCTGGAAAACAGCTAATAGGTTTAGTGCGGAAAAAAAGCAAGCTGCGATCAGGACGAGAACACACACACACTCCTGCAGCCATCCATCAGTGGTGTGAGTGTGTTGCATCAGCATCTAAAAATAGAGTAAGCAGAGCCCATCTGTTCCTCCTATTTCAGACTGTTACGTATGAAAGAATGTTCCAGTGAACTGAGCAATTCAGGAATCTCAAAACTGCAGTCAGCGGTGGAGGGGAAAACATCACGCGCGCGCGCACACACACACACAATCAGAAATTCCTCTTATGATGGATGACGTAAAAGTTCAAATTAACTTCTAGATGTACTACACTAACACTGGTGCAGATGCTTGAAAGGGATTAATCTGTTGTTTTTTTCAAGTAATATTGACTATAATTTAAGTACATTTTAATAATTAAAAAAAAAAACAGGAAGTTGTGTTAATATACAGCTGCAGCACCATCTGGGTGAGTGGAAAGTTCAGGAATAAAAGACTCTAATGGAACAAACAAAGCAATATGATGTCACAGAGTAGCCTATAGTATTGATCTGGTGATGAAATTGGTGATGTCATGATTAGAGGGTCTTTGGACATTCTGGCTTTAGGGTCATATTTGACCTCTTACTCCTCATAGATAGATAGATAGATATAGAGACAGATAGACAGACAGATGGAAAGATAGACAGACAAATAGATAGACAAAAAGACAGACAGATAGATTGATAGACAGGTCCCGTATCAGTCACATGCAGCACAAAGGATCTGAGTGTATAACCAGAAGTGATGCACAACACCAGAGACTGTACAGTATGCAACAAAATATAACTACAGATCTTTCATAGAAGAATGCCTCAGGATACTACAGTACACACAACGTATATTCGCAGTCAGAGCCAAAACCTCCATACGTCCATGAACAGAGCAGCGCTGAGGCGGCGACGGGTTTCCCCCGCGCTGCTAAGGAACTTCAAGAGGCATATAAACAGTCGTGTTATAAACAGTATTGGAACGCAGCCCTGGCTTTTAAACGTGCCTTATAAATAGACTTGACATTAAGCTTGCAAAGGGGTGTCTGTCTGTCTTATCCAGCAATAAGTAAACAGCGCCCCCTGTTGGACAAACACTAGCACAAAGGAATCATTTGACGTTTTTCAGGATATAAAAAATTCTGAGAATTGGCCTATCATTTTGTTGTTTAAATAACATGAAATCTTTCTATCTATCTTTATCTATCTACAGTATACGGGCGTCAGGATCTGCATGTGGGCGGAGCCGCAGGTACCCTCTAGTAAAGCAGTAAAACAGTGCTCTCTTCAATAATAATAAAAAACTTTTATACTTGGCATAATGAAGGAGAAGGATATAACACTTCGAGGTGTGCTTTTAAGGGAAAACTATTTGTTATAGAGCTACTCTGACCTCAAAATTTATTATTTCCACCAAAACTTCTAAAGAAAAAAAATTATAAATGCTTATTATTTAGTAGTTGGGAAAAAAAAAACATGATACAGTAACATATCTGAATTTGATTTGTGATTTTTTATTTATTTATATACTGTTCTGGTGGCTCAGTGATACGTGCTTCACATAATTCTTTTTTATTTGTATAGCAATTGACATTGTCGCAAAGCAGCTTTATACAATCCCATGTGGAAGGCACGGGTTCCATTTCCAGCCAGTGCCCAAACCCCCCAGCCACTGGATGCAGTGCCAGTCCCAAGCCCAGATAAATGGGAGGGTTGCATCAGGAAGGGCACCCAGCGTAAAAAATGTGCCAAACTTTTATGTGCAGACCGTAAAATGGTGTGCCGTGGCGACCTGTTGCCGGGACCAACAACAACATACTGTACTAGATGTGTTCTACTCATCTTACGGCCCCCCAAATTATTTTTTTGCAAAGATCTTTTATGTACAGACACACCAACTTTACAGTTTTATAATATACATAGAAGATTTTTGCATTTGGGATGGTAAAATGTTGCAGTTCCTTTATGATCCAACAGGTGGTGCACTCGGGACTATTCACACATTGTTTAGAAGTTTCAAGAATTGCAACCAAATCTAAAAATTTCAACATTTAATCAGGATATTCCAAAAAATCATGATACTAACAAACTCAAAAAAATCGTAATGGCAGACAGAAATCACAGTGTTATTGTATCGGCTTTTCCCTGATGATTCCCGTCCTTATTACTTGCTTTATAATGCTTTGAAAGGTTAGTTCCTGTTATTAAACGTAAACCTTGCGTTAAAATGTAACCCTCTCCATCATGAAGCTTTACTGTGATGAAAAACAAACAAAAAACCACACTCACATCTACAGGAAGCCTCACAGGTCTTAAAGAGCGCTCTAAACAATTATCGGTGTACAGGTAGTCCTCGACATATAAACAGAAAATGTCTGTCCTATAAAGCTGTCCTGACGGTGAATAATCCTAATTCGAAAAAAACTCAACGATACAGAGTTCACAGTCCAATACAGTGGAAAACAACTCTGAGACAAAATGGCATCCGGGATTCCCCTCGCTATTTAAAGGCACAAAGACAACGCTGTTTCATTTGACGTGTGGGATTCATTTCCTTAAGCACAGTTACGATTTTTGGCCACATGATGGCAGTGTTAGGAAAGGGGACAGATTTAGAGAAGTGTATTGGTATGCTTTACAATCTTAGATTTGTGTCAAAGGCGTAGAATACTCACTTTGTCAGACTTAAGAACAAATCCGACTTACGAACGCGCTCCTGGAGCGGAACTCCTTTGTAAGTTGGGGACTGTCTGTATTAGAGATGATTACAGAATGCAATTTTAAGTGTGTAATGTAATCGGTTTAATGATCACTGACATAAGACACATCTAAATAAAAAGTAAATCAGGTTTCATAACAGGAACACACACAGGAACAAAACACCACTCGCTGTTTAAAACAATTCAACATTTTAATGGGCACAGAAAGGTTGTGAGAGAACACTTTTGAATGTTTTACACGGTTGTGGAAGCTGAAAAGGACGTCCTCATGCACGTCTAAAATATCATCCATACGGTTTCACAATTCAAATTACAGGCGACAAAAAAGAAAAAAAAAAAGAAAAAAAGATTGTTTTTAACAGAAATCAACATTGCTGTAAAAACGTCAACAGTGTCGGTTAAAAGGATAACGGTGTCGGACAAACGGATAAAAAGAGACGACATGAAGAGGACAAGAAGTCAGACTTGGCAGTTGGCGTGACGTGGCACTGTGATATTTACCTGATATGACACTGGCACAGTGAGTATCCTCTTTAAACACTACTCTCTCTCTCTTCCTCTCTCTCACTCACACACACACACCTGCACCTTAATAGGTGGCTCAAGGATACACATATGATTAAATTCCTCATCGAGTCAAGGAAACAAAAAAAACCCAAAAAATCCAGCACTTTTTATATCCCATGTATTTAAAGAAAGCAGCACTTTGGGAAGTCGCTTTTGTAGAATATTCATTTTACGTGTTACGATCCGAAAATAACCGCGATGTCAGTGAATATGGAAAACTGTCCTTAGGGATAGAGTGGGAAGGTTTGTAATCGATAATAATAGTAATTAAAAAAAAGATTCAAGCACTATAGAGATACAGACAGCTGCACTGCCCTGAATACGTGTTTACGCACCGGGAGTCGTGTCAGTCACAGTGACGATGTCACTTTTTGTTTGTTTGTTTTGCCTTTAGTGCTTAACGCAGTCTCGAAATCCCTTTTAAAAAAACAATTTTAATAAATGCCTTTAATACTTGAACAGGACTGTGTGTAATAATGTCAGGCCATGGCCTCCTGTAAAGACGACGACTTTTTTTTTTTTTTTTGAGAATTAGCCTCGTTTGTGTTTAACGGACTCGTTTGTCCAAGAAACGGAATCGTATTCAAGCACACGACAGACAGACAGGTTGGTGATTGAGCGAAAGCCTAGCAGGCGGACAGATCTTGTACTCCTGGAACAAGCGGACGTTTATATATTGTGTCCAGGATATAATTATGTATAGTTACTTAGTTAAAACCTTTATTCAAAAACGGACAAAGAAGGATAACGTAGAGAACGTAGCTACAACTGACTACGATGAACCGCCGTGCCACAAAATACAAAGGAACCTCCGGATACGGACTGAATTCGTCCCGGAGACGAAAAACATAAAACTTTCTTTGCTTGTCGTTCCGAGTTTTGAACGGCTTTTGGTAAGCTGGACATACACGCCACTTAGCCGGCGTTCGGTCCGTTTGTTTGTTCATATGCTAAAGCAATGCTTTTGCTAAATTTAAATTGATTAGACGAAAAAAATAATAAGGGAGGGTGTTAGTAAACTGAACCGAAGTTCCACTGTAAATATATATCTTTTTTTTTTTTTTTTTTTTGCATGTCTATTACAGCTCACAATCTCTTAAGGGAAGTGAGGAGAAAGAAAAAACAAAAACAAAAAACACATTCTAACACTCTTTCAGACATTAAGAGCAAACTCATCTGACTTAAACCTACTCAACTCATCGTGCCTTAAGAATCATCTTTTAAAAAACAATTTCAGCTCCTTAAGAAAACAAAAACAAACAAAACAAAAAACATTTTCTCCCAAACGCTAGAAAGTCGAAATCTAGTCTGTGAGAACGAGAAAAAAATAAAAGCAGGAGAACAACAACAAAAAAAAAAAAAGAGCTTATTGAGCAAACTGTCGAAAGCTAATTATCTGACACGGTTAAAGGAAATCGATTCGCCAAGTGTAAAGGTCCAGGCCAAAGGCTTCAGGATGGATTTAGTGATTTTTTTCTTTTTTGAGATTTAGTGTTTAGACTGTTAATCGAACACGAGCCTAAAACAGACAATCTTAGACAGCGAGATCTAAACACGCATGGTTGCTCGGTGGGAAAAAGTTAAATACAAAAAAAATTATAATAATAAAAAGAAAAATCACAGCCTTGTTCGTTAGAAAGTAAAAAAAAAAAAGAAGAAAAAAAAAAAAAAAAAAGAAGAGAGAACAAGACTTGACGGTTCAGAGAGACAAGAAATCGTGGCGCCGATTGTTTACGAAGCCAATCAGACACTGAAGAGGAGAAAAAAACAAAACAAAAACAAAACAACAACATTAAAATCGTCTACATAAAGTGGTTGGTTCAGGCACCTGTATGTCGGTTCAACAGGAGGCGAGAGCAACGAGGGAAACTTGCATATCTCAAGCTCTGGAGTCGAAACGCCATTGCACATCTTCAGAGCAACACACACACATACACGTGCACACACACACACCAGACTAGCGTTCGTGTCCATGCTAATCCTCCCCCTCATCCATTCCTAAAGCTACGATGCATCTAGACATGTGCTGACGTTAAACACGGAAAACGTCGCCTCTTTTTATATATATTTATTTATTTATATATGTGTAACACTACGTTATTTTCAAATAAAATAAATTACTCATATCACAAGTAACGCTAAACCGACGAGCGTGCGCAAACTTTTGAACTGCTCAACAATACTGTGCACCGTTTCATTAGATATCCATATTGCATACAAGACGATCGGCACATGCCTAGACGCAGCCGCTCGGGAAGAAGAAGAAGAAAAAAAAAAACAACAACTTGGCGTATAGAATAATTTCTCTATCTTTGTATAAAACAGAGCCGTAAAAACTGAAATAAGTGCTTTGAAGAAAATATCAGGTAAGCAAAAAATAAACTACTAATTTAATTATTTTATTTATTGATTTATTTTTTAAAATCTATTTTCAGTAAATAATTTTTTTTTAAATTTGTACTACACTTACACTACAATAATCTAAAAAAAAAAAAGTTATAAAATCCAAAACATGACCGCAGGTGTTTAAATGACTTGATGTGATTTTAAGACGTTTAAACCGATTAAAAGACGTGCTTATCGTAACAAGTTGATCGCGTGACTGAAGTAAAAACTTCCGCACTGTTAATGAAGGAGAAAAAAAACCAAAAAATAAAAATAAATACAAAATAAACCGCCACCTAAACCCGACAGAACCGCCTGCAATGAATTATTAAGTACTGAAAATATAAACAAGCTACATTTTCTCTCGGCGAGTTTACGTTCCTCGCGCAAAACAAACAAAAATAATCTAATCCAGACAGAGAGACGAATGATGTGCAGACAACTCCCGACTGCAGTTGCATATAACGAGGTGCAGGAGGAGAATCCGACCATCCGTGGCAAATTAGGTTAAAGCGGTAACAGGTCACCTTTTAAAGAAGCAGTTTGTCACTTTCAGATGGCACAATGACGAGTCTCAGCCAAATGAAAGAAAGAAAAAACAAAAACTGACCAACCCACATTATTAAAGCAGAGCAGCTTTCCTTAGTCAAAACAAATGTTTCAGATGTGGGCGGAGCCAATTTCCAGCTAGCACGGGGGGTGGGGGGCGGTATACACGTAATAAGAAGTTGTTTAAAAATGATCAAACAAATCCAGATCCATTGTACAGCAACATCTTTGAGTCTTGGTTTGCTTTAACGCACTAAACGTATACACTAAACAAATAGCGTTTAGTGCGTTTGATTTTCTTATACGTCCACTTTGAATGAATGAAGTAAGTTTTCAGTCAGACAAAATATTGAAGGTTTTTTTATTTAAAAAATAAAAAAAAATTCTGGTTCATTGTGAAACCAAACTAAACCCTGACAAAAAAGAAACCCTGACAAACTGCATCTTTAAAACGAAACAAAATAGATATATAACACACACGCTACATTTTAAGCCACAGAGAGGAGTAGCGCGTTCTGACGCGAGCCAGGATCGTTCTCCACCAAATGCACCATGTGAAAGGGAAAGAAAAAAAAAGAAAGAAAAAAACACACCAAAAAAACAAACATATTCCGGTTTGTAATGGCTTTCCCGATTCTACCTGAGTAAAGAGTTAATTATTCTCGAAAGCAGGAGTTAGTAACTCGTGTTTCAGATAGATGTAGTCATCTTTAAACCAGTACGTTTACATAAAGTGCGATTACTCACGACGAGCCAAACACCTTTGCTTGGTTAAACAAGAAAGAAAAAAAAAAAAAGAAACGAAACAACAAGACAGGTCGATTATATTATTATTTAAACAAAGTCTAAGAAAGACAGAGAGGTTATCTATACTCCGGCCCGATCTTTGGTCTGTCTGGGCAAAAAAAGGAAAAAATTTAAAGAAAGGGACCGTGATATCTCGGCACAGTGCACCGTCTGAGAGTTCTGAAGAAAGGTCTTGCTCGTGAAATGTCACAGTAGATGATGCCGAGGCTTTAACGCAACCCTGCTGATTACGGGTTACGAGCCTGAACGTTAGTTAGCTCTCGAGACAGAAATGTGCAAAGAAACAAACGTTAAGGTTCGGGTCACGACGGGAGAAAAGACCACCGAGTATACGGCTTTGTAGCTTTTGACGGCTTACAGCGTTCGATTTATTAGAACGCTGTAAAACGTACAGCTTGTTCGTTCGACGAGTTTTTCCTCGCCCAAACTCTTTCGCTCGCTATAAGCCGCGCTCCATTTCCGTTTTTCCTCAGCGTTGTTGTGTATTTCAAGTAACGTATCGCAGAGAAACCCAAATCGCACGAAGGGACGAGACCCTTCGTTGCTGGGAATTATTAATAATACTGAGAAAACTAAAATACTAATAAACAAAAAAAAACAACATTTTAAAGAGAGCAGTCTTAGAACAATCCTGCTGAGAAAAAAAAAAAAGTGATTATAAATCAGGCTTGTGTTGCTCAAACGTTGCTCAAAAAAAAAAAGTTCTGGTCAAGAAGATAAAATTAAGACTAATCCATTTATCTTCTTCTTCTGTTCTACTGAGCCTTAAAAATTGCCCTCATGGACTGTTTATGTGCATCGCATGGAAGAAAAAACAAAAAACGTCTCAAACGAGCAAGCGTGAGAGTGATTTCACTACAGGATGCTTGTAGTGGTTTCCCGGGAAGCTCGCTTTCCCCCGCAAAACACATTCCCGCTCGCTTTAACTGGTTTTGGCGTAGAGGTCTCAAACCCACAGAAGTCCGAAGCTTTAGCAAGTCTCTTCATCACAATCATTCACACTTCTCTCTAAGTCTCTTTCAGTTCTGGTTCATGATCCTGGATCAGATCTGACTGTAGCACCCAAGGTGGAGCAGATGTAGTACTGGTACTCAGCACCTTTAATGATCAGGTCTGTCCATGGCCTCTTCGTAGTATATGACGTTTTCTGGATCTAGAAGAAGGAAAGGGGGGGGGGGGCAAGAGATTATTATAATAAGACACATTAATGCTTGTGATTTCTTTCATTCATTCAGTCGGAGATCTTTATCCTGGGGACACTGGGTCGTGAGAAGACTCGGGAACGCATCCTTGATGCAATGCCAATTAGTCACAGTCACACCTCGGGGTTATTTATACTGGATCACTTTATTCCCCCCCCCCCCCCCATCATCAAGGATCAATTATACTCACTTTTAACTTTAAAGCACACACAAAAAAAAACATCAAACGCTATTGTAGCATGTTGCTAGCAACATCATTAGCACGTTGTTAACATGATGCTAATGATGTTGCTAGCAACATGCTAACCATGTTAAAATCATGCTAGCAACATGCTAATATTGTTAGCATCATGTTAAACATGTTAGCATTATGCAACGTGCCAATGATGTTGCATACTAATGATTATGCTAACAATATTAGCATGTTGCTAGCAACATCATTTGCATGTTGTTAGCATGCTTGTAATATGATTAGCATGTTAGCATCATGCTAGCAGCACGCTAAACACGATTGCATTATGCTAACAACGTTGCTAATGTAGTAAGCATAATGCTAGTAACGTGCTAATCATGTTAGCATGTTTCTAGCCAGGTGCTAACTTGATTAGCATGTTGCTAGCATTACACTGGGCTCACTTTACTCAGGCAACCAGCAACTTTACTCTATATAATCCCCAGCTACACTGATGCACTTATCCCAGAGTTTCACTAGTGCTTGGATACTATCAAGGTAGAAAGTTAGAAGGATATGATTGGACTGCCTGCATCATATCTGAACCGCTGGCCTCCCAGGAACTCCTTTAATGGCCTAAACATGTGGCTTGGAGCGAGGTCAGGACTGTAAGGGGATGTGGTGTATTGCGCTTGATGTCTTCTGTAAATGTCAAACGCTTTTACGCTTTCAATCTTCGTAAGTTCCAAGCCCCGTCAAGTAACATCATGTCAACTTGTGTTGTTTTGAGTTCTAACAATAATCAGGAAACGGCTTAATTTTATAACACCTTGCGTTTAAACACAGTTTCAGAATTCTTTTTAAATTAGTGAATATTTTTTCGAGTTCACAAACATTTTGATTTTGGAAGCAGCTTGTAAGTAGAACAAAAACAAAACAAATTATAAACCATTGTACATTTCAGCCTGACAGACAGGAATGTTTCTGCTTTGATATAGATCTACCAGATGTCGCTTTTAATCCTGCACATGTACCTAAGAGACGGGGCAAGCGTGCGCACAATGCTGCTCTCGTTATCGCTGCTCCTGAAAGCGTACACAGCGATCATAATCGATTATTATCCTGGATATATCCAACTAGCCATTGGGAAATAAAAAGCACAATTTGTACATTTCCCTAATGAGAAAAGGTACAGCTAATGTTTATGAAAATAAACCCTCACCTTGCTTGTGAAGAGTGAGAAGATGATCAAAAGCTGCAAAACAAAACAAAAACAGTCAGTATACAAAAGCTGACGTTTTATATAAATGCTGCTCGCTTAAAAAGCGGACACACTTCAGTATCAGACCTTTACCTTTAGTGTGGTAAAAGACAGCAGCCTGGAGATCAGCCCATCCCCACCCCCGAGCTCCTGACCCACGCTTCTCTTTCACGCCGTGCACATGGGCCAAACCCTCGGCACTCCTTGTAGAGTCGGCGTCCACATCCTGGTGAGAGGTGCTTGAACCCGTGTGCTCCTCTTTACGCTCCTCCTGGTGAGCGATCCGAATTCGTGAAGACTCCGGACCGGTCCAGTTAGTCCTTCTCTGAACGTCCTGAGGCGCCGGGAAAGAAACCGCGGGCGAGGGACGGACGAACGGAACGTCCTGAAACGTGACGTCTGAAAGTTCGAACGGCACGGCGGGACGAGAAACGGACATCCCTTCCGAGCCTGTGTTAGGGTCGTTGATGAATGACAAGCCCCACTGGTTCTGAAAGATGTCCCCGAGAGCCTTCTGATTTGTCTGAGCAGCGGGGGGTTGCATATTTAAAGGTTTGTGCGGGTAAACAAAAAGTGTCGATTTCCGTGACTCCGGAGCAGACGAACAAGATGACGAACTGCAGCAGTTATCCGTGGCGGACTCGGCGTCCTCCTCCTCCTCTTCAGTCTGGTTCGAGGAGGAAGAAGGTGCGGCACTAAGAGCAGCAGCGGAACTGAACGATGTTTCCACGGAGTAACACCCGTTAGCGTCTAAGCTAGCAGACGTGACAGTTTTTACAGCAGACATAGGAGCGTGCGAGAGCTTTCCTGACGTCTCTGCGCCAAGCTGTGTCGCTTTGTTGAGGTTCTCCTTAACTTTGCTCGCATAACTGATTTTCGGGACGATCTTGGCGCTGCTGTTGTCCACTGGAAATGCGGGAGGAGGCTTGAATAAAGTCCACGAGTCCTCTTTCGAGTTCACAGAGGAGACAGGTTTGCTTTTACTAACTCGATCGTCAGTCTTTTTACCAACGGGACTAACGGAGGTCTTGCTGTCAGAGTTGCCTCGCTGAGCCTCGGCCCTGGGGCCAGCGTCCTGAACGCCTGGCCTTTTGTGCACCTCCGGTTTCAGTAAAGTCCTGGTACAGTTAGGACGAGAGTGCAGCATTTTCCCGGACACCTCCTGGTTTGCCGTTTCTGAATCCTGCTTAGAAAAGGGCTTCGCCGCTTTCTCCTTGTCTCGACCCGTGTTCTCGGTGCCTTTCGCGCTGCTGCGTCTCGCCCTCCTCTTTTTAGGAGTGGTGTAGCCGCTCTCCGAGCCGCTCCCGTCATTCTCGGGGCCGGGCTTGCTCGAGTAACCGTTCGTAATGTAACTGGGACAGAGGACCGCCTCTCCGTTCAGAGACAACACCGTCTCCTTTTCATGCATGTTTTTAACCTTTAAACCAGAAGTCGTTATCGTCTGGTGATGATCCTCATCCATTCTGAGAGTTAGGAATTGTTACAAGTTGACCCTCCTCGTTTTGGGGGGGAACATCAGGGAACAAGTTGGTCTTATTCACAGTCAGGTTGAAACCGATTAGTAAACTTTGACCTGCAAGACAAGACAGAACACAAGCATGAGGAAAAAAGGTTAGCAGGAATGATTAACACACAGCACCGAGTATATCGTGAGACAAACAACACACACAGATTTAGCAGGAAACTCAGGTGAACTTTGAAATCTTTCAAGGCCAACATGACTGAGCAAAACGTGACCAAGACCTGACTGACTGACTCACGCAGCAAACTCTGAGCCAAACACCATCTGCATAAATACGAGCTTCCTGGAAAAACCAAATCAATCATCACTCATAAACACACATTATAATAAAACTCATATTTTCATTATTTTAATTTTCCAAATAATATTCATAAAGCTTTATTTTTTAAGCATATTTAGTTAAACTATATCGTCAGGAAGTTTAATAATAAACCCGATTCTTTAAATAGTTGTTTAAAACAGACACGTTTTAAACTTACTATTTTTATACACAATTAGGTCATGACACGTTCTGATTCCGGCTCTCTCATATTCCAACCCTTTTAGTCACCTAGGGCACTACGTAGCGCACGAGGGCTGTTCATTTAAACTGTACGAAGTGCACTTAAATAAGGGCGAGTCGTTGATTTGGGATTGAACCGCCGCAGGTGGTCCAGGCCCGATATGGAAGCTAGCTAACTCGCTGTGTGTGTGTGAAAAAGTAACATAAAACCCGAAGAAACGTTAAAAGCGGGTTAAAATGTACATTCACTTTCTTTAAAATAATACGCATTTTATTTGCTGTCTATTCAACTAAAACTATCAAACTCTTCTCTTTAGCTTAGCTAGCTAATGTTTTTGCTTACGTTAGCTGAAATTCATCGAGATTGCAAATCACAAATGTTAACAAGTACTGACGTGCAATATTTTTTAAATATATATATCATATTTCCCCTCCATCAAATACATTAACGGCGAAAATACGTTAAGCACAAATAAACTTTTTGGCTTTATAATCTGGGACTTTTGATTTTAACATGGCGGACAGGAAAATTGATCACGTCATGTTAAACTTCGCACCCATATTCCTAATCAAACCTTGCCTTCTGTTTAACGATTGGCTCCTTCGAGATCACGCGCACACGGAGTACACCAGCCAGTAATGCGGACCCGATTGATGACGGACTAGCTGACCAATGCCAGTCAAGGAGGCGGGACTTGTCGGAATATGGGTAGGAGGAAAAATTACATCGAAAATTCCAGCTTTTAACGTTAGCTTAACCAAACATAACGATTTGTTGTATTTTTAAATCCGTGTCAGATATACTTACATGTTTACAAGATGTTTAAAGTGTCTAAAGATGCATTTAGTTCAAAATTCTCCCTCTGTAAATTAAGCTAAGCTAGCGTTAGCTAGCCTGATGTCAGATCTACCTGGTGCTAATCATGCTAATCTCCCAGTTACCTCCAGTTTTCTCCTTCTGCGTTTCCGGCAGCTTGAGCTCACAGGACAGATGAACACCATTGTTCAGATGTCTCTCGGAGTGCCGTGTGATTTCCCCCGGTCCATGGCGCTGCAGCTGTGTGGTTGTGGTGCTTGTTTGCCCGCTGTCTGTAGTGCTGCTGCTCCTCCATTGAAACTCTGCGGGACTGAGCACGGGTTTAACTCAGCATGTCTCCCCCTGTCGGTCAAGCTCCGTTACTGCGAGCAAACGCTCCGCCCATGTGGAACACCAAAAGGGTCGCATCTCAGCACAAAGCAAGCTCCATCCCTTCAACCTCTGTAGTCCAAATAAGGACTGAGGAGGCCAGTGGTGATTACCGTAATCTAACTAAAAAATTACCCCAATTTGGGTAATTAGCCTGATCTGCATGTCTTTGGACTGAGGGAGGAAACCAGTCCGGAGGATACACACTTATTAACGCACACACACAAAAATATATATATACAATGTTTGAAAATACATCACATAAAGGGTGCTTGACAAGATCTTCTTGTATATATGTGTGTATAAAATGTTTGTGTTTGCACATGCAGTTCTGTCACAGGCGTGTCACAGGCGTGTTCCTCACTGAATGTAATAGTAACTTTTATGTCATCCTGTAAGCGTGTCACAGCCGCTGTTACACTAGTGAAAACAGTTACATCATCTCGAGCTCATAGAGACTGGGTTTGTTTATTATAGCATCATCTGTAATATAAAGTAGCTTTTTATACAGTGATGAAACTCTCACATCCAGACAACAAGAATTAAATATATATATATATATATTTTTAACTATGCTTCTAATGAATATGTGATATGTTTGCGTCATGTGGTCATACAGTCAGAATCCGTCCACAACATGGCATCCAGTCCGTCAGAGAGGTGATAGAGTAGAAGGAATGCTGTAATCCTGTCCGAAAAAACATGCTAATACACTCCCTTGAGTGGCTTACAGCTTTTATAATACCGTGATAAAAAGCAATATCACAAAATCTATTAGTTCATGCATAATTTTATAACTGATTATATTTACAACAAGCAACTCTTCTACGCAGTTTAGCAGTAAGAAATGGTTACTAAGAAACATAATGGACATATTCTGTGTTTTGCATATTTTTTTGGTTTAAAACTACTCTATATTTTAACTATTAAAATTTCTTGAGACTCTAAGATTTTTGCATGTACAGGAAATAAGGCACATCTGTAAAGGTACAAAGTGAATACAACCGAGATACTGTATATAAAAGCGACATGGTTTGAGGAACCTGAAGTATTATGAAGCTGAAGTTTAATCTATGTAAATTTGTGAGAGGTGCATAAAAACCACCTTTCAAACCGCTCTCCTGTGTGAACTCTACCTCGGATAAAAAGTGTTGGATGCCACTTTATTTGCAAAATCACTTGCCGTTTTTTTTTTCAACTTTTTTTTTTGTTTCTTCTTCGAATATTATAATGAGCCCTAGTTACATAACCAAGTACACCCTAGAGAACCGTCCAGAAGTGTTTGTGAAGAATTCAAAAGATTACATTGTAACATATTGATTTTGTGAGACTTGTCATGTTATTCAAAATAAATATTTTAATAAATGTTGAACATATTATCTTATTAATTAACTTTTAGAAAAGACAAATACAGCATACGTTTTTTGACTTAATCTCCTTGCTTTTCAATGTACATTGCTTATCTGTCGACAAGCTTTCGTATTAAAAAATTAAACATTAAAAAATGTTTCAGTCTGAGCTGCGAGCCACGAGTGCACCGCTGTCTTCACTTCTTCATCAGAAGTGATTCTTCATCCCCATAGGGCTGCTTTTCACCTGTTTGGTCTCCTGGAGTCCGATGGCTTTAACCCCTGTATTGTCAACAGTATTCAGACGTACAACGTCATGCGAGATCACGACACCCTCGGATATCAGTCCTCTGCTTTTAATCCGAAGTTCAGGCATTCCTCAATAAGCATCTCACTGTAACGAGCACTGTTGATGTTAATGTTCCAATACTTTTGGCCCTTGGGAATCTCCAGAAAACTGTAAGCGTTGATGAATTTTCCAACTGATGGTTAACTTTTGAACTTTTTCTCAGTCGGCGACTGAGGATGTTTTTCTGTTCTGTACTCTGATGAGACAGTATGTGCGGATAATTTTTGACTCACCCTTGTACATTTATTGTGATTCTTAGAAGTCAAATATAAGCCGAATTCAGCTTTAATAAAAAAAAAGAAAAAAAAAAAGGGTGATGATGGGTGGAAAGTTCAGAAATCTCTTTACTCTCGTTATTATTTAAATGATGGGCCGAATTATATTAATTGTTTCTGCTCATAAAAATCTCAGGTTACGGAGGTTGACTTAATTTTTTTTTATTGTACTATGAATTTATGGAATTCAAGACTTCAATAAAGACATGGCATTAATCATGTCCATGTCCAAGGGATTACAGGTCCACCTCCCAGAGCATGTTCAATACTGCACCACTAGAGGGCGCTTCATCTCCAAATATCAAGATCTTCAAAAATGTATACACTAGGTATTTAATATAAAAACTAATTAAAGATGAGTATTAAAAGTACAGCTTTGTGGGGCTTCAAATATCAGTTGAAATGAGAGTGTAACAATTTACTAGTGCAGTAACTCCATGAATTTCTTCTTGAAGTCAAAACCCTCCTGAGACCCGGACTCTACTGTTGTGTACGTTGCGATTGCTACCGAATGTTTATTTTTATTCATAGCTGATAACTGTAAGTTCAATCAATGTCTTCAACTTGAAAGAATTAAACCTATATATGTATAGCCAATGAACTTGGGAGAAAATGTCATGTCCTCATATGAGGACATTAAGGTCTCAAAACTGAGAAACCTTATACTGTACATACACATCATGGGATCAGATTTACATTGATCTGAAGAACTATTTCATGAACACGTCACGAGTCTTTACATTCCACCTACATCCAAGAGCAAGTGTCGGACAAGTTATGACATTTTTTGTAGCAGCTTCTTCAAGCATGCAAGCAACTCACTGGGACATAAATCACTGGAGGGAAGCGATGGTTAATGGGTCTGTATAAGTGTGTCAAAGTCTTCTGTAATGTAAAGTCAGGACTCACGCCAGAGCCCGCGGTGTTCTGAGGTGAAATCAGAAGTCTTCTGCTTGAGGGTGTTCACTGAGGACAGACACTGATTCTCCTAAATATGGTGAGACGTTTGTGTATTGTTTTTAGACTTTTCACCTATTTTTCAACATTGTTTCTCAGGCTGTTTTATTTTCTCATTTTCATTCACATGTAGATTATAGGAAGGGAATGCACTACTGCTATTTTGCATCTGTTTTATTATTCCAAGTACAGTACTGTTATTGAATGTGTGAATGATCGTGTGTGACGCTTCCCACAGACAGCTACGTCTCGTCCGCAAGACGGCAACAAGATATCCGCTGATTTTCATGGATCAGTCGTTCCACTCGCTGAATGTTCACGGGAACGACTGCAGTGGTTTCACCTCACTCGGGATCGTGCTTTTAATCCGAAGTTCAGGCTTCAGCTCCTCAATAAGCATCTCACTGTAACGAGCACTGTTGATTGTTGAGCCTTTTTCCTGATAATGTTCCAATACTTATGGCCCTTGAGAATATCCAGAAAAGATACGAATTGATGAATTTTCCAACTGATGGTTAACTTTTGAACGTTTTCTTAGTCGGCGATTGAGGATGTTTTTTCTGTTCTGTAGTATGTGCGGATAATTTTTGACTCACCCTTGCACATTTATTATGATTCTTAGAGGTCAAATATAAGCCAAATTCAGCTTTAATAAAAAAAAAAATAAAAAAAAAGGGTGATGATGGGTGGAAAGTTCAGGCCTTCGTTAAAACGTTTACACCATTCAAATGTTTTACTGCGGCTAAGAGTCTCATCACCGTACTGTGCTTGAAGTCTTCTGTAAATGTCAATCACTTTGACGTCCTCATTCACCAGAATTTTTTTCCTGGTCCCGGTTTGACTTGAACCATCCTTTTTTTTTGTAATTAATAAATAATAATATTAGTAGTTGTTAGTTTTTCCCACAATTTAAAAAAACCCAAGTAAAATAAACCACCACTTCGAGCCTGTCCAGTAGCAAAATTCAGTTACCCCAAACATATTGATGTTTTATTGTTTTTATTATTTAAAATGAGTTAAAATCTTATTTAGTTGTAAAACTGCATGGTGCACACTGATTCGCTTAGCCTCTCTCCATATCTCTCTCACACACATAGACCTGTCTATGAATTGCTCTGTGCTCTCCGTACACACACAACTGTTATGCTTGTAAAACGCTCATGAAACGTACTACTGTATAATTCATACTGTATGGTTAAACAGTTGGTTTAAAAAGCAAAAGCATTTTAAAACAACCACAGTTCACTAAAGGAATGGCTGAAACACAACTAGGATAACAAGGATGTAAATAGCCTAGCTATTAGGGATAATTAGCTAATTGGCATATAGCTAGCTCATCAAGGCTACACATATCTTTACATAGCTGATGGCTGTCATCAACTGCCCGTGCAAGTGGATAACGTTAACTGTTTGCTCCGTCAATCCAGATCATCAGTGAAAAATATTTTTCAAGCTCGAAAGGCTTCAAACAATCTGGCTGACAAAAAGACAGCTTGTCTCTGTCCTGTTTAAAAAAACAACACTGCTGCCAACAATATAACGTATCATATAATATACAATATACAGTCAAATGTGGCGTCTTGTGGTGTACAGGTTAATACATCTGTGAGCTCTGGAGGAACATGATGCAAAACAAACATTATCAGTTTTAAGACATTTTAACTGGTTAATGATTAATCATTAATCATTATGTTAAGTCCTACTAGTCATGCTATACGTAACTGCTTCAGTCACTCTCTCTCTCTATTTCTCTTTTTTTTAAACTATTGTTCCTCCTATCCATGTAGTATTTGTATCTGCTTATTCTGAACATTGCATGTGTACTCATTAGTGATGGGTCGTTCATTCTTTTTTTTATGTGACTCCCATAGCCGCTATGTGGTGCAATAGATTCAAAAGAATGAATAACTCGGACTAGAAGGCTCATGAGAAGAACCGCTCAAGTCTGTTTCCTGTGTAATGCACTGCATAGCATCTATGAGAGTCACATGACAAAAGAACGAACGATTCTGACCAGAAGATATGAGAGGTGAACTGCTCATTCTGTTCATCATAATATGCCCTTAGCTGCATTGTAATATTGTCATTACTGGAACTATAGCCGAAATGTTTGTATGTAGACGTGTTGGGGGTCTGATTATTGAAAATGTAACATTTAATTTTATTTCTGATCAAAAGAACAAAATGAACTAAAAAAAGATTCGTTCATGATCATGATCTAAACTTCCCATCACTCAGTACTCACTGAGTAGATCATGTGGTTTACCGCATGTTTCATGTGCTAACTTCACGTACCTTTCACATGATGTCACGTCGAGTTCACACATGCAGTTTCAGGTCATAACATGCACCCTGACATGATCAAATATCTCCCACATAATCACATGTACAGCACGTGACATGTACACTCAGCGCTCTAACAGGATGAAGTAATCTAAACAGTAAAAGTGAATAATTAGACAGTGAAACGCCACGGACTAATTTTAATATCGGAACGAAATGACGGTGATGGATGAGGACGTTCTCTGAAGCCCCTGTCATTACACTGATAAATGTCTCTAAGCTGCAGCAGCAGCGCTGGTATTCGCCCGTGCCCTTCGGTGCTACAATAGACAGTCGATATCTTAACAACCATTAATAGCACACTGTCGATGTGCAGCCCTCCAGCCTTTTAGCCTGTAAATTTCACATTTTACAAACTATTTACTCCCCTCGTTGGCTGGGTGATGGGTTCGATGAGGCTTTATGGATTTAAGGCGACAGTTTTGATCTGGCGAAGAATGAATAATTGAATTCAGTTTCAACTACACTGTAAACCCGAATAAGTTGGCAAAAACAAATTGAGGTAATCAATTTTAAGTAAACAGAACTATCAGTTTTTGAGTTTGTTGTACTCATTCATATTAATCATTCTTTATTTGCATTAATGAGTAGCCTAATTCGTACTATTTAATAGTTTTTTTAGTTGTTGCAAATCAAAGAAATTGTTGTTGGCCTTTTGGCTGCTCCCGGCATTGGGTCGCCACAGTGGACCATCCGGTCCACACACAAGCTTGGCACAGGTTTTACACCAGATACCCTTCATGAAGCTATCAGCCTTCATTTTATCCGGGCTTGGGACAGGCACTTCGTCCAATTGCTGAGAATCGAACCCGGGCCTTTCATGTGGCAGGCGAAACACCTACCACCGAGCCACCAGTGCCCTGTACAAATCAAATAAGTAATCTTCTTCATTTTTTTTCAGTAAAATCTGAAAGTACAACACCTATGAATAATACTAAAACTAAAACTAATAGGAATTCAGGATTTATATTCAAACCCAGAAAACCGGAGTTGTAAACCTGATCATTTCAAAAACTAAACAATTTATGCTAGTAAAGTAGTCGGTTCAAATTAAAGATTGATATTTGCCAATTACAAGAAATTAAACAGTAAACTTAAACAGTAGGTAGCAAAAAGTGGAGCTTACCAATTCAACGTGGGCAGCTTACATGCGCATTGATGATGTCAGACACAAAATCGCTAGGCCGAAAGATTTAAAGTTGGTGAAACTTTAAGGAGACAGTTACTGCGGCTTAAAATATCAAAGTTGTTCGGATAACTTGAAAAGTGTAAATTTTACAAACTCATAAATATCAAGTTCTAAATACACATCAAGGTCTATTAATTTGAACTAATTGTAATTATTTAAGTTAACAGTACTCAATATGTTTCATTACTTTGAGCAGTAGGGTTTACAGTGTAGAGTCAAATAAGTAACCTCAACCGTGGAAAACGTAAGACTATATTTACAGTATTTTTATTTTATTATATATATATATATTTATATATATATACACTACCGTTCAAAAGTTTTAGAACACTTTCTAACTCCATGATGGTTCCTGATGTTTATTTCTTTCTA
>JAQQZT010000009.1:4055927-4066797 GCA_030068275.1 Clarias platycephalus | reverse complement strand
TCCACATCATTGCATTCAGTTTTTATTCACAATTTGTTTAGTGTCCCAACTTTTTTGGAATCCGGTTTGTATATACATATAATACAGAAAATGTGTGTGTGCCAAAGAAGTTTTGAAGTTTATTTATCATGGAAGTGACCAATTCTGCTTCCCTAAAAATGTCAAGTTGCTGATTAAATGTGATTAAATATTTATATACTGTACAGTACAGTTTGTATTTGTATTTTTCTGTCGCACTTCAAACAATAATCTTTTAAAATTGGAGTAAGCTTTTAGAAGCATATGACTTGTAAAACTTAAACTTAAACTAAGACTTGTTGCTTAAACTGTTTTTTGGTAAAAGCTTAAAAAGCTAAAAGTCTGTAGTGTCCGTAACCATGTCAAATTCATGTTGCAATATCTTAATTATTTTGCATTTTAGAATAAAACACTTTTTCAGGTTTATGTCTTTTCATGTGAAATCTAAATTGGCCAAATTTCATCTGAATGACAGTTAAGATCAGTAAAAAATGTGAATTCAAACAGACACTACATGAAAGGGTATATTTAGTAAACATGTTTCTTTTTATCTGATATAAATTTAAATGTGTATGCATATTTACAAAAAAAATTAAGCATGGATCGGGATATAAGTATTATGAAAATTATTATGGTGTTATATGATCCTATCTGAAAATTCTCCTAGGTGAGACACTTTTTGAGACACCGTTTCCATGTTTTGGCTGCAAGTTTTTGGATATTTTGGTCTATAACAAAAAAAGAAATCCTAATAAAATACATTTATGTTTTTGGTTATAACGTGACAAAATGTGTCCAAGGGGTATGAATAGGCATCTTGTCAGGGATGCTAAAAAGCAGCTTTTCTACAAAAGAAGAAAGAAAACAAAGCCATTAAAGCTTAGGTGGACAACAGAAAATAGAAAACCACAGAAAAACAAATACAGTATTAAAAAAAAATCCACTTTGTCGCTTTAATTGCATTTACATAATGTGAAATTTTCTATTGAGGCAATTAATTGCACCATTATTTGACAAGCGGCTCAGTAAGCTTTGTCAACATTCAAAAGAGACTTCCAGGGCCATTATCCTGAGTTTTGACTAATCAGAGAAACAAATGAAAGGTTTTTTTTTTTTTTTTTTTTCCGTTTGTTTGTTTTTTTAAAGCATTTCCAATTGACCAAATAATCTATTTGTTTTGTTCTCAGTCTTTTACGGAGATAATAAGTAATTGCTAATTTGTAATGGAACAAGACACAAGCATGTGGATTCTCTCCCCACTGCATTTATTTTATTTTTTTTTTTTCAAATTAACAAGTATTAAGTTGGTGCAATCTTCTCTCCAAAAACCTGCTTGGTTAAAAAGATCCGTGGGTGCTGGAGGAAGACGGTTTATGGAAGGGGAAGGCGAGAATAATAGCACCTGCCTTAGCGACAGGAAATGTGCAGTGCACCTATTATGACACGGAGAGAAGAAATACAGCTTTAATATACTTCCCTTCAATGTAATCAAATTTCCTTTAATAAAAGAAAGACGGAGCTGGGGGTATTTATGGCTGGTGTGGAGGAGGAATAAAATCGCACATCTGCGGAGCCTCGTGGCTGTGACAGGCTGCCGTGGATCTGGAGCTAGGTAGATTAGACATTTCTTGTTTAAATTCAATGAACTATTGCATTTTTTCTTTTTCTACTAGAGGAGGTGTGTGTGTTTTTTTTTCCCTCACATGGTTGGAATTTCGTGTTGTGTTCATATAACTCCAGGAACAGGCAGAAAGAAAAAAAATCATCAATAACTCGTTAGATTAGTATTTCACTTTGTACCACAATGCTTGCTTCTCTTATTCGGAAAGGTTTTGATTTATTTTCTATACCGGCATGGCTTGGATATTGATGCGATCATTCTAAAGCCTTATTGTTTCTGTAGTTATGGCTCATTCACAGAGACGATCCACACAAATGGATTTAAAAAAGGTGTGTAATTTTTGGTAGAAATAAGTCTTCAGCGTCAGCACATTATAACAGCTCTGCTATCCTACATTTTCCAACATGGGGAAGTATTTTTTACACTGGAGTGATTTGCAGTTTCATGGTAACATGGAGTAGTAGTATATAATTGTAACGTTGCGGGTATTGAGACAGGCAAACGCACAGGCGACTGCTCCACGGGTTTCCAGTCAGGCAGGCCCGCGGCCACCCTCACGCGGAGTTGCTCGGCAACGCCGCCATGATGGCAATTAGGGGGATACATGACACCTGGATGCATATCTACTGTATATAGACCCCCAACACAAAGCAAAAGACGTGCGGACATTTAGGTAGCACCAGGTCTAGGAGCATTGCCCCGGTTTAGACAAAAAAGAGAAAGGAAAAGTGAAAAGAGAAAACTAAAAAGAGAATAAAGTAGAATTAACCCTGTTTTAAGGGGACAGGGGACGTCTTAGTTGTATATGTTTGTCTTTGTTTCATTAGTGATTTTGTGTTCAATTAATAAACCCACGTTATCTCTGAACGGGAAAAGCCTCCCGTAAGTGTGCACAATCACTCCCACAGCTCACACACACAACCTTCCCTCCGACGCCCTGCATCAGTAGTGCTTGTTTGAATTCTGACTTGATTTGATTTTGTCTTGCGTCTGAGGTTTGCTCTGTTTATTTCATCCACTTTGATAAACTGCCACAGTGACATTTGCAGGAGTTTGATTTATCATACCATGATTACCTTAGACAGTGTACAAATATGTGATTTCTCCTGGATTTGTTGGCGTTTGCTATCATTAGCTCAGTCTGTGCTCCAGTTGCAAATGAGACGATGCTATGGAATATACTGCATTTTACAAAATTACATTGAGATCACGTTAACTGTTGTTGGTCTTTCGGCTGTTCCCGGCAAAGGGTTGTCACAGCGGACTATCCGGTCCGCATAACAAACTTGACCCAGGTTTTATGCCGGATGCCCTTCCTGATGCAACCCTTCCATTTTATCCAGGCTTGGGACCGGCACTGCATCCAATGGCTGGGGTTGGAGCCACCAGTGCCCTTTTCAAGTAATGTTTCAGACATTTTAATCGTTCTAATTAATAGCTAACTAACTGTTCCGGGATTGAATCCCAAATAGTGTATAACATGGTACGGTAGTGCCAGATTTCAGTGACTCACTTTGATGCCACCATCAAAGTGAAATATGACTCCCCAGCTGAGAAAATGCACATGAATATTAGTCAGAAAGATTTAAATAATACTAATCCTATTCTTCATCCTATTCTTATCCTATACTATTCTTTGTAATAACATTAGTGTCCATGTTGTTTTCACAGTTAAAAGCACAACTCGCGGACTGAGACGATCCACGTGAATGCCACATGTGCACGCAGTCATTACACTTGCTCTGACGGCAGCAAAAGCTAAACACACCTCAGATTAAAATACTTAAAGCCTAATGTTCTAAATGCAACAAATGTCTTTCAGCATCTGCCTGTAAAGGGAGAAATGCATCAAACCTGATGAAACATTTGAGGACACACGCTTGCAGACATCAGCTGACGGTGTGTGCGCCCCAGACCCTATTCAGACCAACTCTAGCAAAGTCAGGAGAGGTCTCGTATTTTGCCAGATAAGGTAAATATGGTCATATTTCTGCAAAAGAATTACTGAAATTTGAGGCTGGTTTGTAGCATACCAGGAATAAAAAAACTACTCTGCTGTTACTGGAGTTAAATTGTACATTAGTTGTGGCTTGTATCTGCTTATAATTATGTATACTTATAAGTATATTGTTTACTTATTTATTTATTTTATCAATAAAAAGCTGTTCTTTAAATGTTATACATTTTTTTTTATGGATCTTTTTTATTTTTTTTATTTTTTAGTATCGATTTAGTATTGTAAAAAAAATGAATAAATAAATGATACCCAACTCAAGTAATGTCCCTTTTTGCCATCCAGATGTGGGTGGGACCATGCTAGACAGACATACAGTAGTAATGTCACATGCAAAAGGTCAACAACTGTTTGAGTCTGTTTCTGCACTCGCCAAACAAAATTTTTATTGTCAAAGCAGCAGATGTTTGCAGATGTTTACAAAAATCTATCCTCCTTACAGAATCATATCAACCATATGAGGTAATTTCCTTTCTTTCCAAATTTCAGTTTTTCAATCTTCAATAGTTGTCTTTACACGGCCCGAGACCATAATCATAATATAAAATGTAATATATTGGCACAGCAGATGCTTCCTGTCCTTCACTTTCTCCTGCTGTCTCGCTAAAGTCGGGTCTGTTATTGATGGCACCGCACACAGCATTTGTCTAAATGCTCTAAAGTGTCAGGGACTGTTATTACAGAATCGTCTGTCCCCATTTCCTCGCGATCGGGAAAGGCCGTGTGTTTCGCCCTGGACGGCTCCCTCCATCAGCCACGGATCACAGTCATCTCATCAGGTGAATTAATCCTGGCTTCCTGTCATAATATCGGATTTATGAGCTGTGATCTAATCATAACCGCTGCCCAAGGTCGCCTCTGTTCTCCTGGCTGAAATGGGATCATGAGATCGATGGGCGAGTTAAAGAAGAGCAAAACAATGGGAACAATAGCAAAGACGATAAACACCCCCCCACCATCAAAGAAAGGAAGTGGTGGTGGTGGTGTTGGTTTCTCTTGAGGCAGGGATATCAATAGAGACCAGGTTCCAGATGGTTTATTGCTCTAGACTGACCAGGAAATATCAAAGTACAGGAAATTGTACAGGTTGTAATCTCTGAATACATAGAGCACAGAATACCATAGAAAAGTAGAAATCATCTGAAATATATATATATATATTTTTGTAAGTTTCTCAATTCCTTAAAAAAAAACCAACGATCTTTTGGTCTTTATTAAGAACGGAAAGTTATTCTTTTTTTTTTTTTTTCCAAGACACTTTCATCCAAACAAATTTACAGGCAAGACAGGATGCCAACAAAGTGCAGAGTTGAGCTGGTGGGGAATAAGGGTCTTGTTTAAGGGCAATCAGCTTTGAAGCTAAGATTGAAGAGAATATATGAATACAAAGTCAAAAGACACTTTAAAAATAATTACGATTTTTTTTTATTTATTAATTTTTATTTTAACCTCTGTATGACCTCATGGCAAAATAAGGGCTGTTATTAAAGATGTTCTTGATGAAACTTTGTATATAGAAAAGTTTGAGTTAATGACACAAAAGAATTTCTAAAACTAGCATAAATAGCGTACTTTACATACAGAATGAGGAGTTTATTTATTACTGATAACATAAGCAGTCTATATTGTGTACAGTACGTTCTGTGCATACATTGTGTGGCATACATCATACCAGCTAATGTCTGGTATAAATGCCTACAGGTACTTCATAATCATTTACAAATTGTGTTCAACAGTGGTTAATTACACTAACTGTGGGTCTCAGCCTGGGTGAGAGTAGGTCTGTACGGTCCGCAGTACTAACGAGAGAGCAGCTGCCTGCCAAGACCCACATTCACAACCAATCAGAGAAGCACTTTCAGCAATAAAGCACACCTGATAACGTTATGTCATTCTAAACAACACAGAATTGCCTAAGGGTTGTTTTGTTCACAGCTAACACGAGTTAACAACGCTACAGTAACTAGCATGTAGCACAAGGCTGAATCCATAATCCCTCTCTAACCGGTTGGTGTGCGGAACAAGGGATTGTACATGATACATAGTGCACTAGCTTTCCATTGTCCTCTATTTGCAGAGTTTCAACCTTGGAACCCTGGACATAAACATAGCTGATAATTTAAAATGGAAAAAAATTGGAAGTACTGTATAAAGAGAAATTTACAAAATTTGCAGGTCTGTCCACAAACTCCATGGTTTGTTCTACTCACCTTTTGTCTAAACAGTACTGGTAAGAATTTAAAACTACTGTCACGCTTATTAGTTTACCTACCTATGAGTCGCTAGCTATCAGTCGCCAGCTCCGGCAGTCCCGGTTAGTTCGTTCAACCAGGTTGTGCTGGCTAAGCAAAATGACTGGACAAATCAAGACACAAATTCTAATCTTCAATAATAAATGATGTTTGTCGAACCGTTGTATGCTTGTGCTGACCGGATCGCAGCCATGCTGATATTCAGTACATCAGCACTCCCTCTCATGTGATATTCCTTAATTATAGTGCTTAGCAGTGTTGGGTATAACGCGTTACAAAGTACAAAGTAACGCGTTAGAGTACTTGGATTACTTTTTTGATAGATTTTTTGCTAGGTCCGCCATTTAAATACTCAGTTACTTAATTATTTAATTAAGACAATTATTATTCAGACAATTTATGTAATTCGTGAGCCAGACAGCAGTCATTCACAATCCATTTGTGTGTGTTTGTGTGTGTGTGTGTGTGTGTGTGTGTAAGTCGTCCTACAAGCCCCGCCCCCGATAACCCGCCCCCTCTGTTATTCCTGCTGTTATACCCCATCTCACCTATGTGGTTTGACTATGCGAGGACCAACGCGCAGAAAGATGGAAACCTAATCACAGCGCCAAAACTCGCGGTGAATCATGATGAACCGTACTTACGGCCACTACGTGAAACCGCGTAGGTGAGATAGGGGTATTAGTAGTTAACAGATTATGGGCCAACCTTGGCTGAGCGATGATGGTAGAATAATTATAAAGGTCTGGACTTAAACAACATGCATGAGGAATCACAAAGAAGTTTTCATTTTCTACAATGGAAAAGTACTCGAACTAGTTACTTTTATCAGAAAGTAAAGCTGTAATGTAACTTTTTAAAGACAGTAATTTTGTAATGTACTGTAATTAGCTACTTTAAAAAGTAACGTCTGCCAACGCTGGTGCTTAGTATGGTATTTTGCATTAAAACTTTAACTCAACTAGTATTTAAATGATGTGTAATAAAGCGTACTCTATTCCAGTTTGAAACTTATTACACTGTTAAACAATAGTGTTTATGATGAACAGATTATACAGTCACTTGACATCAATTCATCCTGTATACAGTATTTGTGCTTCATACACAGTCATGCATGCAAATCTAATGAATCATTAGTAATTAAAAGGTTTCGCATATGCCCTGTAATATGTTGTCAATGTGTTTTTAATGCATTATGTACAGTATAGAGCGCATAGTGAAAGCCTGCCAAGAGGCGATTAATTGATGAATAGGAGAAGAGGAAATGTGTGATGGAAAGCATGAAGTCTTTCCAAACGGCTTCATTGTTTCTGTTAAATGAAGCACGGCTAAGATGACTTCATCATTCCGGTTTTGTCATAAAACCTATTAGTCTCTGTATGAGAAATAAAGGAAGCAGAGCTAAAGATAAAAACAGAAAAAAAGAAAGAAAGTAACTCATGGAGAGGTTTGAAGCCCCCTTAAGTAAATTCCTCTCTCATCTGAAGAAGAAGTGGAAGACATTTAGATGATGATGGTTAAACTCTGTATCTAAACACTGCCTGGACAGATTAAGAGTGGTTATTACAGTACGTGTGCGGAAGGCAATTTACAGACTAACAACTTTCATCATCAAGACAGAGGAGAGTTTCTCTCGGGTTGTCAAGCAGACTATGGGCTCAAGATGGAAAAACAAAACAAAATCCTCCGGGGAGATCAGTGCGCCTCAGTTTGTCATATCCCAGATGGTGTGTAAGTCGTGCAGACGAAGCGTGCTGGAGAAAAGCTGTCAAAACGAATATGAATACCTCGCCGTGGCCTGTGTGACAGGCAGCCTGATAGCAAACAGGAACCAAGACTAGAGCATATTTAATATTACAAGAAAAGGAAATGGAGTCTGGCTCCAGTAGATATTAACCAAAGTGCAAATAATCACGGCCATACCCTGTCGCTCGTTCGCAGCTCATTACCTTGACTCAGGTGAGTGACAGGAGTCTGGCCCTCCCGCTCGTTTTCAATCTTGCTGATGTACCGTAAGGTGTCATGAACGCCGCAGAACAGCCATTTGCATACAGGCCTCACACCCCCCAATCGATGCTTTAATTATGAAATGAAACACATTCCAGCGCCGAGCGGCTCCTACGCCCATTAATTATTGAACTAAGCACATTAAAGCGGCCGAGGGACGGCCGGAAAAGATTACAATTTACCCAGTGCGATCGTAAAGCAGCCACGAGCTCTGTCATTAAACCCGCCGGGCTGAAGAGCAATGTTCTTGTGCAAATTGGCTGACTAAGAGACGCATTACAGTGATTTTCTGCATTGGGATGTATATTAAAGATTTTCAAATAAACCATGGATCTCTGTGAGAGTGCTTAGCGTAGACGTTATGGCTGACTGGGTAGTGCTCATGCTGTAGGAGTACATGACACCTACTGTACATAAGCTGTTCGTAATAGCTGATATTAACCTATGAACTATTTTTTTGCATTACATCATGGGCAAGTGAGGCCTGCAGCTCTTAAATGTTGTTCTGGATCCTTTTATGAGCTCCTGGATGAGTCGCCGTTGTGCTCTATGAGTAATTTCGGAAGTCCGGCCACTCCTGGGAAAGGTCGCAACTGTTCCAAGTTTTCTCATTTATAGATAATGGTTCACTGGAGTCCCAAAGCCTTAGATATGTAACCCTTTCCAGACTGGTATATGCCAAGTACTTTGTTTGTGTTAGGTGGTTGTTAGGGTCAAGTGAAACGGAACTCAGCTTTCGAAACAAATTTGGTTAATTGGTGGGCGATTACTTTTTCACATAGGTCCTGGTAGGTTTGAATAGCTTTTCTTCCTTAATAAATGAAATAATTTAAAAACTACATTTTGTAATTACTCAGGTTATCTACATGTAATATTCATGTATGGTTTGATGATCTGAATCACGTGACAAATTAATGTAAATTTTGTCAACAAAAATAATGACAAAAAATATTCGTTGACAACCTTTTTTCCTGTGACTGAGACGTCAATGAACAGGGACGAAATCAGCATGCAATATTGTTGACGAAAAAAGACGAGACTGACCACAAAAAAAAAAAAACAACAATAAAACATTTATCTTTGTTTTCGTCAACATACAGTATCATTTTTGGCACAACCCGCTGCGATACGGTCATGGCACGTGGCGTATCAGGAGTAGTTTTTGCGTGACTGGATGTTACAAGCTTGGTTATCTCTATATTTATAACTCTATATGTGTACTGTAACTCTGTGTAATTATGTGTAATTATGTAACTTATAGCTTCCTCTGACTAAAACTGGACTAAAATGTCTAGAATTGTCTCAAAAATGAAAATTTTTACATATGATTAAATCAGACTAAATATGATCACAACTAACATTTATCCCGAGTCTAAGACTAAAATTAGCTGAAATTAGCTAAAATAGCTGACAAAATTAACACTATGACAAATATGCAAAAATAAATAAATTAATAAATAAATTAATTAATTAATTAAATAACAGGAAGTGGGCAAATACTTTTCCACAGCACTGTAGTTGGCGTTGCAACCGAGTTAAGTGATACAGACTTGTGAATTAACAACGAGTTACTGTAAGTCGTTTTATGGACTGATGTACATTTAAATACTTACACAATTGCTCTGTCTTTTAATGAAATCATACTTTATATTTATGCTCATATTTATAAGATGCATCCGCACTATAAGAAATTAATTGGAATTACGCTGATGTATGGACTTTGTCTCTGGATTCAAAGTAAAACACATTTGCAAATAATCATTCATTTGCACATATGATGTAAGAAAGTGAAACAGTGAAGTAATCCACAATGTGGGTGGTTTAATGTAGCACTTACTCTATGTAGCCTTATGAACATATACTGTATACTGTAGTATGTTTGGACATTTTAAGCTTCACTTTTACTTTGGAGCAAGACTGAGACTGTTTACTACTTTAGAAATATTCTATTTGCGATTTCTCGTTTTTTTCACGGTTGTGTTTCTCAGAATTAGACTTTTAGAAATTCAAACCTCTGAATTTTTTTATCTTGAGCATTATGTATTTGCACTGTTTGTGCATCCTTGCAGTAAATGATTTCAGCCATATACATATGTAACAGGTTTGCTGATCCTTATCTACTTCTGTTGCAAAATATATTTTCCCCTCAGTGGGGAGAGAAATGGAATGGATTATCCCTGTGGATTTAGTAAAAACACTGCAGTCTGGTTCAGATCGATCTCTTTCAGTCCTGTTGTGCTCACAATCTTACATCTACTTTAAATTATTATTTTTTTCTTTTTAATAACGGATCAAGTGCAAAGTCAATATGGTGTTCGAGGTCAACGAGCCACCCTGACATTGTGAAAAGTTTTTTTTTTTTTTTTTTGTATCTTTTAAAGATTTTTAGGTTATGCAACCTGTTATCTTTTTCCTTCAACAAAGCACGCTGAATAAAATTATGAGGTCAAAGGAATAAAAGGAATAAAAGCATTATTCCTGAGCTAGCATTCAGGTGAAGGAAACCTTTTAAATCATTAGATTCCTTTTTTAAATCTGTGTGGGCAAAAATCCTGCTTGAGCAAATGAGATGTGTGTGTACTGCATACAGAAAAAGGGTCATTTCAATGAACGTATGTACAGTACATACGAGTTTTACTCTGGTATATGTGGAAGTAGATTCTCAGTTTGTTTTTTTGACAGGGTATCACACTTGTTACTACTTATCAAACAGTCCAACTTCAAGCATGTTACAAGATTTGCAAGATTTAAGAGTTAGGAGCAGGGATCCATCCATCCCTTCATCTAGGAACCCCTGTAGTCCAACTGGGGACCATGGAGACCAATGGCGACCACTGATTGTATTTATTCCCATTTTCATCACTGTGGTACGATCTGCATGCACTGTAAAAAATAAATAGTACATTTTACGGTAAAAAAAAAACGGCAGCTGTGGTTGCCAGAATTCTACCGTAAAAA
>JAQQZT010000009.1:4008796-4020449 GCA_030068275.1 Clarias platycephalus | reverse complement strand
AGCTTCGTGCCCTGGATGTGCATCCCACAAATCTCCATCAACTGCAAGATGCTATCCTATCAATATGGGCCAACATTACTAAAGAATGTTTTCAGCACCTTGTTGAATCAATGCCACGTAGAATTAAGGCAGTTCCGGAGGCGAAAGGGGGTCAAACACCGTATTAGTATGGTGTTCCTAATAATCCTTTAGGTGAGTGTATATTCTGATGTTGATTTATCTAAGGCTTATACTTGGATATAATTAACATATATTTATATATCATTGCATTTATATAATTAATTTAACAATAAGAGTTTTTATGTTGTTTATTTTTGATGGAGCAGCCATGTTGATTTGATGTCGCTCCGTAAACAGGAAATGAGCTCGAATTCAAGAAGAGTAGTAGGAGATGACATGCTCCTCGTTTACGTCTTTCAAGGAAGAAGCGTTGACCGAGTTATTTACGAGTTAAATAGTTATTGTACCATCTATAGAAATTATGCAAATACCTGTATGTTGTTTTTTACATATCGTTTAAAATGCCCCTTACAGTGGGACCTTGGATTACGAGGGGGGAAATGGACACTACTAAAATTAGGGAGAAAAATCAGGGGAAAAAATAAAAAAAAAAAAGTAAAATAAAAAAAAAAAAAGTTAAAAATAAATCCCTACAGAGAAATAAATCCATACAGACACAAAATAAAATATGTTTTACACACACACACGTGGTCACAGTGTTATAGTAAACACTACACGTGTGCACGGATGTTGATTATACCAGTAAGAGACGCGCACTAAGACCCAGCAGGAGAGACGATTACCCACAATTCTGCAGCACAAGAGAGAGAAAAACCGTTGGGTCAGTTGTGATCACGTGCCGCTCGGCGTCAAAACATGATACTCGGTAAACCAAGACTTGTTCGTTTTCCAAGTCAAAATTTATTTTTAAAAAAAATTGCTCGTCTTGCGGAACACTCGCAAACCGCGTTACTCGCAATCCGAGGTTTCAGTATATTTAAAAGAACAAGTTTCATTTTCATTTTTGTATTGCTATAGATGGTGGTGGTAGCCATTTTTGTTGAGCTGTTTTTTTATTTTTATAAACATATATAGGGTGCTGGATTGTGCAGTATACAGTGACGTAGCCTTTTTTTATCAGCACAACCTATAATAATAATAATAATAATAATAATAATAATAATAATAATAAGCTCATTTTGAGAGTTCTACTATTCTATTTTTGCAACATCATTCTCATATTCCAGTAGCTGTAAAATGTACACGTAATAAAGGGAAGGTGCGTGTCTTCCTGTGCATTCCTTTTATGTTCGGGAAGCGTTTACAAGCTTAATTAAAAATAAATTACATTTTGTATGTTTTTTTTTATCAAAAAGGTACATAAACTGACTTTTGCCTACTGTTTCACCTCTACCATATAGTGTACTTCCAAAAATTGATCATGGTCTACACTGTCTCTAATCTTCTTACAAGCTGTGGGAAGTTTGTCTTATACAGTATGTAAATTATGGGAAGTGCATAACCACAGAGAGCATGCCAAGCAAATCAGAAAAATGGATGACTGATATTACAATCTCATCACGTCAAAAATCAATAAATTGGCAGGACACCAACATAGTAATTAATTTCAGAGTATATGCTTGCATTGCTTTTTAGCATTCTACCCTTGAACCATCCCTAACAACTTCACTGGGGGCCATAAGGAACGGCTCAAGCCCTTATCCGATTAATCCTCAGCCGCTGTTGTTGCTGTAAACTTCCTGTCCTTCAGTGCCTCTCCTTTCCCAAAGGAAATACATCTCGACCACAAAAGATCCACCTCAAATATAGGGCTAATAAAAGTGTCTGGCTTGGCCTTCTTGTTTGACACAGGATCATCTCGCTGATGGAGCGGCAGTAAACAGCAGCCGCAATAAAATGTCCATCTTGACAGCGGCGCTAGTTATAAATATCCGTTTCTACAAGCGAAGAGTGAGACCACAGAACTTCACTTTTTTTTCTTTTTTTTTTTTTTTTGCATATGTTGTTAAAGCTCTTTGGTGGAGCCATTAGGGGACCATGGGGCGTTCCTTTGGAGAAAAGTGTAGAAACCTTCAACAATGTGGTCCCAAGTAGAACCCCCCTTTAAACAACAAAGACCTCAGACTTCAAACAAACCTGACTTTTATTTTCTTTACCTTTATTATGTGTTCGGATAAAATACTGGAAACTGTTTTCTAGATGAAAAAAAACAGACAAATTGTTGTTTCAAAATGAAACTTACAGGAAGTGTCGTTCTTTCATTTTCATTTAATATTTAACCTACACTTTATTTGACTACCAGAAAGTACAGTACCAAATCTGTACACAGCACAAGGCTTAAGAGAGGGTACGTGTGTATTAACTGGTTAAGTGTGTGGCGCAAAAATTAAGTTTGTGATCATTATCTTCTTCTTAACACCAACAGTGCCTTGCAAAAGTATTAATACCCCTTTGAACTTTTCCACATTTTGTCACGTTATGTGAACGGACCAACACAAAGTGGCACATAATTGTGAAGTGGACGGAAAATTATTTGGAAAAAAAATTTTCCTTCCACTTCCATTACAAAATTCTTTACAAATAAAAATCTGAAAAGTGTGGCGTGCGTTTGTATTCAGCCCCTTTTACTCTGATACCCCCAACTAAAATCCAGTGGAACCAATTTCAGATTTCTCAAAAATATATTTTTTTAAATGGGTATTAAGAAAATTGTATGTTTAGTATCCATTGAGTGTTGATAAATAATAGGAAACAGCATCCTAATGCTTTCTGCTTGTTACACTGAAATGTATGATATCTGATTTTTATTGAGTTTTTTTGCTTTTTCCCCCTTCACTTTGAGTTAGTGCTTCACAGCGGATGTATGCATGCTTATTGATCTTTGGATCTTCATGCTTTTTAGGTTTGACACACAGTAGACCCCCATGTGTGTTTTATGATTTTCACTGAACTGTTATAACCAGAGGAAATATAATACAGTATAGCTATAGATTTGTCTTTTCCAGGCCAGCACCATACTGTTTTTTGTTTTCTTCTTCTTCTATACACTGACCTCATGTCCTGAGTTACTTTTGAAAAATAGGTGGAGAAGAGGATGAGTATGATAAATGATGTACAAAATGTGAACTAATGACCGCTCCAGCAGCAGGTCTCCAAGCCGAGCGGGTCCTCTGATAAACATTCTCTGATTTCCTGCAATCTATTTCATGGACAACCGCGGCCGAACATTACAGCTCCTTCCGCTCCATGTCCACTTTAGTCATCATTGGATACACACGACAAAAACGTACAAAGCACATACTGTACATAAATGATCTCCGCCTCCTATAGAGAGGATGTTTCATCTATCCATGAAAAGCTAACAGCAGGCTGAATTTACGACGCTCTTCAATACCAGCACCATTAAATCACTCAAAACCTCCATTAAAAGCAGATGCGGCCCTGTTAACACCGCCGTTATTTTACATCATTGGAAATGATGACAGTAACACACAATTTCCTCTGCTTATGACAGTCACAAAAAAATAGAACATAAAATAAAAAAAAAAACACACACATGGGATCTACAGCGTGTCAAACCTAAACAGCATCTCTGAAGATCCATAAGCATGCACGTCAACCTTGTTTTTCTTGCAATAGGTTCAAATTGCATTTCATTCTCTCATCTCCTAATGCTTTCCAGTGTTCGTGTGAATACATCCGCCGTGAAGCACTTACTCAAAGTGAAGGGGGAAAAAGACAGATTTCCTCAAGGCTGGCTGAATGCAGCAAAAAAAAAAAAAAAAAAATGCTGCATTTTATAGAATAAAAGTAAAACTGCACCATCTCTGAGACGGACAGGTAAATTTAGGCTGGGATAGAGGTACGGTAAAGATGTTTACGCGGAATTACACCGCTAGCGTAGCTCATGCTTGCTTCTGGATTTCATTTTACTGCATTGATTTTGTACTTTATACAGCAGGTTCAGCCACGAGCCGGATGTGACATGTCATTGTAAGCGACTGAAGATTTTTATTTGTGTTTTTTGTTTCATTACTTACCAGAATTACTGACATTCACTGTTGAAAAAAAACGAGAGAAAAAAAAAAAAACGATGGAATTTCCCCTTGAGCGTTATTATTTTGATATTGCTTAAGTAGAGCTGACTCCAACTGAGAATTTGAGGAATTTTATCAACCCCAATGATGTTTCCTGTGGCATGGAGCACGCAACTGTGTAGTTCAGTGAGAACAGAAAAAGAAAAAAAAAATTTGACAAATAATGACAAAGTCCTCTGAAGTTACAAACTGTCCCTTAACAATTCAGCAATCTGCCTGAATAAAGGCAATTTAATTAGCTTAGGGGTCAAAAAGATAATGAAACTTGGTGAAAAATGTAAAATCCATTAAACAAAGAAAGTCGTTTGCAAGGACACAGCAGGCTGTCGGGTTTTATTCTTGGAGGAAACAGAGCTGTAACTGAATGCTAGCTGACTCAGCATAATCAAAGTTTTAATGGGGTACTTGGCTTTTAGCTCGCACGATGATTAAAAGAGAGCGAAGAGCATGCGCGCGTGAGAGAGAGATATCAATGCATTATTTATGATTTTGCTTGAGACTTTAGTGATGTCAATCAACTACCCTTTAAATCTAATGATGATGCAATATCTGCTAGACTGCACCTTGAGCTGCTGATGAAATGAAGCATGCGTGCCTCAGAGCTCAATCAACTGAGCTGCTCTCGTTCTTCACACACGCTTTTGAAGTTTTGAAAAGCACAGTTTGCACTCTACTACGATTCGATTCGTCATCCTTAATTGAGAAATAGACGTCCACTTCTTGTTTCAGTGTCTATGTAAAATGAGTAACATCCTGCCAGAGAACAGTAGAGCTGACCAACAAGTCGGGGGTTGGGGAGATTCTTATATGAGGTCACATTAGGGAGAAAATCTAATTGGCTTGTTTAAACTGTGGCCAATACACACATGTTCATTTGCTCACTTTTCATTCAGCTTTTGTTTGCACATACACAGAACATCTAAAATGACTAAAAAGTGAATTTTGCTTAACGTGTCCCCTTTAAGTCACATGATACACACATAATGGCATTATATGGAGCATTGCTAGATATTAGGGATGTGAATCACCCGATACGCCACCACCATGATACCGGGGAGTCAATTCGATTTTCTGTTAGTATCACGATTTTATAAATACAGTGGTACCTTAACATACGAACTCCCCGCCTTAAAAATTTTTACCTTAAGAACTTTTTTATTTTGCAAGAAATTTGCCTCGGCCTGCAAAGCATTTTCTGCATACGAGCAACCAAACCAAGCTGAACGGCAGTTAATTTTGGGAGCCGTTGAAAACTTGTTTGTGGAAAGCCAAGCAAAAAAACAAAACAATTTTGTTGTGGGTTGTTTTCATTTTGTGTAAGATTTAGTGAAGACAAGGTTAAGTGAGGTTTAATCTCTATTTATTTTATCTTTTATTTCATTTACATGTCTTTTCTAAATGTTTTGATTATTTTTAATGTATTAAAATATGAATAAAGTGTTGGAAATTGGTAATATTGGTAATATCTTTGGTGACTGGAACGGATTATCTGGATTTACATTATTTTCTACGGGAAAATGTGTTCCGCAATACGAAATTTCGCCTTAAGAACTCGCCTCCGGAACAGATTAAATTCATATGCCGAGGTACCGCTTGAATCCTGAATCAATATATATTACACATTTATATCTTGATACAATTCTAAACTAACTTTGCAAAACTAATTCGCTCCTATAGTACCACACAGGATGCTGAGCTGCCTACTCATTTGTGAATAGTTTAGAGCACCACCTGTAGGATTATAGAGGAACTTTTCCCGCTCAAATGACAACAGAAATAAATTAATTAATTAATAAAAAAAAACAAATAATTTAGGGGTAAGTGTGGTGATATAAACTGCCACAAATGATACAAACCTGAATTGATGTTTTTCCGCCCATCTCCACTAGTTAGAAGCTTTATTTTGTCACTAGCACCAGCAAGACCGCTCAAACTGCCAAACTATCATGGGTGAGAACCGCAAGTGCAAAGCATTCATCTCAAGCTAATCTCAACATTCTTTAAAACATACTGAGTAAAGCGAAGAGTTCTTTATAGAACCTAATACTCTTCACAGCACAGAAATATCAGCGGTACGGCGCAGACGCCTGGCAGGGCTTAGCTTTAAAGATGAAGTATATGAAAGCTTGTGCTTCTTCCTTTCATGTTTTAAAATGAAAGGCTCTGAGATTTGGCAGAATTGTCCTGTAGGCGCATGAATAAACGCGTGCCAGAATAAAACGGTCTATCCAACTGTCCGTGTGAAAGACGACCCATCTTCAGCGTCTCACCAACGCTGTGAAACGGTTCCGAGCCATCACGTGTGCAGCATGCCGCTTCATTTTCACGTCATTTTGCCTGAATGTGAATGAGCATTCAAGAAACATTCTCTCAGCAGGAACACACCATCAGCGTTTGCTGGGAATGTTGCTCAAATGCAGTGACTGTCGGCGTATTGAGATGGCACTTAGGAGATGTCAGCTTTATCCAAAAACTTCTTTTGCTTGAGACATGGAAGCACTGAGCTATGGATACGGGGAGAGGGGGGGAGGGGTTGTGGGGGGGGGGCACTAAACTTCTAACTGGCTCTCAGAAAGAATAATCTTTCTCTTCTCCGTCCTTACCATCTGTATATTAATGTTTTTGCTTACACTCAGACTCCACCATGATATACGTAAGAATGTATTTCACAATACAAAGCAAATTCATAAACCTCTGCATCGTTAATCAGGGAAAAAACATTAAAGTAATGTATATGATACCCTCAGGCCAGGGTCTCGGCATCTTAAAAACCATTACGCAGATGTCAGTTGTCTCTTATTTACTCAGGATTGCTCTTTTATTGATTCGATTTCTTTGGTTTTTCAATCAAATCCGGCTGACAGCACATGCGAGCTTTTTTTCAGCACAAAGTCTGACAGCTCATCTACACACATGTCAAACTGTCTGCTGTGTTCCTCTGTCAGGACACACACTGCAGCGGGGCTTTGATCACCGTGACAGCAGCGTGTCCCTCCGTCCAAAACAGCACACACTCTTACACACAAGTTACGACAGAGACAGCCATCAGAAGATGTGGAGGCTGGACTACAGATTCTCTCATTAGCCGCTGGCTCCTGTGATGCCGAGGAGATGCAGGGAGACGGATGTCTTTATTTTAGACATGACTTGACTTTCTTGGTCAGGTTTTTGAGTTTGGGCTGGAAATGCTGGAGGTGATTAATGCACTGGACACATGGAGGCGTAAAAATGCAAAGGTGCACTGGGGTGTGTTTTGAAGGACAAAACTATAAATAAATAGCAGATTATTCTTCATAATTAAATTACGATAGAGTTGCATTGATTTAATAAACCTGAGATATTTGCACAAACAAGTCCTCCATAATGTGACTTTGAACATCAATAGAAAATGGTAAGTGAGAAAGGAGGCTTGTGCTTGTTTGCTTTAGGTGTGATGTGTAAAGCCTGCTTGTTCTGTGGTGTTGTGTAAGATTGTTCAAACTGCAACTGCAATAAGAGCATTTGTGTCCGATTGTGAGAGCAGCACATGACCAATAACTTCACAGCAATAATGAAAATGCAACACCAACAAACTCACTGAAAAGGGGTAGGGGTAGTTCAGTGGTAAGGCATTGGATTACCGATAGGAAGAACCCAGGTTCAAACCCCAGGTTCAAACCCCAGCACCACCAAGTTGCCACTGTTGGACCCTTAACCACCAATTACTACAGTAGGTGGGGTTCACACTTTTTAAATGATTTACATAAACTTACAAAAGTTGAATGTATTCATTCATTATATTACATTGTCTGCAAATATTTGCATTTTGTTATAGCATCACTTCCTCTTGTTTTGAATTTATTGCTGGGTTTCTGCCACCTACTGGACTGGAGCTCAGACAGGAGCTTTGTATAAGAAACATTAAACAATAAACACAAGCTGCACAGCATTTCAATATTTACTAGAAAATTTAAGCACAATTTCAAGAAATATAGGTGCTTGAGACAAATTAAACAGCACTTTGTCTTAAGTAGGTGTATTTTTCAAAGTTTAAAAAAAATGGTTTTTTTAAATAATTTAATTGTTTCAGATGATTTTTTTTTTTTTTTTTTGTTAAGCCACACAGTGACCTCTGAATCATTCAAGCATATAAAATAATTTAACTTAAGGCATGAACCAGTGAGAAACAGGTGCAGATGATCAGGCCAGTAATTATATAATGCCGATGCTGAACCCTGGTTCAACATCAACAGACGGGAGGGGAAATGAGGTCGCTGAATAAACAACCATTTTTAAAACTGTGTCTTTATGCACTTTGCAGCCCGTCGCAGTAAAACATTTGTTTCTATTTCTTTAATTCTATTTCTTTAATTTAATCTACAATTTAATTTAATATAAAGAAATGAGAGGGCTCAAAACTTTTGTACAGTACTGTGTATATATAACAAAGATTCGCATAATGTGAGTCCAAGAATATCCTACATTTGATTCTATTCAACAAAAGTATTTCTTATAAAGTATTTATCAAATAAATTTCACATAAATGTTCCTATTGCTCAGTTATGATCGAGTCACGATCTGTGTTGTATGAGCAAAAAACGCACTGATAAAATCCCTGATTATTTAAAAACTTAAATCAATTAATTATTAACTTAAAAGCACATCATTATAATTTTTTTTTTACAGTTTGCATAAGTAAAGCACCTTCATTAGTTTTATATTTTAGATTATGTAATAAAAGTATTTGTCATTCTTCATGAATTTCTTAAAAAAAAAAAAAAAAGATAATTAAATGTTATATTTTTAATATTTTTAATGGACATGAATGTAAAATCAAGCATAGAGGCATTACCTTTTACTGTATATTCAACATACAACATAAAATGTCTCTACTGTCTTCATTAAACCTATAATTTTTCATTTTTAATTAAAAAGTAAATGCCTTAGTATTAGATGTTTTATATATTACATCTAGATACGAAGATATGAAGTTTAATTCATATTGCTATTTTCCATTTAATAATGTTCCTTCTTGGATTGCACAAGAATTGAGTTTGACTTTAAATGAGACCATGTTTCTTTTGGGTCAAACAATTTTTTGCTGTTCCTTCTGGTTAATGGATAAAAAAATGCCTTTAACTTCACAATCATTAAATAACTTTGTTGTTTTTATGATTGAACTTTATGATAGAAAGCTTAAACCTTTTTCAAGATCTTTGTCTGGTTATAAAGAAATTACATATTTTTTTGTCACATCCCTACATAATGAATACAAGATACTGTATAATTTATTTATATACAGTGGAACCTCGGATTACAAGCATAATTCATTCCCGGAAGTGGGCTCGTATTCCAGAACACTCGTAAACCAAATTTTATTTTCCCATAAGAAATAATGGAAACTCAAATTATTCGTTCTACAGGCCAAAAAATAAATACATAAAAATAATTAATACAAAATATAAAGTAAAAATAAAACAAATTAACCTGCACTTTACCTTTAAAAAAAGAAGTAAAAATAAATCCCGACAGATAAGTCTTTCTGGGCCCCGAACACTGTCTGTAAGGCTATTCCAAAGCTCTGACCAGCTCTGAGTTCTGACCAATGTGCAGACAAAACCTTTTCTTTCATTTATATAGATGAACAATGTCAGGTTTTATCCGTTTATAGTTTCAGTCATTGTTGTGGAACGTCTGCAGAAATGACGTAGAGCAGCTATCTTCAATCCTTTACCAGCCTCTTTTTGTTTCCTCTCTCTTGCTTGAAGACTTCCTGAAAAAAAAACGACTGACGCTGGAGACTCCTTCCATAAATGTTAAACATCTCAAAAATCCCCTCAAACAAAACTTCACTATTTTAACAATTTCAAGATTTCAATTTTAAGATCTTTCAGGCAAACGTGACAGTGCTGAAATGATGAACCTTCCTGCTGTAGTTTTATACAGTATATATGTATAATTATAATTGCATGAGCTCAGGAACACTCATGATTGGCTGTAAAGCCGCGATTGATGTGAGAGCGCAAAGTACCTCTCATCCCTCTTCTCTGAGAGAGTTCGGCCAATCAGCTCTCTCCAGGAGTTTTAAGATGTTAGAAATTTCAACCTGTGGTGTCGTGTTTGTCTTACCACTTCTTATCAAGGATTAAAAAAAAAGTTTGTATCAAT
Organism: Clarias platycephalus; assembly: GCA_030068275.1. NCBI lineage: Eukaryota > Metazoa > Chordata > Actinopteri > Siluriformes > Clariidae > Clarias > Clarias platycephalus. The sequence goes on along the minus strand of JAQQZT010000009.1, from coordinate 4,010,184 downwards.
ATAATCAGCTTTTTGTAAAGCATGAAAATAAACCAAAAACCCAACAGATCTTCAGTACTGTCAAGCTCTATCACCTCACACATAGTAAATACTTTCACCACACACACACAAACACACACACACACACACACACACGCACCTCAAAATGACCTGACTACAAAACGCCCACACAGCAGGGTTTATTTAAGCTGAATGTGACTCATGATCATGTTTTTCTCTTTTATTTTCAGACTCCATTTACTTTTGTGAAACAAGTCCTACAACACGAGCGCACGCATGAACGTGACATTAGCGGCCCGGCGTTTGATTTGACACCCAGCACTTTCATTGATGGGACCACATGAAGTTCAGCTGAGACAGAAAGGTCAGGTTGCTCTCCATGACTCGTGGGTGGTTGTATTTCTAAAGGCCACTCTAACCCCGAGTCTGAAATGAAGCTAAATCAGCTAGTCGCCTACCAAAATCGCGTTGCCATGCAACCGAAGTCATAATCATCTTCTTTAATGCTCGCTGTGGGCCTCTCTTTTTCCTCACTTGTAGGAATACATCTGATTATGCGCGGAAGGAAAATATCTCCCGCTCTCTTCTGGGCTCATTGTCTTAGTGGGATGAAACACACCGGGGAGAAACGCGCTCTCTCTTTTAGTCAGCTAGAAAGCAATCGGCTCGCGTAGATATGAGAAAATGAGCGTTTGTGCGTGTCATGTTTCCCAGCGTGATGCACTTTCACAAATAAGTGTATTTCTCCTTAAATTTGACAGTCCTGATGCCGTGCTTGTTTTCCGGCCGGCACTTCGATGGGGTTGTGAATGATTAAGAAAAAAAACAAGTGCCGACGAATAACGCTTTTGACATAATGGTGATGGGCACCGTCTCCGATAGACCCACCACATCTCATTCCGAATGTTACACCCAAGAGCCAAGGCTCGTCAAGCAGCAGAGCCGTAAAGAGGAAACGACCCTGAGGCGCTCGAGCCATACGGTGAAGCCTAAACAGGCATCTGCTCGTCATATCTGCATCACCAGTCACATTCTCCATGCATATTTCCAAGAAGGCGACCATCAAGAACAAAATAAACATAAAAGAACATTTTTTTAGCAGCCAAAAGGTACTTCTGAATGAAGTTTTCCGGGCCTCTTAAAGTCTGAATTATGCGCTTATCATAGCTTATTGTTTGCATTTAAATCGATAATATAGCACTAAATTATCCTGCTTTCTCTAGAAAATATATTAGTTATGACCTCAAAGCAGGAATTTTATGTTGTGGTGACGTTAACTGGACAATATTACAAAGGTTGGGACAATGTTAGTACAGTGAAACCTCGGATTGTGAGTAACGCGGTTTGCGAGTGTTCCGCAAGACGAGCAAAGATTTTTTATAAATTTT